>JAHREE010000494.1:818107-918290 GCA_033628505.1 Tringa tobata
TTTCAGGAGAGGCTGTAGTACCTGTTGCCAACTGTGATGTCAAGGAGTACAATTCCAACCCGAAGGAGCAACTCCCCTTCAAGGAGTATATAAAGTACTGGAAAGAGTACATTAAAAATGGCTACCGTTCATCCCGAGGATGTCTTTATCTAAAGGACTGGCACCTGAGCAGGTAAGAGAGCACCGTGGAATCCCCTGCACACCCTGCAGAGAGCTGCTGCGCAGCCTTAACACTCAACTTTTATTGCCCGAGCATTTAAATTCTGGCAGGGCTTTTTGTTAGCCCACCAAAATATCAGTGTTATACCGCACAGTTCTTGGCTCGTATCACACAGAAGACCCTTAAACAAGTCCTTGTTTCCTGAAGAGGCTGATATTCGTGAGCGCTTTCCCTTCCATCCGTGTTTTAAATCACTCTGTGTTATCGCTGTGGAAACCATGTGGCTGGAACATTAGGCTTTTGTTTGACTGCTACAATGCAATCCTTCTCACAAAGAAGGGGGATTTTTTTTAATTATGTTTAATTCAGTGTGAGTGAGTTATAATCCTTTGTTATCCCTTTTTTTTTTGTTATTATTCTATTTTTTCTGTTATTCCATAACCTTCCCAATTGTTAAAATTCTCCTTGCACAGTTCACCACCTGCAAGCCCGCTGCTTGTGAGGTTGGATGCATTGTGCATTCCCTGTGCAAACTTTTATGTCTTTTCACTCAAATCTCTTCTTCCTTAGAAATATCCCGCTCTTCGTTTGTCTTGTAATCACTTCATTTTCAATTTTGAGTGGGCCAGTGGCAGAGGAAGTTTGTGGGTCTCTTCCTCCCAGTTTGTCTGCTTTCCCGGAGGCCGGTGCTGTGGCTCGTATGGCACCTGCCACCTGGGATGGGAAAGGGGCAGCATTTCCTGTGGGAGGAGGCCATGGACTTCATAGAATCGTAGAATGGTTAGAGTTGGAAGGGACCTTAAAGATCATTGAGTTCCAACCCCCCTGCCATGGGCAGGGACACCTCCCACTAGACCAGGTTCTTCAAAGCCCCATCCAGCCTGGCCTTGGACACCTCCAGGGATGGGGCAGCCACAGCTTCTCTGGGCAACCTGTTCCAGGGTCTCACCACCCTCACAGGAAAGAAATTCTTTCTGAGATCTAATCTAAATCTCCCCTCTTTCAACTTAAAACCATTACCCCTCGTTCTATCGCTACACTCCCTGACACAAGAGTCCCTCTCCAGCTCTCCTGTAGGCCCCCTTCAGATCCTGGAAGGCTGCTCTAAGGTCTCCCCAGAGTCTTCTCTTCTCCAGGCTGAACAACCCCAGCTCTCTCAGCCTGTCCTCACAGGGGAGGTGCTCCAGCCCTCCGAGCGTTTTTGTGGCCCTCCGTTGGACCTGTTCTAACAGGTCCATGTCTTTCCTGTGTTGAGGACTCCAGAGCTGGACACAGCGCTCCAGGTGAGGTCTCACGAGAGCTGAGTAGAGGGGTAGAATCACCTCCCATGACCTCCTGGCCACGCTTCTTTTGATGCAGCCCAGGATGGGGTTGGCTTTCTGGGCTGCCAGTGCACACTGCCAGCTCATGTTGAGCTTTTCATCCACCAGCACTCCCAAGTCCTTCTCCTCAGGGCTGCTCTCCTTCCATTCTCCGCACAACATGTATTTGTGCCTGGGATTGCCACGTCCCAGGTGGAGAACCCCACGCTTGGCTTGGTTGAACTTCATGAGTTTTGCACAAGCCCAACTCTCCAGCCTGTCCAGGTCCCTCTGGGTGGCATCCCTTCCCTCTAGAATGTTGACCACACCGTACAGCTTGGTGTCATCAGCAAACTGGCTGAGGGTGCTTGTCAAAAACTTACCAAAATCCCACAGCCTGGCTTCCCTCCTAACCCTCACCCCCCCAGCCTGTCATCCAGTTGGAGCAACCAGTCTTGCAGGTGTCTCATCTAAAGAGAATGTGCTTATTAGCAACTCTCTTTGCCGTAATTAGGAGGAGTCTCCCAAATCAAGTAGTTAACTTTCACAGCTTTCCTGAGAGACAGAAAAGGACTGTTGTGTGCATTTTGTGTGCAACTCGGAGCTGTCAGTGATGTGAAGGAGATGGCAGCAAAGTATTGATGGCCTGAAGAGACCTGATTGCTCTCTGGCTCTGGGAACTGAAGTAGAAGGAGCAATGCTGCGTTTTTTCTGAGACCTATTTCCAACACTTTTATCTTTTTAAGAGCTTTCCCTGAGCACGATGTTTACACAACCCCTGTGTATTTCTCCTCCGACTGGCTGAACGAATACTGGGATGCTATAGCTGTGGACGATTACCGCTTTGTCTACATGGGACCCAAAGGTTCATGGTAAGGCAGTGTGGTTTCTGTCATCCTTACATACCCTTTTTTTAAGATTATTATTACGGGGGGTTATCACATTGTCCTTCAGGATAGCAATACTCTTGTACCTGAACCCAGCCAGCCTCGTTTCTCAAGCAGCTCATTTGGCTCTGGATGGGAGTTGTCCTTACACGGTCAGCTGGAGTACTTTTCTACTTCAAGAAACCCTGAATTGTGCTCATAGAATCTCCAAAAGTTATCAGCTGGCTTTTCTAAGGTTTTTGAGCGGAAACTCCCTGGGGTTCACCAGCCTTTTATAATTTGCAGAGTCAGCAGGAGCCGTGGAGGGGTGCTGATGAGTTGGTCAACCATTTTGCAGGTGAAAAATTAAGTCCAGCTTTGATGATAAAGTTGCATTGATAGCATTCTCCTCAGTTCACGTAACAGAACCTCCTGCCCTTGCTGTATCTGTGGGACAGATTCAAAATGAACTGATGAAGAAGCACAGAGTCTGTAAAACACTGCAATATTGTCTAAATATAGTGGCCTTTTAATCACAGAATGGCAGGGGTTGGAAGGGACCTTCAGAGACATCTTGTCCAACCTCCCTGCCAAAATTAAATGAAGAGGGTGATAGTTTGGGAGCAGGTTTGCACACTAAAGTTTGATTTCTGTGTGTATGTCTGATTCTCAGAGATTTTAATTCATCCTACAGTTTTTAAGTGTTGTCTTTAACCTCTTATTTGCCCCACAGGACTCCATTCCATGCTGATGTCTTCCGTTCCTATAGCTGGTCAGCCAATATCTGCGGGAGAAAGAAATGGTTGTTGTACCCTGCAGGACAGGAGGAGTACCTCAAAGACCGCCACGGCAACTTGCCCTTCGACGTGACAGCACCTAATCTTCAGGACAGGAGCGTTTACCCTCGCTACAACCAAAGTCAACCCCCTGTTGAAATCGTGCAGGAAGCAGGGGAGATAGTCTTCATCCCCAGTGGATGGCACCATCAAGTTTACAACCTGGTGAGATAACTCATTCCAACCTTTTCATAACACAGAGAGATCGGCAAGCTTGAATCACATCAAACTTCTCTTGCCACAGCATGTGGTGGATGCCAAAAGTCTTTAGCTGGGCTGCAAAAAAGTTCAGAGAGGTTCACAGAGGAAAGGTCTATCGGTGGCTGCTCAAGTTGGTGGCTAAAAGCAAGCCTGAACTCATCAGCTCCTTGGGTCATTGACCACTAGAAGCTGGAAGATTATACAATTTAGGAAGCTGTCTGAACCCTCTTTTGTTATGCTTTTCCTTATTAGAGTTGTTGGAAAATAGGATGCTAGGTGAGATGGACTTACAGTGAGGCTGTTAATCTTGGTTTCTAGCTGTAAGTTCTAATTTATTAATGGAAAATGCTAACAAATTGGCCTTCATGATTACAAACCAAAATTAATAACCTTGTTGCTTTCTCCCCACTACCTTTTGTGCCCTTAAAAGGTATGTTCAGACAGAGGAACTAGAGACATTTGCCAATTTACAGAGTGAAACAAGATTTTATTGTTCAGAGACATTAGAAAGGGCCAGCCTTCCCGCACAGGGGTGATATTGGTGCCAAAGATATGGTTTTACATTTTGCAGCCTTGATGTTGTTACAGCTGTTTTCTCCCACTTTCCTATGCAGAGCCTAATAACCGTTGAAATTATTCCTTCAGGAGGATACCATTTCCATTAACCACAACTGGGTGAACGGCTGCAACGTGGCTATAATGTGGTGCTTCCTGCAGGATGAATTAGCAGCCGTCCAACGGGAAATCAATGAATGGAAGGATCCTATAGACGATTGGCACCTACAATGCCAGGTACAACACCATGATGGTGGCTGCCTGACTCCCTCTGAGGGCATCATATATTTCTGGGATGTATTACACCACCTTGTGAGTTATAAGAAACACAAGTCCTTAATCTCATACCTGGAATTAGTAGGTATTTCATGCAGAAGAAGGAACTGGTGAGAACTTCATTTTGCAGGAAACAAATATTAATTTAGCGACACAGGGAGAGGCTTGTGCTGGTGCATATTTGCTATGTGAAGGAGGTCAGGCTGTTGTCTGAAAAACTAATGCCTCAACTGCTCTTCAACTATCAAGATTAGCATCAAGATCAATCCTTTCTGTAGTATCTGCATTCCCCTTTATAAAATATAAGTGCTTTTTCACATAAACAGAACTGATAAGATAGACCTCACGCAGAACAGGTTTGAAGACTATTCATGATGCAGGAGCAAATCTGAAACAAAGAGAATTAAGGTGAAGGTGGCAGCAGGTTCCTGTGTCTGCGAAGTGATGCTTTCAGAACACATAACTATATTGGGCAGTGTTATATCTTGCATGCTTCCAAAATCTTAAGCATGAAACAAATATAAAGTTTATTTCTGGAGGCTGGTTATTGCTGCTAGGTTGACATCCTTTAAATATAGATCGAAAACACACAGCTCTTTAGTACTTAGAAGAAACAGACTGTTGCTTTTGGGGCTAGTGGCATTTCAAGTAAGGGAAAGAATTTCAGTGCCATGGGGAAATTATAAAAAATATGATTAAAAATGGTTACTTATGATTCTGGACAGTTTTTAGCTTGATAAAATATGGTTTTGTAATTCTTACTGTAAATCAGAGTTGTTTCCATTTCATTGCTTGGTTGTTTTTTTCCCCTAGTTGATCATGAAGTCTTGCACGGGTATAGACTACAAGGAGTTCTACAACTTCCTCAAAGTTATTGCAGAGAACAGGATTTCTGTCTTGGAAAAAGGCCTCGATGACGAAGCTTCGGCAAAGAACACTCCCAAAGCTGCCATTTCCACCTTGGGCATGCTCCACGCGGTGTTTGATTTAAAGAGGACTGTGAAGGTGTTAACATCATTGAGTGCTAATGAAGATTTCAAGAAACTAGACCTGACGTCACTTTCTCCACCTCCGGAGGTATTACTGCACCACTTGAAAGCAGCAATAGATACAGCGCTACTTTAAACTTCCTATTTATTCAGTTCTTTGTAAACCAAACCCTTTTTTTGCAAAATGGGTGTTTGTAGAAGACTGACTCCTCCCTGTTTAATAGCTGTTGCATTTTAAGTACAAAGAGCCTTAATATAGAGTGGGGAGAGAGAGTACATTCATAAAAAGACTGAATACTTTTAAAATTGACAGTATTTGACTACCTAGAGTAATTAGGCAGGGAAAAAAGGTATCTCAGACAAAGGAAAAACCCCTATTATGCTAGTATTATCTTATGAGCCCTGCTGGGGAGTAATCAGGGAAGGGGAACAGAAATTTTCTGTGGGTCAAGCTTAGGTGTGCGAGGGCTAAACACTGAGCTTGCACCATATCCCCTCTGCCTCTGACAGCAAACCTGCGCTGCGGGCGCCAGCAAGTCAAGCTCTGCTTTGTCTGGGCACACCTCAATTTCATTAAGGCCTGTCCTGCTTCCAGGTACAGCTCAGCCTTTCTTTTCCTTTTATTTTTTCTTAAATATTAGAGGACCCTATTTAATTAGCTTCCCTTGAAGCCTGAGCTGGCTCAACAGCTGTAGCCTGGGTGTGGAAGAGCTGACTCCAGTATTTTTCCTGTAGGGTGGCATCTCTCTAAACCTGAAAGTCTCAGGTAGAGTCAGCCTTCGGGGTCTGCATCGGGATTACATTTAGCACATCAGGAAGCTGGAGTCCTGATATCTAATCTGCTAGTAATAATTGAAGAGTGTGATCCACCCAAGCTCAAAAGGAAGAACTTGAATGTACTCTCTCACATTTCTACGCGCTATTTCAAGGCACAGTATTTTATCTAGCAGAGATTTAATTCATCAGGGAAGGTAGCGAGTAGCCTCATATTATCTCCTGAAAAATAAAAAAGCCATGCTGTTAACACACTAAAAAGCACTAGTGCATGGTTACATAGCACAATTTGCAACCTGAATGCTACCCTTGGGCTGAAAAAACCCCAGTATCTTCCAGTGAAGTATCTCTCTTGCTTTTACTGGTTGATGAGAAAGCCTAGAAGCACAAATGGCTGCACACTGTTAACCTTAGTTGCCCCTTTTAGGGCTCACTTGAATTATTGCTCGAGAACTTCCTGGATTTTCAACCAGATGACCAGTAAGAGCCACTAGTAACCCTATGTTTTGAAAGTGCAATAGTAGAAATCTTCTGTAGGCTGAAAAAAAAAAATCACATTGTTTTCTAGCTATTCCTGTGCGTTTGTACATGCATGCATTTTGCATGTCCTATTTTCTAGTAGAAGTTCTGCATTTTGAGTAGGCACCTGCAATTAAAATCACTACCCAGAGCATGGAAGAATGCAGTATGGAGAAAGGAGACTTTTTTTTTTCTTCTTTTGAAACAGCTGTGACTACATCTCAGTGATTCAACCTCCTGGCAGGGTGTTTCTTTACACTGGAAAACTGCCAAGTTTTAAACCACTCTGAAATTAAAAGTTCACAGCTGTTACTTCGGCTGTTTACAGGCAGAGCTGGAGCTTTCTTGCCTACACGAATAAGGTGAGATTTCATAGAGGTGAGGAAGAACGGTTCAAAGCTGACAAGAGTTCTCCTGGTAGGAAAGCACAGGTTTGGGTTTGGATTCCCCAGTCCCACCGTGTGCTGTGGAACTGGTATTGGCACCAACCACTTTAAACACCACAATTTTGTAAAGGGTTTGCTTAGACGAACGATACTTTTCATCTCGTGCCCCATGAAGCTGGAAGGGCTTGGCTTCACTGTGTAAAAACAGCAAAACCACAAGTCTAGCTTTACACTGAGAACCCAGTATCGTGACCAGTTTAGACACTGTACTGTCCAGTAAAGTACATCCTCCTTTGGATGGATGGTGCGAGTTTGCTGTGATGCAAAAATTCAGGCAGCAGTTTTTGGGGGAAGAGGCATAATTTCCACAGTTAGTTCCTCTTCCCTGTGGAAGAGTGGTAAGGAAGACAGAAGGCCAGCACGGTAAGGTGGCTGAAGAGGTGTTCAAGCAAAGGAAAGTGGGTCTTAATTACTTACGTTCTGTTCACCTCAACTGTCTCTGCACCACAGCATCTTCAGCTGAATTAGTTTTACTGAGTCAAGTCTCTCTTACAGTTACATCAGGAAACTAATTTGTAGTTCAAATTCTCTATTCCTACAAATGGTGGAGGCAGTTAAGGGAGCCACACGTTAATTCTCTAATGCCTGAAGACAGCAACAAGGTTGGAATAAGAAGTATGCAAGTCTGGAATCTCTCTTAAAAATTAAAACAGCTTTATTTAAATACAAAGTTACTGTAAAACATACATTAGGATACTCTCATACCAATATATTAACTATTGTAATCAGTGTACTATTTATTAAAGCATAATACTTGTGATAAACAGGAGGAAACAGCCTGTAGTTTTGTTTTGTTTTCCTTAAGTCACAGACCTGGACAATTTAAGAGTTAAACTGTAAAAAAAATAATAATAAAAAAAAAGGCAGGTTAAAATCTGGTTCAAAAGAGCTTTTGCTCTAAATACTCAGCTCAGACATTATTATTTTTGTCTGATAGGACCAGGATACCAAATATCAATTTGCCTTTTATAAAGGCAGCATAAACCCCGTCCCGATTTTAATCCGAATTTGTACCCTGCTGGTGTCAGCAGGCGGTCTGTCAGCACGAAGCTGTGCATGAAGGGGAAACCAGTGTTTGCAGCTCTGTCAGTGCAGAAAACCGGGGGGATTTATGTTTTTCTCTCACCAGGATTTGAGATTTCTCACCCCAGGACAATGTACGTCCTTCCTATCAGGCACACGCGACCCCCCTGCAGAATGACAAAGCAGCACTTGCACGGTCAAGGTGCAGGTGTGATATCCCTGAGACTGAAGAGGAGGCTGCAGAGGATAAATACACGCCTGTAAGTCTCATAAAAATAAGGAAATTAGTCAATAGCAGCTTTATAATGCAATGGAGAGGTATTGAGTTTGGCTTGGGTGGGAAGAGGAATGGAAAAACCTTCCTTTTAGGGATACAGGACAAGGCACCTCGCTCCGGGAACAGGTTGTTGAGGAGCACAGAGATGGCCTCTCCTGGCCATGCCACATTTCTGCCAATCAGAAACAGTCCCACCAAAGGTTGTTGTGGTTTCATTTAACTGCTTTCTATAAAAATCACCTCCCTTATGTCAGTTCACCAGTGCAAAACAAACGCAGCGGCTGAGAGAAGAGTTAAAATGAGGTTTTCAGGCAGATTTCTACTGGCAGGAAAGGGAGATAAAAACTACAAAAAGAAACCTTGGCCACTTTCCGCAGAGAAATTCCCAAACACAAGCCGAGGTTGCACAATGAAGGCTTTTAGCCCACAGCATCCGTATCTCCATGCTTTACGACCATAGCAAGTCGAGGAGAAAACCCAGCAAGAAACTCTCATCTGATAAATTAACTGTTCTTCCCTTTTTAAAGGCAGCCGGAACAGCAGTGACTTGATTGCTTCTTCATCCAACAGTGTTTGGTCAAGAAAGTGCAGGAGGGAGGAGGCTCCCTTTGAGTCCCAGAACTCAGGAGCTGTGAGGGACTTGGCAGTTGTCTCTCTGGTGGAGTCTCATCCTCTGGATGTGTTCGTAGCACGACTGGGCAAGGAAGAGAGCAACCAATTAAGGAGAAGTTTTGGGAACTTTGGGTCAAAATCTGATCTCTTGCACGCAACGGGAAGCCGTGCTGCCCCACGGGCTAGTCAAGAGATTAAATCTGCATATCATAAATTAAAGATAAGCACACTCTCTAGACTAGAAGGAAGGTAACCTGTGCTAGGCATATAAAATTAAATGAGCAAATAACACATCAGGCTCTCTGCTGCTCAAGAAAGGCTACTACAGCATGAAGCTGTCACTGTTGAAGATACTTCCTTACCTCCAGTGCTGTTAACAGAAAGTCGTACAGTCCTCCTTGATTGGTGGGGTCCATCAAGTCTCTGATCAGATGGATTTCAGCTCCCAGGTGCTGTATTCTAGGAAAAAAAAAAAGTCACAACTAGAACAAATCTCTGGGCACCGGTGATTTGTGGGTGTATGCTTGAAATCAGAGTATGGAGAGAGGGAAGCGTAGATCTGGAGTCATAGAATGGTTTAGGTTTGAAAGGAGGACCTTAAAGATCATCTAGTTCTAACCCCCCTGCCCTGGGCAGGGACATCTCCCACCAGACCAGGTTGATCAAAGCCCTGTCCAACCTGGGCTTGAACATCTCCAGGGATGGGGCATCCACAGCTTCCCTGGGCAACCTGGGCCAGGCTCTCACCACTCTTAGTGAAAAATTTCTTGCTGAGATCTAATCTATATCTCCCCTCTTTCAAGTGGAAGCCATTACCCCTCGTCCTAGCACTACATGCCCTTGTCAAAAGTCCCTCTCCAGCCCTCAGATTATCTTTGTGGCCTCCTCTGGACTCGCTCCAACAGGTCCACGTCCTTCTTATGTTAGAGCTCCAGAGATGGACACAGTACTCCAGGTGGGGTCTCACGAAAGCAAGTAGAGGGGCAGAATCCCCTCCGTCAACCTGCTGGCCACGCTGCTTTTGATGCAGCCTAGGATCATCTTTAAGTCCATTGCTGATTCCTTGTGCATCACCTTGGTCTTGTAGAGGCTGAGTCCTTGAGGCATCCAGCATGACCGGATCTCAGCAAAGATGCTCAGTCATCAGTAAATTTCAACTTCTCTGTTACACAGTCTCTCATTCCCCTCCCCTCTCATCTACAGTCGCTGCCTCGCAAACAAACCTGTGTCACCCAACATGATTGCAGTGGGGAAAAAAAAAACTTCTGGATTTCATGGCCACATTTCATGCTTTTTTGGAGACCAAGCATATCCAGGAAGTCAATCAAGGACTTTGACTCAAATTTGCCAGAAAAAGAAAAAAAATACACTTTCATTCTACTGGATGTAAGCAGGTTCTTGCAGTTCCAGTGAAAGCAGCACAGACAGAGCTTCTTTGGCAAAAATATCTTACATCTACAGTCATTCCTACACAGGAAATGTCTAATTACTAGGTGGTCAGCATTCAAGACCTTCCTAGTCTCCAAAGTGAATTACAGTGCCCCATTGAGAATGGAAAACAGAAGATGTAAGATACATAGATGATGTCTTGAAGGTATCAACAATTGGCCTTCAAAGGCTTCATGTTCCTGTTTTCTACCAAAATCCAAGATGCAGGTAAGACCACATTTGCCATGACAACTCTGAACAATCATCTTGGGTAAGAGATGGACAGTCAGGAAGTCCTTACCCACTTTATATCATGGCCAATACCATCACAGCACAGCTGCCAGAGAGCAGCACACAGAAACCCAAATACAGCTCAGGAAAAAGCACATTAAAACACAACCCCCAGTTTTTAATTTAAATTATTTGGCCTGGAAACATGGCTGTCCTCTCTCCAATTGAGGTATCACACAACAATGGGACTGGGAAGTGAAAACCATCCACTTACTTTGCTCGGGATACAACATACATCAGTAGGGGCAGCAGGTCATCCATGGGGAGCTTGTAGTCCTTCTCCACCACCCGGGACACTGTGCTCTCTATCTCCTCATACGTCTTCTGGAGGATCACCAGCTTTTCACGGGGATCCACTGTGGTGCTGTCAGTGTGAAAACAGCCATGTGAAAAATGCTGCCACTACACAGCTAAAGAGATTAAGCAGAAGAACTAGAAAACCTCAGAGCAGATGATCATGCTACAAAGTGCACCAATCATCTCAAATAGCTGCCCTAAAAAGCAGTCAGAAAGGTTGTGCCAGGAGGCATCACCAGGGTGTAAACTTTATCCAGGTGGACCTTGAGTCTTCCCAAGTCCTGAGTGTGACCTGCTTGCCCCAGTATTGGTCTTTCATTTTAGACAGGGCTAACCTGAGTCACGGTCCCTCAAATAAAAGCTAAAGAGTATGAGATGAACCACTTTTGGGGTTCTATCAAGATATTGCCCTTACAAGAGACAATCCAGTTGTCACATCTATAATGATGGTTTCTTCTGCCCATAAAGCCTTGCCAAGGTACACGCAGCCTGTGCTGCCTTTCCCAGAAGTCACGTTGGCTTTCATAGGGATGGTCTCACCAGGACTAGTGTATTTTAGGGACCTGAGACCTCCTGTCTGATGGATCCCACAACACTTCTGTGCTCCCCTTTATCTTCCTTCCCACTCGTTACTGCAGCACCACCCTCTAGGCTGGATTTCAAGACAATAGATCAAGCTGAGCTTCTTAAACTGAGCTCTGCTTTGCTACTTTAATGTCTTGGAATGCCACACTGGATGGATACCCCTCATGTAGCTCCATGTGTCCAGAGCAATGGGCTCTGTCACGACCAGGCACTCACAGCCAGGCCCAATTTGCTGTACACACTGACATGAATGATCATCAAAGTCAGATTTTTGTGTAGGAATGTCTCTGGAAAATTAAGGGAAGGGGAGATATTAGCCAGGGGACAGTTGCATTTAAACACGATTGATACTGTCTTGATATTTTTTGAGACAGTGACTTACATCAGCTTCTGCAAACACTCTGTGGCAGAGAGGAAACACTTGTCTTTGATAAGGGACCGCCTCTGAAAGAGAGAAAAAGAGTTGTGCCTCTGTAAGAGCATCTCTCTGAGAGCCACCATGTGGCTCCACAATGCTAGACCCAAAATAAGTATATTTGCAGCCCATAAACGAGGGTGAAATAAAGCTGTCGTAGATAGCGCCACTTTGAATACACTTAGATGTCTGCAATGGTGTGTTGTTTTTTTGGTGTTTTTTTTGGTTTTTTGGTGGGTTGTTTTTTTATGTGGTTGGACTCTGTGATCTCAGAGGTCCCTTCCAACCATGGAGATTCTGTGATTCTGTAATATCCATCTGAACACAGGTGTTTTTGAACCACCACCGAGCAGAGCACTGCAAAGCAATCCTACACAGAGCTCATGTCCCCATCCATGGCAATTCATATGCAGCAGCTACAGATCACAATTAATCATAGAACGGTTAGAGGTGGAAGGGACCTTCAAGATCATGTAGTTCCACCCCCCTGCCCTGGGCAGGGACACTTTCCACTAGACCAGGCTGCTCAAAGCCCCATCCAGCCTGGCCTTGAACCCCTCCAGGGATGGGGCAGCCACAGCTTCTCTGGGCAACCTGCGCCAGGCTCTCACCACCCTCACAGGAAAGAATTTCTTCCTAATATCTAATCTAAATCTCCCCTCTTTCAGTTTAAAGAGGGAAGATTTACCCACGTCATGTAGCTTCGAATTCTGAGTGCATCCTGTCCTGTGGTTACTTGGTGAAGCTCCATCATTAGCCAGCACCAACATATAGCCCCAATGCCATCTCATTACCACACCAAAGCTACCTCTTAGCGTTGTTTCTTACCTGGTTGGTTGTCAGGGTGAGATCTTTCAGAGGCCAGAGGTGTCTGAAAGGAGATTACAGAGAGAAGATTTAGAAGGCAGATGTCCATGTCTTAACTCCACCCTAAGTCAGTCTCGATTGTTATTATCTCCTTGTTTGAGGTGATGCAAAAGTCTTGTAGGTGCATGAGGCTGAGTTTGCTGCTCTCGATACACTGCTACAGGAATGATGAATAGCTCAGATTCATTGACCTGAGCGTAGGGTTCATTTTACTCACAGATGCTTCTGTAATAATCAGTGGAGAGTTTTGGCATTTTCAGATTAATTTCCTCTCACTGAATCTAATGGCCAAATTTAGTCTTCTGCCACTCTGCTTAAGCCCTTGAGCTGCAGATGATGCTGTGTTAGAAAAGCCTCTTGAGTCTGAGTCATTGGTCCTCACGCATCACTTCCAAAGATGGACCCAGCTGCAGGAACAGATGAAGGAAACATCTGGCTCCATAACCTCTCCCCTGTGTCAAAACTGTGTCCCCACACTGTTACAGGAATTGCCATTTGTTGGACTATAACTCTAGGACATATTTTATAAACTATAAAGGAAAACTAAAGGAAAATGAAAATTAGCAGAGATAACAGCAGTTACTTCAGTGCTATAGCCAATAATGGACCCAGGAACAGGTTATATGTCCTCTCCTCCTGTGCCATCAGCACTTTCCTCTGGTCACTACCTTTCCAGCTGGTATCACAGGATTGCATCCTGGGATGAACGAATGTCACTTACTTCTGCACATCCAGAAACTCCAGCAGCTTGATGTCAGGAAAAAGACTTAGGTCCACAATCCCTTGGCAGTAGAGGTCATCTTCTCTTTCATGATAGAGCATGTAGAGCATGAAAAGCTCGGGGTAGAAGCAGGGCAAGATCAGTGGCAGGACCACACTGCATGCCTTGTGGTCGCTATGAAGGAGAAAAGCAAAGCAGAGTCCAACAGTGAGACCTATAACCTTGATATTACCACGAGCCCCAGAGCACACAATGGAAGAGGTGGTGTCTGAGACTGAAAGGTGTTCTCCTTGTTCCCTGCTCTTTCCTCTGTCTCTGAGTTCAATGTCACAGTTGGACAGCAGTGACCATTATAATGTGTGCCCAAAAGCTGAAGATGCAAGAGCATCTTACGCTGTAGGACGGGACAGGGGACTGTTTCTCCACAAGATCTCCTTAGTCACTGGGAGAAACCTGGAGCACCAGAGACCTATCTCTTCACCCAGAGAGAAGTGTGGGAACTAAACCTGACTCAAACGGACAAATACAATCAGCTCAGCACTAAATGCATTTTAAGAGACACCCCAAATGTCCAATCACCTTAAAATTAAACAACCAGTGGTGACACATACCTTGTATCTCCATCCACACACTTTGCAGGCAGTTGGCCTTTCTGTTCCAGTGCCAGATGGAGCAAACCCCTAGAAGAGGAGCAGAAACAAGGTTTAGTTCCCTCCCTTTTCTTTTTGTTTTCCACAAGTGAAGAGCTCAGCTGTCCCAGCATCAAGTGGAAAGCTCTCTATAATCCTTGTATTGTTTCAGTATTCAAATTTCACTATTTGAGGGCTTTCTCCACTACCAGCAGAAGCTGCCAGGAATGAATCACTGTTTCAAAAAATCTCTGTAGCTTCTGAAGAGCAGGGTGGTCACTCTGGAGATCCTAACTGTGGTCTGCACTGAGCACCATCTCCTTGCATTCCCACTCAAGGGACATCGGGTTTCAGGACCTGGTTTCAGCCTGGAGAAGAGAAGGCTCCAAGGGGACTTTACTGCATCCTTCCAGTACTTAGAGGGGGTCTACAGGAGAGATGGGGACAAACATTTTAGCAGGGCCTGTTATGATAGAACAAGGTGTGATGGTTTTAAACTAAAAGAGGGAACATTCAGACTAGATACAAGGAAGAAATTTTTTACAATGAGGGTAGTGAAACCCTGGCCCATGTTGCCCAGAGAGGTGGTAGATGCCCCATCCCTGGAAACAATCAAGGTCAGGTTGGAAGGGGCTCTGAGCAACCTGGTGTAGCTGAAGATGTCCCTGCTCATGGCAAGAGGGTTGGACTAGATGGCCTGTAAAGGTCCCTTCCACTGCAAACTATTCTATGACCTGTCATACCAACCAATTTTCAAATCCATCTATGAACATGTTCATACACTGAAAAATAGCTTGGGTTTGTCTTGATATTTCCATATTAAAAAATCATAATATTAAAGCATAGATTCAGGAGAGGTTAGTCTTACAACCTAAAAGCAACCTTTCCCAACTTGTTATTTTTAAGGCAATACCACCCTGAGTGCAGCTAGGGGCAGAGTTCCCCACCTCTGCTTCTCGCTACCTTCTTGTATCTTCTCCTAAAAGATATTCTAACAGCAACAGGACCCCAATCATTCTTTTGATCCAGTCCTTAATCACCCATGGGCACAACCACACAATGGAGCAACCTCATTTTAGAGTCACTACCCACATCAGCTGAGCTTCAACGACGCGCTTACGCTGCATGTTCTTAGCTCCTGTTGAGGCATGTTAAGCTTAAGCTATTTTTCATTCAAATGTAGGTATTGAACACTGCTCTTGTGTGCTCTGATATACTTTGCTGTCCTTGCTACTTAGTGAGGTTTCTTACTTACATTTGTGGTTGTCTAAATAAAGTCTTATTATGGGCAACAGCTCATTGAGCTGCCATAACTCAGTAAGATTTAGTCATATTAAAACTTCTGGGTCATGTACTGAGCAATGGGCATAATAAAAGTTTTCTAGGTCCATAGGACCTGAGTTATGGCAAATAACTCTTTATCTAGCACCATTCTGAAGCAATGCTCCTAAAATAAAGCAGCCCTGTCACCTGAAAAAATGATCCTGATTGTCTACTCCACAAGCCCTCTATGGTCGTACCCATTGAAAGACTCAGCATGCTTGACTTACTGGTAAAACTCCCATATTTTCTTTGCATAGTACTTGACTTCCTCTTGTGCCATCGTCAGCAAGTGTCTGTTGGCCCCAATCCCAGAATACGTTGCCTGAAAAGCTATCGTCAAGGCCTTCAGCAGCTTTCCCAGTGGGTGCAGGGAAGACTTCAATGCCTGCACGTCAGAAGAAAATTAAATTTTAAGAGTCAGCCCTTGGCATTGGTAGAGGATAACACTGAAAGGCCACCCAACCTTCGCTTGTCAGCAAAGAAGAACAAGCCTAGAGGTAATCAACTATAATTTTGGTCTGGTTTTGCTGCCACAAGCCCATTCTCCTCCCATTGTCAGGGAGAAATATGCTTACTGGAATTGCTGTTCTGATGAGATTTGCTGTGATATTGAAGAGAGCCCACAAAGGGTGCTTCAGGGAAAGGTTGGCTGAGGGAAAAACAACTGCCAAGAGTGAATGGAAGTTTATTAATCACTTCCAGCAGCTGGTTATTCCCTGACACAGTTTGAGATTCAAGAGAGAAGCTTTATCATCGCTTTCTGGCCTGTATAGCTGTACACAAAATGAGCGTCTAAAAAGCGTGAAGGATAATCCTCTTTTTCACAAGTATAGGTATTCACCAGAATTTAGAGAAGACTCTTGGAGTTACTGGAAATGGTCTATGTGCTGACAGAAAGCTACAGAAAATTCCTATAACCTGCATCTGTGTCTGATGGACAGATGTGAATCATTCTGGTTTTAAATTTTACCTTCTCTAAATAATTCTGTCGTGACTCCAGCCCCTGGTGCTGGACAAGCTCTTCAAGAATATCTTCTATTTTCCAGGATACATCTTCAGTCCCCCTAAAAAGATGAAAGGTGAGGAAGGAAAACCACACAGTGAAGCACTGGGATAAATCCCAAGTGGTGTTGCAGGTAGATACCGAGGGGGAAATAAGACTATTAGAACAATTTTTTTTTTTTCCATCCTTTTCAGTGGAACTGCCCCATTGACTTAGAATTCCTGTGATTAGTTAAATTCATTGCCTTCAGCTCCCCTTACAACCAGCATCCTGCCCATGCTCATCTTAATTATTTTAAATATTTCTTAAAGAGAGATGAGTTTGCTCTCCATCAGCTGATGATGGTTTCCCTCAAATACAAAAGGAGCCAGTAATGACTGAGTCACATACAGGTGCTTACATTTAATCAAATTAATCCCATCAGAATTTTCACTTATGAAAGTCAATCTCAACAGCACAACCATAAATTCAGGCTTAAAATTCGTCCTCCTGTCTCAAGAGCAGGAACAACTAGATAACAATGGGGTTCAGAACTTTAACTCATGTCAGACCCTAATGTAAACCACTATCCTCTCTACACAACAAGGTATTTATTTTAACTCTGTTAAAACAAAGGCATACAATATTTATACCTTTGACAGAAGAGGTACTCCTGAGATTTCCGCAGCTCCTTGCTTGTTTGAATGTGGAACCCCATGAAAGACTCTTCCGTTTCTTCTTTGCAGCCAGAATGGATGAACTCCAGGAACTGATCATAGATTCCCTTCCATCTCTTCTCCACTGGGAACTCCTCGAGGCCCAGCTGACTGCAAAACATAAACATGGAATAAATATTAAGCTTTTCTGCACTCCTCCTCAATTATTTCAGACTTCACCTTCAAGTATGGAAGGTTCTCTAGAATCAGACATTAACACAAGAACTCTGGGAGCAGGGAAAGATAACAGAGCCTTTCCAGTAATTCAATGAAAAGCAACTCAAGTCTATTGTCTTGACAATGAGGTACTTTGGGTGAAGGAAAATTCCCGGTGCGTGGAACATCAATAATTTGAATGTTTGCTGGTCACAGACTTTCTGCTCCACTTATGGATGTTTCTAAATATAGCTATTTATTTTAACCGAAAGCCTGCAGAAAACACTGATGGCAAGAGGACAGCTGAGCAAGCACCACTAGCAGTTATTGCTGTCTGAAAAGCACAGGAAACAGGAGCTGTTTCTGCAACACCAATACTCTGATGGACTGGAAATGTTTTGAGGAGGAAAGAAGAGGAAATGAAACTGGCTTTTATGAGAAAAATTCCCCTCAGGGGACAGGCAGCTCTTTTCCACTGGGACTCCCTCATTTGGGTTAAACTGGCTGAACCCAGACCCTCCACAGCCTGGCAAACCTTTGCAGGGTTCAGAGCCCCATGAAGCTCTGATCCTGGCTCCAGAGCCTTCCTCCACAGAGAGCACTACCCAATTCAAGTTCTTCAGAACCGTGCTTTAGTTCTTGATTTTTGGTAGCTTTCCTATCTCTACAATATCAGCTGGTGATATTCATGTAATAGCACAGAGGGTCAGGAAAGGAGTAAATGATGCATTTTAGCAGCCCACCTTTGTCTGTATAGCTTCAGACCTGCCTGTGGAGCGCACACGCGCATGCACAAATCACCAAAAATGTTAAGCCTCTCAAACTCTCTCTGGTGTGAGGATGGGAGTATCTCTGGCTGGATGGGACCAGAATATTCTTTTTCTTCATCCTACATGGCATAAAGATTAAATGATAAACTGTGCTCTCCTCCCCTCTTTCTCTCCTTGCATATAAACCAGTTTTGAGACCGACTCTTTCGCTAAGGACCGTCTCGATCCCCGCAGGGATTGGTTCAGTACTCCTCTAGGTAGAGTCAAAATCCAAGCCGTGACCCGAGAAGTCAACTCTTTTTGCTCACGCTTTGGTTATCCTGTCATCCAGCTGCTCGTTCGACGTGTTCAGGATGCCGTGCGTCTGAAGGCCTTGGCCCGATTTGTTCGTGAAGGTTCCCTCCAGAATGAAGCCATTGGCAAAGGACAGCTTTCCCTGCAACGGAGAAATACAGGGTTATTCTGCCAAGATCTCATTAGTGAGAGGAAACAAGCTGGACTGAGATCTCAGATTCTCTTTTCAACAGAGCCAGCTCCTGAAACGGCGACTAAGACCGACTTCCAGCAGAGAGGTGCACATTTTCAACATCCAAAGCAATAGTGTCATTAAGGTGACAGCCACTGGAGAAAATATCTCCTTGCTATTGAATGACACACGTAAGATTCTGGAGGGGAAAGGCTGCCACAATCACAGGGTAAAAGATTTACATTATGCTTGACAAATACCCAATATCTTCTTTGGATTATAAAATTTTCTGGCTTAAATTTGACAATAGTTATTTCTAACCTAGAGTGAACACACGAAACTTTAATTTCTCCTCTGTTTTGACTCTGCTTGTTAAAACCACAAGCAAATTTGGCCTCACAGGTAGGAGGAATCATATGATATTCACCATAAACGCTTTCAAAATGTTCACTGCTACCAAGAAAAACCTTAAATTCTCTGAGGCAAATACAGAAGACATGCAGTAGCTCGACTCAAACTTAGAAATGTTAATTAAATCAAATCCAAAGCCAAACAATATTGTAACTAGTCTGGCTCTGAATATGAGCCCGAAGTCCTCATGGCTAATAGCAGGAGGCAATCCATCTTTAGATAAAGAACAGATTTTTCTAGACTAACCACTAAAACTAAACATAGATACTGCTTCTGCCAGAATTAAAGTACTATAATCAGTCTCTGCAAAATCTACCCCGGGTCTTCGGGCTGAAGAAGATGATGACAAACTCTTCCTCCCATGACAAGTCAGTAAATGACAGGGCTCATTTGCAATCGTTACCCAGTATTTTGACATCCACTCACCCTGATATAACCACACACTTCCTGTCAGACTCATCACAGACTTCTGGAACAAGCCGGAGGACTAGTTTTCCCTGCAATGGGGCACTTGATGAACACTTTGACAAGATATTTCAGTTAAAGATCAACCACAAAGTGTTGAATGTGTCAGCGCAGTGTCCAGATTGCAAAATCAAGCTTCCAAGATCCCTCAGCTCTGTTAACATCTCGGTTACGTTAGCATAGTGCCAGTACTGCAACTCTATTTGGTTTATACATCTTTTCCTGTGCTCCCAACCACTACAAAGGCTAAAACATTTGTTCTAAGAATGCAAGAGCAGCCCAACTGCAGCTATGAAGCACAGCCAAAAATGTCCCACAGACAATAAAAAAACCCCAAAGTCCTCATTGTAAACAAAACAGTAAAAACCAAAACAATTCAACAAAGCCCAAACTACTTGAAGTCTCTCAGCTAGAGCCTTCTTTCTGTGAATGAGACTAACAATAGAAAGGAAAACACCCAGCAAAACCAAACCAGGAAAATGTTATTTTCTAGGGGACTGGGGGAAGTGGAGCAGCACAGTATGAATTTTGACAATGAATCTATCTGCCCTGCTGGAAAGCAAGCAACTGTGAAGAAAGGCTGAGATGGAGGAAGTGCTCACCTTTCCAACAAAGGTTAGGTCTTCTGTGAAGTTCCCTTCGTAGACAGAGTCATCTTCCAAGAGCAGAATCCCAGAGCCCTGCATTTGAAAGCAGAAGTAGTGAATTCATGACATTAACTTCCTACCTACTCGAGTTCATCTTAAAACAGCCACTGGCTTGGAACATTTATGGTATGCCGACTCAGAGAACCTTTTTGAAAGCCCAACATAGTATTGCAATGCTCAAGAGAAAAGGGAGGAGGTGTTCTAGAAACAACCCTTTAGACATCACTGCACAGAGAAGTACTGGGCAGTCAGGAGACTTTAAACAACAATCATACTGCATCCGTTTCCCTAGAACAAGGGACAAAAGACAGGCTCCTGGTCTAAGAACCATCACAAAGAATTGCCATATGGGTCAAAATCTTGGTCCTCCCAATCCTACGGCCTTTAGGGGTTTGTAATTAATTCTGTCATTCTTTGCAAGACAACTAAGAGAAAAAAGGAAGGGAGCTGCTGTGTTGAATTAGCTTTGAGCCTTGCTGTGCAGTCAATGGGGCTTTAATGAGCTGCTCCTGAGCATTCATAAAATAACTCATTCCATGACCTCCCCACTCCCACGCTGCTTACAGAAGCACAGTTTTCAGGGAAGGAGCACCAAGATGCAGAACAGACACAGGATAATTTATACCAAGGGGGGAAGATTCTTCTTGGTGGGGCTTAGCCGATGGTTTGGGCCTGAAGGTTTATACGTATCCATACCAGCCAGAAAATGTGGTCACTTTTAGAGCTGTAACACATTTTCCACTGGAATGGTTTTCTTGGTGGAAAGCGCCCTTTCTGGCAAAAATAGAAGGTTTCCAAGGGAAGCTTCTTGGCCCTACCAATTTTCCACTAGGAAAGCTGAAGTGACTGCTCCCCACCCGGAAGCCTTGTGAAGTTAAAGGACCCTTTGGCAGCTGGCAGACCAAAAGACAGCTTTATTTTGGTTCCCCGCAGATGGAGTTTTTATGGAAAGCCCTTCCGACAAAGTTTCCATGCTAAACATTTTGTCCTAATTTGGTGAGTGGGGAAGGGGTTGTTTGTTTTTTTAAACGCGTATTTTTAATGAGAAGAAATGCTTTTATTTCCAAACCAGTTCTAGCGATGCCAGTCCCTTTTGCTTTTCCACGTCAACATCTAAACTTTCAATGAACTGGACAGCCAACTTGCCATAGGTAAGCTCACATTGGAAAGCTTAATGATGTCTAAGATAGACTTATATAACTGTAAAGCACTTTACATATGAGTTCTGGTCTATAATTGTGACCTAATCGTTAGTCAAACAGACAGACCTATAAGGTGTCTCAGCAAGGAAAAGTGACAGTCTCACATCTAGTTCCTACCTGCACCTCAGAAAGATGTTAAGAAACAAGTCTTAATCTAGGTCTTGTTCTTCAAGACCATTATCATGGTAAAATATCAGTGCATGCTTTTTCTTGCTTTCTCTTTTCCCTCAAAGATTATGGAGCGAAATCTTAATTTTGCCCTTGATGGGGAATTCCATGTCCTGTCGATCTAAAGAATCCACTGAAAATGGGTACTCACCACCATTTTATCAGCATGAAATGTCCTTTGATAGCAGACACCCGACTGGGTTACTACGATGCCTTGTCCATGTTTGTGATCGTCAAGCCATGTCCCTATGTATCTCTCACCTCTGGAAAGAGATAAAAACAAATTAGGTTTTTTCCCTGTTTTATTAGATCTTTGTCAGTTCAATGTATCACTTACTGAGGCTAGTTTTACCTGATGTAATGCTCCGTGCAACACAAGTGTTAAATTCATGCACAAATTCACATAGTACTTCCCCAGAAGTTCAAGCCTTATAGCAGAGGTTGGACACATCCCCCTTTTATCCCCAAATCACCCCATCAAAACACAAGGCTTTACCCCTGCTAACAAAGGCAAAAACTCTCAGCTACCTCAAGCCAACTCTGATCTAAATCACCTTTACCTATCTTTGTCTTCCCAGACTCCATATCCATTCTTCTTGTCATTTTCCCACTGTCCTGTGTATTTAAACGGATGCTCAGCTGAGAGTTTCTCCAGTATCCCAAACCCTTGACGCACATTGTCTTTGAAATAACCTTTGTAGACCATATCATTCCCATACCTGCAGAGAGAAAAATAGACAGAATTTAAGACTGTGCCTATTTGGTAGCTACTATTGGAGGAGAAAGCCAGGAAAGCAAGTAGATTGGGCTCATCTGCCTCCTAAATATTCCAAAAATTTGACTGATACCTCTGGAGCGGGTAGTTGGTTGCAATTAGGAACGTGCATCACCCAAGCTAATTACTCCAGAGATAGTTTTCTATTATTATATTAGATAACTATATAGATAACATTATCTAGGGACACAACACTTAGGCTTGCAATTGTCCTGGGAGAGGCCAGTCAGTCCTTGACCTCTCGCCAGCCAGGTTGCAGTCACCGCTGGTTAATCCAGAGCAGGAATAGACAAGATCAAGCAGGAAGCCAGATCTGCCTTCACCTTTCTACACTCACCAACCACCCCTTCTCCTCAGCTCATCCCCATGAGAAGAGTTCCCCTTAGCTCTGGCCAGGCTGGCCAGCAGATCTTCTCTGCTACAACAGAGAAAATGCTTATGCTAAGCTAGAGCTAATTGATAATCATCAACACACCTTCACATTAGACACCAGAGACACTGGCTCCAAGTCCCCTAGAGATTTCTGCATGTCATAGAATCAGAGAATGGTTTGGGTTGGAAGGGACCAACTTTGATGAGTAAATAAGAAAAAACTCAGACTCCATTTCTAAAATTAATCTCTGGACTTAAGCTTAGAATTTAAGTGAGGAAAAAAAAAGCCAACTGGGGGAACTAGTCCCCTTCAGCCCGTGAGGATAACAGTTACAACCCCCAGAGAAACAATCCCATCCATCATTAAGGAACTAGTCTACACAAGATTTAGTCCAGATGGCTTGGCCAGGGGAGACAGAGCAAGCTGTGTGCTTCACCATGTCGGTCAAGGGCTGATGGCACACCCTGTGCTCTGCTCTGCAACCACAAGCATGAATGCAAAATTACATCCTCACCTCTAGGGCACAGAGGATGCTACATCAGGTAGTTACAACAGTCGCAGCTTGCAGAGAAGCTCTTACTATTCTGATGCTCAGAAGACTCAGGGCTTGTGAAGAAGCCGTACTGCCCATCTCCAAAGCAAAAGCTTCTGGCACCTGAAATACCCTGGGTTTTACACCACGACTGAGCCTTCCACAGTGAGGTGGGAACATTAAATATGTGGAGTTCCTTCCCCCCCTCCCCAAGTCCATCTTTGGGTTTTACTTACTCACAGATTCCATAGCCTCTCATCTTGCCCTCGTACCAGTGGCACTTATAGCAGTCATACCGGTCCTCAGATCGGCGTGGGACAAGGCATATTCCAAACCTACAAGGTGCATATGGCAGAGGTCAGTATGGCAAAAGGTGACTCAGTTCTACTGGATGAAGTTTAAAAACTAAAGGACCTTCCAGACTTCCAAGCTGATTTGCACGGTTGGGCTCAGCTCTACCCCTGACACACTTTCCAGGTATCAATGGACTTGCTCATCTCCTTGTGAGCCGCAGTCACAGTTTCTCATTCCTTATTCTAGAGAGATACTTTCAGTGGTGTTGGTTTCTTGTTGTCTCTCTCCCTTCCCCAGTTTGGGAGCTGAGTTAGACGACCAAAATAATTGCTTTGGTCCAAACAAAATGTTTTTGTAATCCCAACACAAAGTACTTGAGACATTTTTTTCCCTTTAAAAACCTTAACTATTCTGGAACGCACATAGAAATGAGAAATTTAAAAGCCTTATTTTCAAAAATAAGAGAAAAATAACATTTGAATCTCATAGTATGGTTAGTTTCCCCTGAAAACCCTTTTAAGAGGTTTTTAAAGATTTCTAAAAATAACTTTGTCAAGGTGCTTCACATGATTAAATACACCTAAATACTTACCCATGCTCCAAGCCCTCTTTGAAATCTCCGACGTGGTTGCGTCCGTCACGCCACTTCAGTGTCCCCCTGCAATTCAAATGAAACATTACACAAGGGGCATCACCAGCAACACTCACAGCTGCAGCAGAGGGTATCAAAGCACAACCTAGAAATGGCTAACATCAAAATATTTCCTCGGGGAACAGAGACACAGAAGTTCTCCAGGCACCTCTGGCACCTTGCCTGGCAGTGTAAGGATTTAATGCCATAACGTTTTCGTGCCCTGGAATGAGCAGGAAGAATCTCCTTCCATGTTCCCTAATCTCAAAAGCATTTTGTAGAGTTGCTGGGTCATCCATTTAGGACCTTGCACGTGATCCTTTTGTAATGGCAGTGCAGCATGTGATTAAGGCAGCTGAAGTTCCAGCGTGGCACATCCCCGTAGACAACATAATGACACCACCGTCCAGAACTTCATTGTACCAGGCACTATGAAAACAAAAGAGAGTAGTGCTGGCCTAAAGGGATCATATCTTCCCATCTGTTTTGTGTGGGGGTTGTAGAGACAATTACATGAGTTAACAATGCAACAACGAGACTGGAACAGTCAACGCCATGGTCAAATTAGTGCCCAGCCATGCCCAGCTGTGGATGCATTTCCCTCCCTCCCGGTCTCCCACACTCCACCTACACCCTCTCACTGTTTTAATTCTTGCATCACCCCAGACACAGCCAGTTCCCTACACATTCCCCAACCAGAGACACATTTGTTTGACTTTCACCAAGGTTGTTGCTTTAAACACCTACACAAGACAGGCTCTTTTTCTGGTATTTACAGGGAAGTGGTCTGATTAATTTTAAGTGGATTTGAAATACACCTCCTTTTGCTTTGCTAACGTGAATGCCAGCAAAGAAAGCAAGCCAGGGAGAATGCCTGCTTCAGCCATGGGGATGGTTTAAGCTACTTCAGAGTGGGAGCATCTCCTTCCACCACACCAGGTCATCAGGAGTACTGGGACAGGACAGTGAAGAACACAGACGTTTTTTGCTGAAGAGCCCCAATTCTTGCTGCTGCAGCTTTCTGCTAATGTGCTTTGCCAAGCCAGTCTCTCCTTCAGAGGCAGACAAGCCATCAGGGCCATCAAAGTAGCAAGTCACACAGAATGGGAAGGACAGCTTAGTGGTTAAGCAATTAAAAGTTCAGGCATTAAAAGCAGCTGAAGTCACTTATTTCTGCCACAAATTTCCTGGGATGTTTCAACTTCATTTACTCTGAAGCAGCAGAGGTGTTGATTCATCTTATTTCTCCAACTCTAAGAGAGGAGGAGACAAAGAGCAAGGAGAGGTGCTTGTTCCTCTGTGTCTACACAGAGTGATTTTCAGATCTCCTTCAGGAGTGCAGGTGCTGGGGAAAGTGGGGATGATGTAAAGGACTCCCTCGGGGCAAAGCTCTACTCCAAATACCTGTTTAATGCTATTCTGGGACAAGGCCCAATCTCTTCTGCGGAAGGTTCAGGATTAAACTTTTGATTTTTGGTTATTCTCACTATTTTGAGGCTCTTCCAAACCAAATCTCTACCTACTTTTTGCTTCAATAGCAACTGTAAACAAACTGTGTAAAACTCAGGAAGCATAAAACTTCCAAACGACCCTGTTTTCGTGTCTGAGGAAGTTGGTCATATTTCTTGTTTCTTCATAAAAACAGAGACTGTGCTTTATCCTACGTCAAAGAGACTTTGGTTGGGGCCATTTAAGCTTTAATTTACAAACCATTCCTTTTTGGTAGAACTCACTCTTAAACTTTAGTTGGATTTAGTGAACAGTTTTCATTTTCCCAAAAAATACATTTGAGCCTCCTTTATATATATATTTTTTTTTTGCTTGTTTGTTTTTAAATTCCTTTGATAATAGTTTAGATGTTAGAATAGATTTTGACAGCACAGGATAAAACTTTTCTCTCATTCACAAGAAAAGGCTTTTATTGGTTTGGTTTTTTGTCATCATGATGGTAAGATTTTATGCCTGAAGCTGTGATCTTGAAAATAAACATTAGCTCAAGTCTAAGTCCTAATTACAGGCATAAACCAATGCAGTGCCTTCAATGGGATCATTACCACATTATTAGGGTCAGCCTCTACAATTTACTGCATTAAGCAGTATCACTAGCGAGACAGGCTTTGACCAAGCCCTGAAAGCAAGCAAATGTGTCCTAAGTACCCCCTGAATCCATCCTCAATACTCAATTTCCCTCTGGAAAGAAGTGAGGAAGGAACCAGAGAGGCTGGCACACCCCAGGAGGTCACCAGCCTGGAGTCTGTGGTCCAAGGCCTCAGCATGGGATGGCTCACCCCATGTCTACAGCCATTCTGTGGTATCTATACCTCCACCATTGCATCCACTGGATCCAGTCCTACACAGAGACAGCAGGACCATCCTTGCATATTCCTGCTTTGGAAAGGGGTAAAGAAATGCTTCTTACTTGCCATGTGGCTTTCCCCACTGCCACTCGCCCTCGTAGGATGCGCTCTTGAACTTGCCCTCCAGCCTGAAGAGGTAGGTGAAGAAGCGGCAGGATGGGGGCTCGGTGCCTTCGCCAGTCTTGCCCCACAGTGGGAAATCTCGCTTCCCGTTCAGTGCCTGTCGGACAGCCTGGTTCAGCTTCCACTGCCAAACAGCCTGGGGGCACAGAATCACAGAATGGCAGGGGTTGGAAGGGACCTTTGGAGACCATCTCGTCCAACCCCCCTGCCAAAGCAGGGTCACCTAGAGCAGGTTGGACAGGAATGCATCAGGGAGGGTTTTGAATCTCTCCAGAGAAGGAGACCAAAACCTCTGGGCAGCCTGTTCTAGTGCTCTAACACCCTCAGAGTAAAGAAGGGGAAGAGAAGTGCTGAACTAACGAGTGGAGAAAGCAAAATAGCTCCCAAGAAGACATACTTCAGGAGAAGCAGCAAGGTGCTGAGTTCCCATCGATTCTGTGCCATTCAGCTGGCTGGGCTGGGAAGTTATAGCCCATCTACAGCATCAACAGGAGGTGTTATCTGGGGTCCTGCAAGTTGGATACTGCCCCAATCCACAACACTCCCATGTAATTTAAGCCTGACTCTCACCACCGTTATGGCACGGGACCATGCTAGTGGGACTGTACCGTCCCAAGCTCCGCAGCAGATGCTACTGCCCAGGGCAGACCACTTCCAGCATCTGGATATTTTTCATCTGCCATCAACTGTCTAAGCCACCTCTAGCCATCTAATACAGTATTGGCTTCACAGAGGGGCAGATTAAAAACCAACAAACCCCACACTGCTTATTATTCTGATTTAAATAATAAAAAAATGGCAAAAATCACAGAAGAAACGCCTCAGCTAAATATAAGCAGGTGCAGAGCCCACCAATCTGTCTTCCGCTCAGGAAGCTAAAATCCTGATGCTTAGTGGGATTTCAGCTTCCACTCAGTACTCAATGTTTTGCCCCCATTAGAAAGCCACCATCCCCTCTATGCCATTCCCCCATTTCAGAACTCAAACCCCCATTTCAGGTGGAACAGAAACACCCTGCCCACTGCTAACCTTCATCTGTGGGTCTTTGGCAGAGAGAAAGAACGTTTCTTCTGGGGTTATAATGCGGAGGACATGCCTGTGAAACAAAAGACATTAGGGAGACTATGACAAAAAAATCACATTTCTCAGTCAAACGGCAGCTCCTGCTCTTCCCATTCCTCTTCAGAAGCTAATGGCCCTTTTGCAATCAGGTTTTCCTTCCGAAGAGGCACTCAAATAGTCAACTCATCTTTATTCTCCAGATTTGCAGCAAAAACTATGTTATTTATTGATTGATTTCAAGATGCCAGCAAAAGCAAGCAATACGAGTCCAAGCTTCCATGGTGCCACCTGAGAGATGCTGCAATTACCTACAGCCCACAACCAATCCCACTGGGTGGAAAGGAGATGGGACAAAGTTTTGAAGTTTTGACTCATTTTCTCAGTTTCACAATCAAGTTGAATACTTTTTTTTTAACTTCCAAGTGGAAACTTTTAACTTACATTCCTGGAGCTGATTTCTCCCTGCAGTTTTCATCTACCCACACAAGCTTCAGATCAAAACTCTGAAAGCTGTTTCCCTGGAACAAAAGGAAGAAGACATTCCAGTTATTGATGTAAACATCACACTTTGTCCCCCACTCTGTCAATCCATTGAACAGCAAAGCAAGACTGGCAGCACTGTAAATTCCCTCTTTTGTGGTCCAGACATCTATCCTATGCTATGATGACAGACCTTGGAGACTTAAGAAATGTAGGAGAAGGAAGAAAATTCCTAGTTTATCACTTAAGTGGTAGTCTGTACTGCCATGGCTACAACCAACAGTAACAGACCTTCTTAGAAGGCACTTACCTCTACAAAAGTTTCTTCCGTATTGCATGGCAACACTCCCAAACCATCCCTGGCATGTAGCTCTACCTAGTTTTGCTTATGATCTACCTGGGATCTGGACTTCAGATGACACAGCCACATAGGAGTCACTACTTTAATCAATAGCACACCAAGCAGAAGTTCAAAATGGTTGAAATATTAGGTAAAGACTGCATTTAATATTGCATTTTCCTTCCCTGTCTAAAGTCCAGGTGCATACTCTACAGAGCTGCTGTCTATAAGGATGTTGTTGACCAGGGTTAGGTACTAGCACTGTGGATCTCACCAAAAGTTAATCACTGATGTATCTACCAGATTTGGGGGAACAGGGGAGGGAGGAAGGGAGGTTCAAATTCCTTCATGGGCAGTCCCCTGCTAGCAGGCCAAGGTAACTATTTCCATCCCAGTCAGTTACATCTCCCAAAGCCTCAATAACAGTCATAGCAGCAGATGAGACATAGTGGGTGGGAACCGTTGACTGAACAGAGATGTCTGCAACGTAGATATCTCCACATGAGCTGGTTACCCCATGCTCTTGTCCTAGTCAATGAAGTTCAGGACACAATTCAACTCACACTAATTTTGGCATCTAAAAGCAGGTCAGATGAACCACACCTAGACAGCACATGTTTCTCTCCTCTGACTCTAAAGGGAGCCCGGGGGCACTTGCTTCCAGCAAGATCACCAGTGATGAGAAATCTGCAAGGTAAAGCTGGGTGAGATAACTACCACCCAATGTCCTCGGGCCTTGACCCTGCAAGCTGTGTAGGACTGCCCAGCCTTATCATAAAGGCTCATGTTTGGAAGAGCCCGTAAGATCTATCGGCTCACAAGGCAGTCATATGTTTGGATACCTGAGGGGCTGGCACATGACTAAAGAAGTGCACATGAAGAGAGCCGTGCTAGATTACAGGTGCTGTCAGTCAGAACAAGCCAAGCTGGACTTAGTTAACATGCTGCAGAACAGCTTTGAACACATATTACTCATCTAGCTATCCATGGCTGTAGACACTCCCTGTCTGCCCCACACCCAGGGCCTAAATCTCTGAAATTAGCCCCAAGAACATGTGCTACTTCTGCTCCCATGCCATTAGCAGAGTCAACCATGAAAGATCACATTTAGTCCTACGAAAGAGTGCTTCCAGTATAATATCTTTGATCCATCAGGCCCCTTTTGAATAAACAAGGACAGAAATCAACATATCTATATGCAGCCATGGGCTTGGGTTACTAGAAAGGTGCCTGTGGTGACTGCATAGTACTCATTTACTGGAGTAAAAGTTAAGTGGATGCTCCTTCATTCCTTCTTCATCAGGCTTTCTTTTATTCTCCTGTGCAAACCACTGGTGCATGGATCTGAGAGAAGGTTTTGCCAACAGCCAAGCTCTGGTGAAATTTCAGCATTAAAGGAACCTGAATTTTGCTGTCATTTATCTGTGCTGCCTTTCCAGTCCCTCTGACAGATTGAAGACTCACCTGAATTAGCACAAGGACATCATCGAAGAGCAAGATCCGGTCTGATCGATTGGTGCTGGCAGAGATGGGAAGATTTTTGCTATCTTCCAGCAGCCTCCTTTCAGGTACACAGAGCATGTCCTGCAGAGGGAACCACAGAAGTCAAGATGGTGGACCAAAAGCATCAGGAAACAGCAGGATTTGGGAGAGGACATACAACTCAAGACAACAGTTCCAGAGACTGTCTGACTTGTTGCACAAAGCTAACAGGGATAGCAGAACTAGGCACAGGGCTCAATTTCTAAAGCATCCAGTGTCCATATGGTTTCTCCAAGACTTCCACCCTGCCCTGTTGTCTTCCAAACTAAGCCTCAAATGATTGATCTGTATTAAATTTCCTCCATGCGTAACCAAAAGTGAAGAACTCCAGAAGAGCTCCCCTTCAAGCCACTTTCTACATTCATAACTCACGGTGAATTTGTAGCCCAAAGATTTCCATAAGGACTTGGTAAAACAAGCTTCATCCAGGACTTGGCTGATGAAAGACTCCAGCTTCATGTATTCCTTGATGGCACTGGTAACCACGTCCTTTTCAGAGCCCTGATAAAAGAAGGCAGGGCTTGAGAAACACTTCAGGTATGGCTGAGCATGACATCTACTCTTTGGGCTACAGCTGCAGAAAAACCTCAGCAGTTCCGAATCCAAATGAGAGTTAACCCTCCAACCTCCTTTGCAAAGAAAGCCTCCCATATCTAGTAGTATTTCTGCCACCAGCAGCAGCGTGCAACCTTGAGCCAGTTACTTGACCCTTTGCAGCTCCTCTATATGATGAGTATATGAGGAAAGGGTTGGAGCACCTCTCCTATGAAGACAGGCTGAGAGGGTTGGGGTTGTTCAGCCTGGAGAAGAGAAGACTCCGAGGACATGTTATAGCAGCCTTCCAGTACCTGAAGAGGACCTACAGGAGAGATGGGGAGGGGCTTTTTACAAGGCCACATAGTGATAGGATAAGGGGTAATGGCTTCCAACTGAAAGAAGGGAGATTTAGATTAAATTTTAGGAGAAAAGTTTTCATTATGGGGGTGGTGGACACTGGCCCATGTTGCCCAGAGAAGCTGTGTATGCCCCATCCCTGGAGGGGTTCAAGCTCAGGTTGGACAGGGCTTTGAGCAACCTGGTCTGGTGGGAGGTCCCTTCCAACCTCAAGCATTCTATGATTCCACAAGTAGCTCATACAGCACTGGAGTGGCCACTGTTTGTTGCTTTGAGACTTTCAGCTAGGCTGTACTCCACTGGTGCTGGTTACTACCACCCCAGCTCTTCACTGGAAATCGTTTTCCTTCCAGCCTGCTTTGGATTCACTGGCTGGACTACCACAAAGCCCTCAAAGCCATGCATAAGGTATTCGCATAAGTCAGTCAAGTAACATCACATAAAGCTTCTTACCTCCTTGAGAACCTCGTTCAGCTTGGTAAGGAGCAGTATATATTGCTCGATATGATCTCGGATAGGTTTGTGAAGAACAGTGTATAAGGCCAGTGACATGGAGGTCTCGGAGGTGAAGTCTGTGAGGAATTGCTTCAGCACTGTCTTATGGTGCTTCCAGGCTTCACTGCAAGATGGCAAATTAAAACAAAGGTTCATTAATTACTTTTTTTCTGCAAATTGCCACTCCTCTGCCTTCCAAACTTTAGATGCTACCTCACTCCCAGAGACTTGAAAGAGCAGGAGATGACATAGTGCAAATAAATTTGCACACCAAACAGACAGAAATAAGGCAATGAGATGAACAAGAGCTCCATCCCTCCTGCCTCTGGGCCAGAGGTCTTTGCAAACAGGAACCCCACCCACAGATACATGGAATATAGCATGTAATTCATGATGGTTTGCACACCAAAAGGGTGACTCAGATAAAGTGGCTGTGAATCTGCTCATGTCTAGTGCTCATGATTTCATTTGTTATTTCCTTGAGACATCTAGGACAAGCAGTAGAAATTTCCTGCCAGATTCCTCCATCATCCTTTCTCAGGTCCCCCCAACTTCCAAATTTACAGGCTTCCTCTCCCACAAAAGGAGCTGCGTACAGCTAGCAGGAGAAGGAGAGATATCTGTTGAGGAAACCTTCCAACAGCTGCTGCCCTGGTCTCAGATGACTAGGATGCAACCAGGAGCAACCAGAATGGCCAGGCAGCTGGACCATGAAATGGAAATCACCGCGAGGTGCAGAGCTCAGTGCTGCTCGCTCTGCTTCAGTATCTTAAACCCATAGAGTAGCATTGTGTTCCCATCAGCCCCTTCAAAGAAGCATTTTTCAGCTTGCTCACCTTTTGCTCTTCGTGGCATGTTCGAAGCCGTGGACCACAACGTAGTTTGCAAAAGTGACGAAATATCTGTTGACAAGAAAAAAACCCAAACACACACAAGCACGAGCTGAGTTAGAGATGCACATTAGCCATGAGGTTTAAGCAACAGAGGGAAGAAGCTCATTTGAAAATGTCAGGTCAGGTCCACCTTTCCATGGGAGACAGAGAGAGATGCAGCTACTGGACTTTTCACCTTGGCTCACTCCCCTTTTGTCCCCTTTGCCAGCTCCTCGGTTGGACTGCCTCGTTGACTTCTGCACCAGTATCGTTACAGGAAGTTTGAATCATCCTGGCGTTTAGCATAAGCAGAAGCAAACTTGCACAACTGTCCTGGAAAGCAAATTTCCAAAGGCTGAGCTTTAGCGTTCAGCTTCGGATGTCTGAATTTCTGCTGGTTAAAGTAAAACTTTCTATTACTGATGGTAAATTCAAGCCACTGTGTCCCGGTGTCAATGCATCTCATCTCACACTAGAGGGAGATAGAGCCATATTTTCTCAACAAATACCAGGCTTTCTTCCAGTGGTGCTTTCAGGTAAGTCCTGTAGAATGTCCAGACTAATTGCCATTTATTACATCTTTCAGGGACAGGTGTTTACTGCTGGTTTTCAGGGTCCAGAACAGAGGCCTTGCTTCCTATAATGCTCTAATAAGCGTGAGATGTTGTAGGATCAGGACGGCACAGAGTGAGTCAGCAGAGGTGGGTAGGAACCAGCTTTTCCTTCTTTGTGTGACACCCAACAAAAACAGGTTTTAGTTTCAAAATGAGGGGAAATTAGATCTCCAATAAACTTCCCCTTTCTGTCATCTGAAAACTCAGCGTAAGTTTTCATCCTTTATATGCCTTTTTAAGGCAAACCCATTTTAATTCACTGAATCAGCTCCCGAATGAACACCACACACCCTCTAAACTCCATTCACGTGAAGGCAAAGTCTATTGTGCATCACTTTCTAAAATGGTGCTGGCCAAGCAAAAACAAACCAAAAAGAGTAGTCCTTCCTTTTCTCCTCCCTCTGCACTCATTCAAACCACAAAACCCAAGACTAGAGGAACAGCAGTGTCCAGGAGCCAGTGAGCCCATCTCCCGCTCCTGTGTGGGTGCCAAACTGCACAGACGGCAGGGGCTTGGCCACGTTTGTGGCCAACGTGATGAATGAAGGACTCAACACGGGCTGATCTTGATGTCATCTCAGATGTCCATAAACCATTTTTCATGCTAGGACATCAGCATGCAGGTTACACACGCTAGAGTGATCTTGGTAAACATTTTAGTTTGTGTTGCGGACAGATGGGGAGCAGACAATTAATTCCAGAAACAGCAATAGGGCATTATGTTTTTCGTGTCACGCTACATCCATCACTTGCTATCATATCCCTTGCCAAGAGCATAAAAATGTGGCACAAACACATAATATGAACCGTGTCTGGTAACACCTTCCTCTCCTCATCCCTATGAGGCCTGTAAACCTGCCTGTGCAGGTGTTTCTGTTCCTGATAACAGCCCAAGATTTACTCTCATGAATGCCCCAGGAACAAATACTCCCCCGGCCCTCTTCCCATTTTTAAGATGCATAAAACCCCCTATACTTAAAGAAATTCTGCCTCTTACAAGCATACTCACAGCTATATATATATTTATATATATAAAGCTATTTATTATCCTGTTTATATTCTGCAGCACTTGTTCTGAGCTCTGAATGCAATCACTTCTCTGACCTAATAACCAAACACGAGTAGACAGGACTGAACAAATCAAATATAAACATTTATTGTGCCAACCTACTGCCTAGAGGATAAATTAGGTCCCTTACACTACTCCAAAATGCTTCTCTACTTACTGGATGTAGAGGCTTAGAAACAGGTCTCCTTTCCAGACAGTGTAAATGTCCTGGATGCAGAATGACTCAGAGGTGCTGCATTTTTGTTTCAGTATCCGGTAATTTTCTTCTGTGAGGTTCCACAGAGCTTGAAAACGATCATTCAGGAGCAGGAAGAGCTTGAAGTTCTCCTTTCCCTTCTGGTCACTAGGCTCTTTGAGGAAAAGAAGAGGGGGGAAAAGCTATCAGAAAGCCTTGACTCCAAGAAACTTTGTGGAAAACATCGCCTGTATTTAATACTCAGCCCAATTTTTGCATGTGAAGCACATATATTCTTACAGAAAAACAATGCCAAAGAGGAAGGAGATGATGATTTAGGGTTGGGTCCCTGTGAGTAACCGCATAGATTATCCACGCTAAGGATTTGTTCCTCTCGTTCTTGTGGGGCCTGGGGTTAGGGCTGCCTGCGAGGCTCAGCCCCAGCTCAGACACGAGCACCAGAGGGAAATATCCTGTCCCTGGCCCAAAGGGCTGTTCCTGATCTCCTTGGAGGCTAGACCAAAAAAAGGTGGTGACAGGAGAAGGAACCACCCTACGGGTCTAATCCAGTCGCTCCACTTTTGGCCAGACAGGCTTGTGAATATTTATACGGATTTGTTATTTCAGTGGAGCTTCTCTGATTTAATGCCAGCTCAGAACCTGCACCCACAAGTTTTACCTTCAAAGATGGGCATGACCATGGAAGCTGAGAGGCAGAATGGGCACTGTTTAGGGGTCATGTATGTGTGAGATGCATTTTGGTTTCCACACAGCACGCTGGAAACAAGCCTCGGAGCAGACGTACAGGTTGACATTGGTTAGAATCTGGATTAGCCTCTAAAAAAAACCAGGAACCACAGTCCTAGGCTTGAATGAAAGGTCATAGAGAAGAGGACGAGGGGCAACGGGCACAAGTTGGAACATAGGAGGTTCCACTCAAATATGAGAAAAACATTCTTCACAGTGAGGGTGCCAGAGCCCTGGAAGAGGCTGCCCAGGGAGGTCGTGGAATCCCCTTCTTTGGAGATTTTCAAGACCTGCCTGGATGCAGTCCTGAGTAACATGCTCTAACATGCTCTAGGCAATCCTGCTTCAGCAGGGGAGTTGGACTAAATGATCTCTGTGCTCCCTTCCAACTCTAAAAATTCAGTGAAATTCAGTGAAATCCTTAAGATCTCACTATCTTAAGTGAAACAACTCTACGTACCATTTACTCCAACAAACCAGCCTCCGATAAGTCTTCAGCCATGAAGTTTCAATTATAATTCCCTTCCTAGGTGTGCCAATGACTCAAGGCTAGAACTACAGACAAAAATAAGTCTTTGACTTACCTGCCTGGAGCAGAGGCTTGAGGATGAGGGCATCTATCCGTGCCAGGCATGCTGAGAAGGTTTCTTCTGCTTGGAGCAGCAACGTAGTTGCTTCAGCTGTGCACATGTCCTGGAGACAACAGAGAATACACATGTAAACGCCCTTGCCAGAGTGTCCATGTACCAAGGCTTCAGTGCTCCCTGCAAAAAATCAGCCTTTCCCGCTCTTGACAGCACACACAGATGTAATTGCAGTCCCCAAAAAACATTTGAAAATGTTAGAGGAAAAAATGAAAACCCGATAGGTCAATGAGAGCTGGTATCTCAGAAGACCACCGAGGCTACAGCCCATTTTCCTGATGCCCCAGTTGAAGATCTTCTCAGGTGGGCCATGATACCTCTTCCATGACTGGAAAGGCCCTAAACTTCTTGATATGTGTTAATCTTGTTTAGTGCCAGATTCATTCTCCCAGAAGAAAATCCCTGAAGTACAAGGCAGCAAAGGATGAGGCAGAGCATCTCTTCCCATATCTCTCACCAGTTTTCTTCCCAGCTGCTTCAGTCTACACCTTTTGGCATTAAAAGCTATTGACCGGAGCTGCAGAGCCATGCCAGCCATGCCCAAACATCAACCCTCCAGAGGAACAGAGGTCTGGTGTTACTCCTTCCTGAGTAGGACACTGCACTGCTGGTTATATGTCACAACTGCTGCGTCAACAAGGAAAGCTTGCCTAAATTGGAAGTGGGCAGCACTTAAAAAAAAAAAAAAAAAAAAAAAAAAAAGGCAGCAAACCCACGTGAGCAAACTCCAGTAGCTTCCTCCTTCCAGCCTTACCTCCCAAAAGAAACGTATCAGAGGAAGTGAAGACAGCCAGCTAATAGCAAGTCAGACTGCCTGGAAAAAGGACAGATCGTGAAGATACTATGGGCAGATTCAGCTGATATCACTAACGGTGATAAAAATACAAAAAACTCTGAGGTTCTTTTAACTTTGTGAACCAAACCAGCAAAGTCAAGGGACTGAATATGGTCTGTCCACGTTTAACTTTAGCCTGGTTGTAGCGCATGCTCAAAAGCAACACTCACAACAGTAAGCAAATGAGGATATGGCATTATGCTGCAAAGATTTACATTGCTAAATTGGTGGTCAAGATTTTGGCACAGTTTTGGTGTGTCAACTAGTGTCTCTCCCAGACAATTCTCAGGCATGGCCCAGGGACCATTTAAAACGGGTAGTTTGCACGTAGTGGTGCCATTTTGAGAGGTAAGGAGAAATTAGCTATGTATAAGTTATGCAATAACCACTTGGCTATGGGGCTAAACCTAATTTATTTACTAATGGAGACATAACTAGAGTCTGCATTGTTTGCTCAGGAAGAGCTGAGCTCAGGTTATCTGCTGGAGGCATCCTCTAAGATATCTTGATATCTAAGATATCTTAAACCTCTCCCTCAATTGCTACAAATAGGTGAGATTCATTCTCCTTGTGCTGAGATGTCAGAAGTTTGACATAGAAGCCTAACCCTACTTTATACGTCATGGGAAGAAACATCTCAAGTATCTCAGCATGGACTGTAAAAAGGTCACCTGGGTGGGTTGACTAAGTTAGGTGGGAACATCTCATTTTTAAGATTCACAGGTGGGTGAATTCTTTGCTAAATAAGAGTTTGAGCTCCCTAAAGTCACCCAACTCTGCTTAGAAACTCCTTTTCAAGGTCATCCTGGAGCTTGGGCTGAAATGGTGTCACAGGACAAGGGACGCCTTGCAGTTTGAACAGTTAGCTGGCCTGCTTTTAAGCGGTTGTTCAGATCCAGACACAACCGACTGCACAGATGAATGACATTGTTTTCTCCTTCATAACCACCGCCTCTTAAATTTCATTTGTCTGAAAAATGGGAAGCATTAAAAAATTCCATAATCTCATTAGTTTGCAAGTTTTCATACATCAAGGTCTGCCTGACCATAAGGCTATTTTTTGCAGGAACGCCGGTGATTTGTCCCAGAGGAAAGCTCTAGACATGCAAACAGGTCAGAAAGCCGGAATCCAAACTCCTCCTGGCCCCTCCCAATAAAGGCAACCGAGCCAGGAAAAAAAAAAAAACCAAAACAAAACAGCAGTCAGCCAGCTCTCACCCCAGAATACCAAGAGGACAGGATGGATCTAAAAGTTTATTTTTTTGCCACCACTTAATCCCCTGTCTTGTAGACACAGAGATGAAGTTGCTTCTCACAAGTCCTAGAGAGCACTCAGGCTTGTCAGAAATTTCTAAGCAGAAGTAGCTTGCTTAATCACTGACTGAAGTCAGGCTGGATACGTGACAGCATTTCATTTTGAAATGCTTCAAGAGGACAGCATGTAGTCAGTGAGGTCGTATTAGGCTCACTGAGTAACAGTCTGCTGGGTTTTACTTATATTTTTTAAGCCTGACCATTTTGTCTTATTTTTGGAGAAGGGAAGATGATTCCATCATTTCAGAGTGCTCTACTGTGAGAGGCACTTGTTCTCCCCCTGGTCGTTATTTAATTTTGCAAGAAAATGTTTTATCCTGGGCAAAACAAAAAGAATGGGTGCTAGATGCCAAACTGAGAAAGTCTTCCCCAAACTCTTCTCTTATCAAAACAAGCAGAGAAGCCACCGATTCGTCACATACACAATCATGTTCTCATCCTTCCTGGGAAAACTTGTGAGCTACTTCCAGCCTGAATGCGACGGGGGATCGGGGATCATTTGGTGAATGGGTGAGCAGCACCAGTTAGCTTTCAAAACAGCCCTTCCGGCACCACAAAAAGACCAAAGTTGCCACATCACATCACATCATCACATCACCCAACAAAGTAAGCCTGAGTTTCAGCCACCCCATCCGGGCTTTCCCCATCAGTTCTGCAAGAACAGCATTTGCGCGCCTATTCTAGCCCAGTCGGGCAAAGAAATGTGAAGTTCGTCACTTTGTGAACAAAACCAATGCTGGCTCAGCCACGGAGGACAAAGGAAACAATGGGGATTGCCCAAGGGCACACATAGGTCACATGTTGTACATCCCCACACTTGTGAAAAACTGAATGTGAACTGCGTGCCGCTGGGTGACAGGAGCACTGAGCAGAATCACAGAATCACATGGGGTTGGAAGGGACCTCTGGAGATCATCCAGTCCAACCCCCTGCCAAAGCAGGTCCACCTAGAGCAGGTCCCACAGGAACCTATCCAGGCAGGTTTTGAACGTCTCCAGAGATGGAGACTTCACCACCTCTCTGGGCAGCCTCTTCAAGGGCTCTGCCACCCTCAAAGTAAAGAAGTTCCTCCTCATGTTTAGGTGGACCTTCTTATGTTCAAGTTTGTGCCCATTTCCTCTTGTCCTGAAAAAACCTGGGGCTGTCACATGCTGTCTTCTCCCCAGTTTGGACACAGCTTTCATGGACAGTGCTTTTGTAATCCTGTGTTTACTCTGTGAAGGGCAAGGCAAGCTTGAGCAGAACCACTCTGAAGCCCGTTCACAAGGTTTTAGTTGGCTCTATATGAATGGCTTTGCTTCTAGGGAGTCAAGAACTTTGAAGATGGTGCATTCCTGATGGCCAGAATTGAAGGTTCACCTCCAAGGAAGGGTCCACTAGCTGCCCGTAGCATGACAGTGCCTGGTTTTATGTGCAAAATCAGAAAATCTATGGCCCTTGAGGATGGAGACTTCCACTGGGAAAACAAAACAGCCACCAGCCTGCTTTAGGCTCCCATGAGGAATAATGAGATCTCCCATGGAGAACATTTTCCACAGTATGAGACGCATCTGTTTATTCTCCTAAAACAAAGGTACAAGAAAGCCCTACAGCACAGGTCTGTAATTAGAGAAGGGACACATAATAGTATTCATGTAGAAACAGAAAAAAGACCTTGAGAAACAGCTTCTGTAGGAGTCATTGGAGCTCTGTGGCTCATCACGATCTTGGCCTGTCCTCTGAGTGTGACAGTGTGGGCAGAAGAAGGGTGATGCAGCAGCTAATACCAACCTAAGCAGCTGCTGAGCATCCAATAGGTGGGAGCAGCCTGGGTCATCTGGAGGAGCATTCATCCTCAACAGGGTCTGTCCAAAGCCGCTAAATGTATATTTCAGAAAGAAAATACACGTCTCAAGAAGCCACAACAGGCTGTTGTACCCATTTTCAGGCAATTGCCAGAAAGGTGGGTGGAACAGATAGGAAACCAAGCAAAGAGACATTTTGGTGAAGTGCTGAGCCTCATTATCAGCTTTGCATAAAACCCCTTTCTGCTTTGGAGGCTGTAGCTCTGAGGCAGCTCTTCCACCAGGAAAATGTCTGGAAAGCCCCATAGATTTCAGACGTGACACAAAGTTTGTCATGGAAACACACATCTAGTCAACATATTCAGCTCCTGTACATTAAGGAACAAACCAGACATCCACAGGAGGACTATTCATTTTCCATCTTCCTCTTGTGAATCCCCCTCTGTGCCGAAGTTAAGAACATTGGTCAACACCACCACCTCTCAGATGGGAGAAACCAGTTGTGAACAATTCCAGATTTAGGAATTGCTTAGGGCATTGTAACACTAAATCACCTGGGATGTAAACGCCACCACCATATTTGCTGTTGCCCCTCCTCTCCTTAAACTCTTCTTTTTCCCTGCATCAGCCATACCTGAAGGGCGTTGTGCCCCTTTCAATCTCATCCATCCTTGCAGTTCACGATCTTTGTACTATCGACTGCCTCAGAAATGAGGCCACTCCATCGCTCTGTCGCGTACAGTCCTCAAACAGGCCAAGTTTTCCCTTCCCTGTCCTTTGAGAGGCAGTTAAATTATTAGTCCCATGCAGCTGAAGAGGTACCTTAGTACTACAGTCTGTGTCAAGCGAGTACATTGTCTTGGCAGAGACAGGGATAAAGCTGCTTTATTTCAAGCTGTGGTTCAGAAGTAAATAAAAGTGTTCCAAATTGAAGCCAAGAGGTACTAAAGATACTTGAAAGTAAACCTGAAACTCTTCCTCAGATATTGCTTTTCACTCTCTAGGCCACTTCCTCTCATGCTGGTAACGATTCTGCTTCTAAGTAAAGCATCTAAAACTGTCTAAGAATGCAACATAGAGCACTTACACTTGGAGTAGTAAAAGCCCCTCCACGTTGCAGCAGGAAGACTAAATGCCTAAAACATTTGAAATTTAAAACTCTCTTCTTGCCAGACAGTCTTCTACATGCCCAGAAGGACACACAAGTCCTCCCTTGCTGTCAACCGCTGCTCACCCTTCTCATGAAGGTTATGTCCTTCCCCAAGCAGTGTATAGCTCTAAAGCACACACATTACAGGGCAAAATAATATACAGCTCTGGACAAAACCTGCCAGTGGGGAGTTTCTCCCTCAGAAATTAGCAAATAAACATATTTCAAGTTTTTTTGTTACACTGAGTCAACACAGAACTTTATGTCACATCACAGCGAATGATGTAACAGACAAATCTTGGGACCTTAAACCAGAAGGAACCCAGACCTAACTATCAGTTTCCTGCCCTTAGTCACCTCAACATCTTTATAATTGTGATTAATATGACTAAAAATAGCGGGGGAAGTTTGGGGAAAAAAGGATTTCCATTCAGAGCTTGTCTTAAGGGGTGGAGGGGAGAGAGAAAAGACTTGTTTGAGCTTGGACCACGGACTCTACCCTTCTCTGCCAGATTACTTTTTAACCTGAATCTGTTCCCCAGCATAGTTTAATGTACCATCAACATAAACATGCCCCCGAGCAGGGTGGGATCTCCTCATTCCATTAGTAGTGCCACCTCAGAGTCCATAAACTCCAGAGCTCCTTAGGTCATGGGGGCAAACCCTGGTGGTCAGAGATGTTGCTCCTCTTTCTGTCCCAACCTTTGCTGCTTTTCTCTAGGGACCAAGTACCCTCATGCATCTTAATTGTGTTTCCAAAGGACATTCCCCCTCACGCCTCACGCTCCAGCTGAGTCTGCATTCAGGCTGGCACAAAGACCGTTCTGTCATGTGGAAAAACAATTCCAGGCTTTGTTTAACCAACACCAACGTGCTGGCGCACATTCTCCCATTCAGACTCTGCTCTTGTCAAGCCTCAGATCATCACGACTTGGGATGAATTAATGTTCAACTTACTGAAGCCACCCCATAAACAGGCAGAAACACACGATGTGGGAGTTAAGAGGTAATCGGGGATAAACAGGGCAGAAAGACAATAAAACCTTGAATCCCAAAACAGCCCCTAGCAGCATAAAAAGGAGAAAGAGAACAACAGAGGTAGCAGTGACTTGGATTAGGCTCCAGCAAGGGATACAGGGAGCGTGCTGATGCCAGCCATGTGAAGGAACTAGGCAAGTTCTTGTTCAAAGTTGTCATTACCAGGGAAAACCGTGGAGCAGGACAGCAATGAAATTAGGTAGACACAGTACACCACGTAGTTTACAAACATGAGAAAACGAACAAGCCCATCAGAACTCTCACCCTGAACACAAGACTTTTGGTCGGTCCAGATTCATAGACAGATGAGGCCACACAGCAAACATTTGGGGCACAGCACAACCACTTCTATTCTCAAGCAGTGGGGCCAGGTCCTGATGAAGAGCAAGATGTTTGACCCCACTATGCCTAATTAAGCTATGGAACTCACTGTCACAAGAGTCTGTGATTGCTATGAGAATACTTTACACACGTTCAAAAGCAGCTGGATAAGTCCATGCAGGAAAAATCAATTAAACGCTTATAAAAACAAAGCCATCAAGGCCAGCTCAGGAAGTCCCTGAGGAGACAACAAGGACATTTGGAGGAAGTATCACTACAACTCTTTCTAGTTTTCATGGTGTTCTTCTACATTATGAGGGGTGAGTTATCTTGGCTTGGTACAGCTGATTTTATGTATCAGTCATAAAATTGTTTGTGGTCACCTCCGTGGCAGGACCTCAAACACAGAAAGAAGAGACAGCGCAAGGCTGCCAAAACATCAACCATGTTAAAATCTCCGCAAATTTAGGATAGCAGTGTGTGGCAAGGAGCTTATGAAGGGTCAAGCAGGCATTCAGTACTCTCTTCAGAAAGCACTAAGGCTGTATAATTGATTTTTCAGCCCAAGGAGAACCATTTTTTTTCCCCCAGACTTTTCTTCCATCTTTAGCACAGACAAACAGGAAGCTACGTAGGAGGTTGAGGGGAGGGGAGTGTGTTTTTCTCTCTCCCCCGCCTTTTTTTTTTTTTTTCCTCCAAAAACAGGGAACGCAAAAGCTTTACACAAACCTTATCTGACTCAGGTTTTTTTCATTCTTCCCCAAACCCACATTGAAAGTTCATGTTCCGTCCTTAAGAAGTTCACTCCTGAGCCTAATGAAGACAACCATAAACCTCCAGTTAACAGCAAAAGGACAAAACCCATCTGCCTTCTCAGGTTGTTTGAAGGCAGAACTGACCACCCCAGGCTCCCTTTGTAGCCAAGGAGGCACGTGAAACACTCAATTTCATCCAGCCTTAGTGACATGAGTGGACCTTTGGCTATACCTGGTCTCTCTCCACTAGCTACAGAATTAAACAGCTCAAATAAACCCTTTACTTGTTGACAGCCAAAGCTAGAGAAGATCACTGTCACCACCATTAAGGATGTCATTCAGCCTTTGCAAATAACAAGGCGAGTACAACAAAGCCTGCAGGTGAAATGATGTTTACTTTGTGGTTTAATCCCCCATGGCCTTGTAACTCCCATTATCGTTATCACTTACAAGCAGCTTATGCATTCAGAAGCATAACTATTTTGACCCAGCAACTCATATGCAACACAGAATGACTTGGGGTTACTGGATGAAGCTCCAAGCCAAACCTAAAACAACTACAGGTTGTCTGGAGGCAGCAAAGGACAGATCGCGAGAAGAGGGGAATCAATAATTCTCCATTGGAGTGGAAATATGGGAAAGGTGGAAGATAACAGCTAGGGACAATTTTGGTGGCACAGCTCCAATATCAGCTTTGAGAGCAGGAAGTCGTCTCCCTTGGCCTCATGCTCCCACTATATCCCTCACGTGCTCTCCAAAGCAAATGGGATTTCAGCATGACCTCAAAAAGCAAGAAAACTGACAGAGTGCTACACACTTGGGGTTTAGAATACATGTTACTATCTGCCTCGAAGCAGTTTTGAGTCAGACCCTGAGAACCAGAGTTTGAATTACAGCCTGGAAACCAACCCAGAGGTACAATCAATATCAGAGGAGTGTCCCTTGGGACAATGGGAGAGCTGGTAGCAGAACTGCTTCACAGATGAGATGGAGTTCAACGTACAGCAACGTCACCCCCCTGAACCATCCAGAACTTGAGTAGGACCAGAAGAGATTTCACTTCGTGCTAAAAAGACAGAAAATCATCATAAAATGGTGACAATAGCCACCTTTGAGATGGCTAGGTCCACCAGATATTCGCAAGTGAGGCTCTGGCTCCATCCTTTAGCTGCCCTGCCTTTTGACAGCACTACTTGCCTCTCCTCCCATCTCACAGGTGTTTGCTTTTGCTAGAGGAAATGTCCAAAAGCTAACGACGTGTCACTACAAGTAGACACAGCACTTAGAGAAATGGTTTAGTGATGGTGTTTGTCAGTGTTAGGTTGATAGTTGAACTCGATGATCTGAAAGGTCCTTTCCAACCCAGGTAATTCTATGATTCCACAAAAGGCCACTTACAAAACCTCACAGATCTGCTCTACCCGGTGACCCATGCAAAGTCTAAACACTTTGCAGCATCTTCAATACTTGCCAGAAACAGGGCAGGGCTGAAATCCATACAAAGGAACAGGAATGAAAGGGAAAAAAGACTTTAATGGATTCGTTTAATCCCTACACTCAGCTTTCTCTGCTTTCTGTTTAGGTCCCTTAAACTCAGTCATGGCCAGGAACACGAACAACAAACCTGACTGAAGAACTGCCAAATTTTTCCTTCTCAAGTGCCCAAGGCCTTTACCAAAGGCTGAGTGCAGTAAGACGCTTCCAGTGTTTCATCAAACCCTTCAGGTGCTTTTGGAGGACAAATTACAAGCCACTGAAGGCAGGACAGGCGTGCAAAGAGTCACCGGTGCTTCCTTAGCTCTGATCATTGTTCTGAGACGCCACAGGTCACCAAGATGCTTTGAGTGCCAAAACCCAAGTCTTTTGATGACCTGAAGAGCTGGTCAGAAGCTCTGACAAAACTATTTCACAAGAAAATTCCTGTTTGTTGAGCCCAAAGTGCTTTGCATGAGCCCTTTCCAATTCAACAGGAATGTAAACATTACCTGACCAGCTCAGGCCAGTGGTCCAGATAGTCTGGCAGTAAGAATAAGCGCTATTATTTAGAGAATAAACACAAGCTTGGCCACTTTCTGAGGTTCATTCCTCTTGTATTCCCCCAATAACCAACTGTTGCATAAGGGAACTCAAAAGGTGCAACCCTATTCCTAGTATCTTGCCTATGGACAGGTTGTCCCTGAGTTTATCTTATCCCTCTTGAACGTGCAGATATTGTTTGCCTCCAAAATGCGTTACTAAGTAGAAGGCAGGGTCTTGAAGGACAATTCTGCCTGGTTTCCTTGCGGATCCTCACAAATCTGGTCTTGCAGCTCATTGGGAACTGAAGTCATTGCAGGAGCTGTAGTGAAACTACCAAGTTCAGGGAGCAGCTGCAAGATCTAGGAAGCTTCCAAGCCATAGGAAATTTCCACAGACAAAAGAGACACAGCTTTGGTTCAGGTCCAAATTAAACTAAGCTAAAGTTTAAAAACAGTCCCTCCTGTGAACTGCAGCTCCTCCTCTTCTGGCTCTAAACAGGTAGTTGTTTGTTACGTTTTTAAAAGTCTTAAGTGTTCCCCCATAATTGGGCCCATTGACCCAGACTTTTCACTTAACACCTAAGACACCTACAAGCTCTTGACCGCTTCCCTCCCTTGCAGAAACCCAGGCGAGCTTATCAGCCTCTCTCGCCCTGACTAATTAGTTGGGTATTGGTTTCTTTACTCCACCAGGCGAGCTGTGCAACCCCAGCGTGAATGCACGGTTTCCAGCCTTACTTCATCGGGCTCGTATTGCCAGGTGAGGCTGCCTCCTTGCCTGACACGGGTGGAAAAAAAATCCCTCCCTCAAAACAGGAGCAAGCCCCGACACACACAGAGGATCAAGCAGCTGCCTGTGGGAGAAGGACCGCGCGTGCACAGGCTTCTCCAGCATCCCTGTCGGGAAAACACAAGGTGAGAGCAAGCGGAGGACTTAATGCCACAAGTCTGGGCCAAGCTGGGAATTAAACACCTTGCAGACAACGTATCTTCTTTATGCAAGGCCAGCGTGTTGTTGAGATGAAGCACAGGGGTGCACCCAACTGCATTCTACGTTCCGCTCTGGTGGCTTGCACAGGTACAATTTCTACCTGCAGAAAACCCTCCCAAACTTTACTCCACCTCAGGACTCTTAGCCCATTACCTTCAACAGTCCCTTCAGCTCTTGAGGCTGATCTTAGCTCCCTTCCTACGGTGCGTGCCTAAACACAAAGCTGAGCCTCAGGAGCAATGGGAAAACAACCAACTAACGAACACTGGCCACGAAATCCCAAAAAATAACCAGCGCGTAGAGCAACGTACCTCGCATAAGGCGGCCAATTAAAATTCCCCTGTGGCAAACGCTACGGCGGCAGCTCCTCCGAGCTCCCGACTCCTGAAATACTCGGTGCTCCCAGTACGGCCGCTCTCCCCTCCCACCTCTCCCTCCCACGTCCAGCCGCCTCGTTTGCTGAGACACAGATCCGGGCCTGTTCATTAGATGAGACACCCACAGAGCCCAGAGAGACAGTTACGAAACCCATGCACGTAGGGTTTCTACAGCAATTGCTTGTTATCCGCCTTTTTTTTTTTTTTTTTTTTCAAAAGGACAAGAAATTTTGCCATCTGTGCTCTTGCAGCGCATGTGTTGGGGAAATTTAAAACACAGGAGACTGAAAGGGAAAAGGACAGGATGTGTTTTAGTGGCGTTTCTCAGCTCTAATCCCTTTTCACCTACAGCGCATTCCCACAGCCCTTTGCCAAACGAGGCTCCTGTGCTTTTTTCCCCCCCTCGTTCTGCCAGTCTCTCCCCTCGCGCGACCTCTGCGCTTGCACAGACGGAAAACCCTGGGAAACGGGACGTTTCCTGCTATTGGGAGCCTGCTGCGGAGAGGGCAGCGTGTGACAGCCTGCACGTGATGCATGCAAAGTCTGTCCTCTGCTCCACCTCAGCCAGCAGTAACTATTTCCCTTACCTTTAAAAAAAAAAAAAAATAAATAAAAAAATACCAAAACATACTAAAATCAAACCCAAAATCCCCAACTCCATCTGTCAGAGTCCTCCCCAGCCCACCTACTCGAGCTCAGCCACCATCCCACCTCCTAAAGCAGCGAAAACATTTTTTTTTTCCCCAGTTGATCCACAATTACAGCAAATCCCCACAAGCATTATGTCCCACCACCACCATGTCCTCGCTCTCCACTCCAGGAGGAGCAGATGCACTGCCCGACAGAAGCCCCGTGCCCTCCCCTTCTGCTGCAGATCCTGCTGCAGAGCACGAACAAAGCCCCATTCTTTCCCAGGCGCTCTGACATGTTACGACTCAGCGGCTCGCCTCCTCCCCAGTTGTAGGATTTCAAGGATTTTTACAAACTACTGGAACTTACTGCAGGCTGAGGGAGCAGGGCAGGTCGGTTTCTATAGCGAGGATGCTCAGGGTGTAACAGGAGACCAGAAATGCCTCAATCACCTTTTGTTCAGAGAGGTTCTTCTATTGTCTTGACTTCCTTCCCGTTTTCCTGGGCTCCCGGGGTCTTTTCAGAGCAGGTCGTGCCCATAACTCACTGTCTGCCTCAACACAATGTTTGACACCACACAGGCAGGCAAGGCAGCAACCCTCGGAGCAGCAATCCTGGTACACAGTGGGGAACAATAGCAGGGAAGGACGCAGCCTGGGAATGGGAAGGATGAGCGAGCAATGAGCTCACTGCTGGCCTCCTACCTGCTCTGCAAGCTGCGAAGACAGTGAGCTGGTGATCAGGACTTTGATGAAGTTACAGACCTTCTTTCTTCCAGTCCAAAATCTGGAATGATCGGATTTTCCACATCCTGAGGAAGTGCTCACCCACAAAGGAGTAGATGGCAGACAGGCACCTCAAGTCCTTTCAAAGTCTTTGCATGGGTGCTTGAACCCAGGAGGATTTTCCAGCCTCCACACCCTACGTGGATGGAGATTGCTCCCTGGCACAGCTTATGATAGTGCCTACTCTCCAGAAAGGGGAGAGGGTTTCAGAGGTCCCAGTGTTGAGAATTTTCTTGTTGAGCATGTAAGTTTGGAGACCTCAAGCTCCCCTGCAGCATTGCGTGAAAGGCCCAGGATCTCTCTGCTCCGCGCTGGGGCAGATGGACACCGGAGAGCCCACCTTATATCTAAGGTCTGCTGTTTCAACCCAGTGAGTGCAGTTGGGCCTGGGTCTCAAGCTCAGCTTTATGGCTTGCTTCTGTACGTTCTTGGTCAAGGGGCTTGTTGTGCATGCTTTGGATTCATGTTTCCCCCCCACCCCATGATTCTTTTGAACTCCAGTCCCATAAATCTGTGGTGAAACTGTGATGACACAGAGGGGTGTAACAGTTTGGTTTGGGACATGTCTTTTACTTTCGCCTGTGTTTCCTCAGTGGAAATCTGTTTCAAGTCACTCACTTTTCGTGAAGTGTTCAGAATTTGCACAAATGTCATGATCTCCTGCCCCCTGCATGCTGTCCTCAACAGAGGGAAGACCTCCAGCTTCCATATTTCTTACCATTGTCTAACCTGTCCCCATTGCACGGACAACTCAGCTGATTGTGTGGCAGCTACCAGATTGCCACAGGTCACAGCATGAATTGTCATTGCTTTACCTTAAAACACAGGGTGAAAAATGGCAATGACTTGCTGCTACTTGAGCAACCACCAAACCATCCTAGAACTATGACCACTGATTCCTCTGCATCCACCCTGGGAGCCTGTGGACACCTTTACATTGATCCTTTAAGACTAGATTAGGTTTGGGTTGGACATGGAGGGTAAGACACAGGATGGTCCATCACCTATATTGTATAGGCAATATTTGTTTAAGATAAAGACTGATGCACTTAAGATAAAGACTGTCCAGGACATTTCTGCAGTAGACAGGACAGTGATGAGGATGCAGATATTTCAAGAGCATCTAAGGCTGTGTATGAGACATGCTTCTCATCTTGTAAATGTAATACTGCCATTGCTTCCCCACCCTGCTTTGATTTCGGGGAAAAAAAACAGGGGGGTGGGGGGGGGGAACAACTGACCTATCTGCAAAACATGTCTTTGGGTAATTTTTAATCCCAGTCAACCCAAAGGAAAAGAGTCCAGTTTTGATCTTGGGAACTTGTTGGTTTCATAACTTGGAGTAAAAAAAATAAAGTAGACCCAAGAGACTTTCAATTGTAAAAAAAGAAACAAAACAAAACAAAAAAAATCAGGGACACATTGACAGATGAGGCTTTTCTTTTTGAAAAAAGGGATCTATGCCTGGAGTTTTTTCAAAACTAAGCTTCACCTACTAACAGTTTTTATTAAATAATCACAGCGGTTTTCCACAGAAGTCTTTAGAAATCCTCCCTATCAGCTCTAGGTCTCTTTCCCATTATCTGACCAGACGGTTATTCATTAAATTGTTGCTGGCTATCTGCAGCCACAGATCTTAAATATAGAGAGTATGATATCATTTCTAGCCAGGAGCTTAGGGGATGCTACTAGCATTCGTTTGTCTACAGAAAGCAATATCAGGTGGTTCAGGCTTTACATTTTTCTCTTCTGCTTTTAAAATCTTTTTAATTCCTGCAGTTTTAAATCTTTGCTTCCTATGCTTGCACGTGTCCCCCTGGGGAACATGATTTAAAGGCCAGGCTTAACACTGTCACTAGAAACATCCACCTAAGGGATCGGGGAGAGGCAGCTGGAGCGCAGTGGCACCAACAATGTTGCTCCAAGGGGTCTGCCCTTAAATAGATGGCACCACAAATTGTCTTTCATCCAATTACAGCAATTAAAGCATTTACCCCTGTAGAAGTACCAAATTAGGTTTGATTGAGAAAACTCTGAGAAGGAGTTCACCTTATTCCTCCTTCTTAGGGTTTTTACCCACGAGAACAGAAACTTCCACCAAATCTCACCCCAACTTATACCTCATGAGAAAATGTCTCCTTTCATAGAATCATTGGAAAGGATTTTTAAATATCATCTAAGTCCAACCCCCTCATCATGGGCAGGAACATCTTTTGCTAGATCAGGTTGCTCAAGACCCCATCCAACCTGGCCTTGAACACTTCCAATGAGGAGGCATCTACATCCTCTTTGGGCAACCTGTGCCAGTGTGTCACCACCCTTGTAATTCCCTGCAAATACAGCTTCCCTGAAAGGAATTATCTTTTCCATCAGGAAGTTTTTGTTTTGGTTTGGTGGGGTTTTTTTAAACCAAAGCCTATTTATAGTCCAGGTTCCTCTGCTGAAACTAGGTCCCAGGCAAATTCTTGAGTTCTGGGGCTAGTGATGCTGAGTCAGCTCTGTTGGCCTGCAATCTTTCTATCACCAGGGCAATACCACCCCGTGTCATAAGAACCAACCGTTCTGGAAATAGCTGCTTTATTACTCACTCAGTTACAAGAATACCCTTGACTGTACCAGCTCCTGTACGGGGTTACAGAAGCATGGCCCTAGAGCAGCAGCAAAAAAACCTGCAGCCTTCCATTCCCACAACATCACTCCATGAATCCTCGGCTCCTTCTTAGCCCTTTAGAGGCTGTTTGAAGATGTGAGAACAATTAACTATTCCCCCCCCAACAAAAAGATAGTTCCTCCTAGCATAAATCTCAGCATCATATAGCTTTCTTTTCCTTCCAAAAAGCTATTTTTAAAAAACAGCAGCATCATTTACTTCTCAAGGTGTCCCAAGAATTTCAGATGTACTTCAGTGTCAAGTAAAAGAGGACAGAGTTGGGAGATGGAGGAGGCAATGCAAATCTAAGATGGCACCAGACCCATAATCCCAGTGAGCACCAGCTTGATTTTTCTGCTGCCTTGCTACATATGTGCCACAGGACCACCTGAGGCTTTGGCAAGTAACAGGGCAATCGTAGCTGCTTGGACATCATTGGATCTGCTATGCTTTAGCCAGCACCATCTGACACAGCACCCACCTCAGACAGGAACAACAAGCTGAAATACTCAGATTTGCTCACCCAGGGGACTCCAAAGTAGAGATGGACGTCTGATCCCAGCATGTGCTCTTTAACTCCTGCCTTGCAGGCCCAGAAGCACAGTATTTGTGCATGCCATTGGGAAACTATGCATGGAAACGGGAGCTAAGTGTGCAATTATTCATATCTCATGCAAAAGACGTTTCACAACCTTCTTGATAATCAAATTTGTCCTGGTTCTTTTCACTGAGGCAACACAAGCCTTTTCCCTAAAGGGTAAGAGAGGTATGTGAGGCAGGAGTGGTCAGAAAACAAGAAACTGGGATCAACAATGGGTACAGACATGTTTTCTTCATCTGAGCAGCAACTGAAGAGTAAACTAATATATAAATCAAGCACTTCTAGAAATTTTCCAAACTCACGTCAGGATATGCAGAAGAATTCAGGCAGTGCTCACTGCAAACAGCCACCTGTCTGCATCTGTTCTCCTGTCCACAAGAGGCAGAGATGACAATCAGACAAGACCGAGGACAGGCTGCAACACAAGAGTGGCCAGGAGACGGGACAAGCAGATTCAAGCATAAGGAGAAGAGACATGGAAAAGTTAGTATCATGTACTCAACATCTTTCCTTACCACACTTATTTTCTTATGCATGAAAGACCCAAACGAAATTAAGAGACTGACTCTTTCTACAACCTCCAGCCTCAGTGTCTGCTGGACAGAGAGCTTAGATGTAAACTAATGTCACAGTACTGATCCCACACAGGCTCTCAGTGTGAAGAGTCAGGAGTTAATCCCTGAAGTGTGCACAGTCTAGACTTTTTCAGCCTTAGTTGAGCCACCAGATGACCTAAATACCATTTCCCTCACTGTTTACATGACCCTTGGCAAGTCCACCCCACCTGTGCTCCTCTCTGTCAGACAACAGTTGGTCCTGGAACTGTCCCTAATTATGTGTCCATGCCATGCCAGGTCTATGGCAGACCCAGTTCTTAGCAATGCTAAGAACCACCACCATCAGGGACTCACTACAACTGCTTTAAGTGGTAGAAGCACAAGGTCATCCAAAAGGCATTAGCAAGACCCTGAGCAGACAGTTGTCTGATGGCCTTCACCAGGTAGCACTTGGTTCTTTTTAGAGTAAAAAAGAGCTGGAAAGGGGTAAAACCAAACAGGAGCACACTGGCCATCAGCATCGAGGACAAAACATTGGTCCTGATCCAAGGACCAAAAAGTACCCAGGAGTAACATGTCTTCTTGTGCCTGTTAGTCAAGCTGTACCAGTTCCTTAGCCCGTTGGACAAACTCCAGCTACAACGAGGTGGTGCTGAAACCGTGCATCATGAGCTGCACCAACTGGTCCCATCATCCCCCTATCCCACACAGCACAGAAGATTAGGTTGCCAAGGCAGGAGAACTAGATGGTCATGGGGGGGCTGGTCACTGTTTCAAGGTGTGCCACCTTCCATGTGACCTGTGGTACTTGCCTCTACCTTCAGGTAGCCAAACAGGATGCCCGTCCATCTAGCCATACTGCCCTCCAAAGGTCAGGGTGCTACATTGCTCTCAAAACTTTGGAAAACCTGGAAGGTTTATTGACAGTTTGGGAAGATATCAGGCACCTCTGCAATCACACCCAGCCCCACATCATATCCAGGGACTCAAGCTCACTTGGGACACGTGGCATTACACAACTCATGTATTTACTGCTCAGCAAAGAAATTCTAATTCTTAGTCCACAGAACAAAACAGAGAGAAATCCCAGTCCTTAGAGCAGCCACCTTTGACAGTGACAAATAGATAATCCAAGAGAGGCATAGGGACTCTATTTGAGAATTATTTTCAGTAACAACACACACAGAAACAAGGAAGCCTTTTTTTAAATAAACCCATGATGCCTACTTAGTTAAAAGAATGAAACATGACTCATGATCCCAAACTATTTATTGCTCTGTGGTAGCTTGTCTAACTAAAGGCCTTACTGAAATGAAAAACAAACACTAGCCTCTGGCAGTCACTCCTAATTCCATAGGAGCTGCTATACACGCAGATAGCCACAAAGCAGGAAAACAGACCAAAGAAAACCCCACTTTCCTATGTCAGCACCAAGCTGTCATCTTTCAGCTCAGATCAGCTTCTTCCTCTCTGCAAACTTATCTGAAGCCATGAGCCTTTTCATGGGAAGCTGGATGGATAAGTTTCCAGAAAACTTTGTAATAATAAAGAAGTATTATATCGCTCATTCATTGTAGCAGAATGATTACAACCCTTTCTGCTCTGAAAATGACGTGAAAATTTGGCTAAGTTGGACAGAGAAACAGCACCAGTGAGATAAGTGAGTATTTAATTGTGTGAGTCTTTTGTGCTGCCAAACAGCCCAGCCAGGGAAGAGCACAGAGGTCTAAGTGCTTGACCACAGGAGGACAGTGACTTATCAAGGCTCTTCCAAATGCTCTGAGCAGGGTGGCAGAACCCCAGCTGCAATGCTGGGGCCTTCTTCCCACTCCTTGGCAAGCTGTGCCAGATGCACCCAGGCGGTAGATCAGAGGAATCCAATAGCCAGAGGCATCTGGCACATGGAGACATGAAAGAGGAGCAAGGGTGTAGAGCTACAGACAGGCAAGAGACACGCCGGAGGAGGACAGAGAGCAGAAGTCAACTAGATTTTCTTTTTTAATGTATGAGGTATTTGTGTAGCCAAGACCAGTCCCTCCCCATCACCCAGATAGGTTTTAAGGGTACCTCCTGAGAAAGCCAGCATTTGATTTGAGAGGGCTGAGAAAGGTCTCCTCAAAGACAGGCAGCATAGGAGAAGATGACAAGGGCCAGCCAGCACATGAGCAACTCTGAAGAGCAGAGCAAGTCTTGGCCCAGTCTTACCCCCATTCCTATGCCTCCCAGTTCCCAAATCCCCCACTGAGATAGCAGCATAGACCAGTCAGGCCACCAGCAACCCACCTTTGCTGTAAGAGCAAGGGTGAGTAACTGCAACACTGACCCTGGAGACAGAGCAAACCAGGAGGAGGTGACCTTCCTTCTGCAGCCACATGAAATCAGTGTCCTTCTCCTTGCCTTTGATCAACCTTTCCATAGCACCATGTTGGTTGTGTCCAATCTTTCCCTTCAGCAGCTAAAGGGCCAAAAGAAGGTCCTGTCCACTGGGCTGGGAGGCACCTGCAACTGCGAGGCACATCGGCTACGTAACAAGTCCAACCACCCAGAACCATGGTGCTGGAGGAACAAAGGCACCTTGTCCCACAGCAGTGCGGTGAATCGCACCATTGTCCCCCACTCCCGCGGCACACGCCCTGTCAGCACCGGAAGGGATTTTGTGACTATTTGCCACGATGCAATTAGGAAATGAGCAGCATTCCTGTTTTTACGGAGGCAGAGATGGTAGGATTTCGCTGAACTCACAGCCTCCCCAAACTTTCTTGTATCTTAAACGTGGAAGCATCCTTTCCTAACCCTACAAGATACCCAAGCGACAAACTTTGGAGAGAAACGCTGTCATGCTCTGAACATCTCCCCATTGCCAAAGCTCTAACCCCCCCGATCTTCATCATGGCACAGAGCCAAATCTTTTTTGCAACAGGACCACAACCTCCCACAAGACCACTTCAGTAGCATCTCCCGGCAACCCAACACCACCTGAGCAAAAAAAAGTCCCTCTTACCATGGGTTGAGCTGTCAGCCAGGGTGTGAAGCCATGTCAATGGAAAGAGCTGGTGGTGAAAGCTGCCTGCTCTGACTTTTCAGCTGCTTTATTTACTCACTTTAAGGGGAGGGAAGAGGAAAAAAAAAAAAGGAAAAAAAAATCGAGGAAGTAATGCTCCCCTCCCAAGGTGCACTGCAAAACATTCTTGGTAGACATGGAAACCCCTGGCAGGCTGCCATCTCTTGGCCGGTCTCCACATTAACGTTTCAGCAAGCAACTCAATACCTGAATGGCTTTTAAAGAGGATTTAAAGGGAAACGGCAACCACGGAGGGGTGATGCGGCTGCCGCTCCCTCTGGGCAAGCGCTAGGGCTGTTCCTGAGCTCACCGGCAGCTCCGTGGGGAAGTTTGTCGTGTTTCTGCGGGACACAGGGCAGCAAGTTGTGACTGAGCTGGCTGAAAACAAATGCAGCCCCCACGCTTCTCCTAAGGAGATTTCCTAGCCACGGTCTGCAGGGACCGAGGGCAACCTTCAAATACCTAAAAGGCAGCTGTGAAGAGGAAGGGAAAAACCATTTCATGATGCTCTGGGGATTAAACTGCAGCTAAAGGCATTTATAAGAAGGATTGTTCCTCCCCTCTCCTGGCTCCCAGCTCTCCTCCCTTGCCCTAAGGCTGCCTCCTCTTTGCTTGTGGTTGGGCTGAAAAGCAATGGGGAACTGGGAGCCTGGTCTCCTTGGAAACCTCCAAACACCCAGGAAAGCAAGGAAGCACATGGCCTTTGGACCTCGGTGTTCTGGGGAAAGAGTGAGGAGAGGAGAGAAATCCTGAAACTAATTGCTGGAGGGTATGGGAGCTCTGGGGGTGGTTGGACAGACATGATCCCACACTTGGGCAGGAACGGGGACCCTCCACCTTCCCCAAAATGCCTTCTTCCTACTCATTCAGAAACAGGCATTCTACATGGTGAAGAGGCATTTCTCTCTCTAAGTGCTGCAGCCCTGCACAGTGCCCATCACCGCGGCCTCGAGGTGTTTCAAAGCCCATGAAGGAAAGGAATCAACAAGCACCCAGAAAAATGAGCAGCGTAACAGAGCCGCGAGGTGCCCAAAAATTACCCACCGGTCCAGGCTCAGATTTCCATCATCAGTGTTTTGTGATACATAAGGGAGCACAAGCACACGTGGGACACACAGCTCCTCTCTCCATGAACCTTCTCACAAAAGACGTTTGCGTTAGAAGTCTCTGATAAGAAAGCCCAGCTATTTGTCAGAGATCAATAAAAGCAAGGAGACTCCTTTCCCTGCTCTCTTCTTCAGCGCTGGGTGCATTTCTAAGGAGACCAGACCTCGAGTCCCCCACGGCTCTTCATCCATTTGACCATCCTTCCAAATGCAAGCAAAGAGCAAAGAAGCCCCAGGGTGGGGGAGGTGATTAGGCAGGAAAGAGCCACATCCCCTTTCAGTTGTTTGACCCCTGGGGCGCTGAGCAAACTCTCTCACAGTTCAAGATGTTCTCCCAAATGTTCTCCCAAACTGTCTTGGCGTGCTTTCGCGCAGCAACGCCAGAGCTGCAGTGATTGGCGAGGTGACATATTTAGCAAGAGCCACATTTCATTTATTTCCCAAGAGGATGCAAAAGGCCCGAGCTATAAATAGGAAGCTGACAAGTTCAACAGCGCCTGTGGTTTCACTAAGAGATTGGTGGTCATCCACTAATGGGTGAGTACACAACAGCATGTGCAATGTGGGCTGTGAGTAACCTTATCCGGAGAGAGGTCATCGCTGGTGGGGCTGTATATGGCAAAAGGCAACTATTTCCCCTCTCTCCCACTTCCTCACTGTTGTTAAATTCAATAGGTTTGCAGCTTTTTCTTTTTTTTTTTTTTTTTTTTTTTGTATTCACAAAATATCCAGCTTGAGGAGTCAGGTCATCAAATTAGAAGTAGATGCTTGTATATAAAGAATTTGTTTGGCCTCCTTGTGAGGAAAGAAATTTTAAAAGAAAGAAAAAAACCCCACACAACTCTGAAAACCTCAAAGGAATAACATGAAATCTGATAATGTAAAATCCCAGCAGGAGATTGTGCACTGACCTACTCCAGGTATTTTGAAATTATCCCAAGGAAAGAAGCTGAAATGAAGTTACAAAGTGCTGTAAGGTTTGGAGTCTGTAGAAATCTACTTCCCCCCCCCCCCGAAAACCAAAGGAGGCATTCCACTTCAGTGACCTATATATAGAAATAGAAATCTGGAGATTGTGAAAAAAAAAAGAAAAAAAAAGATCAGGTTTGTTAGTGCTATTTCTGCAGAGCTTTTGGCACAAATATTTTCCAGCAGTGGTTTGATGCCATGGCAGGCCTGGTTCATGAGCACACGAGGAGGAGACAGATCCCCATCGGCTGCGGGAAAGTCACAGTCCCACTTACTCAGTGCATTAAAAACCAAAATAAAACTACAAAAAACTACACCTCTTGAGAGGTGAATAAAAGGGTGGGAACAATGTTGGAAGTCCAGCCCATGGGCAAGGCACTAATAATAAACTGCACTCCGGAAATAACAACCCAGAGGCTTTGGGAGCTCGTACTGTGTTTGACCCAGGGCATGGCAGGTGCATTTTCACAAATTCTTCCTAAGCAGACTCGCTCTTTGACAACGTTTTCTGAAAGGAAACAGTCCCATAAGCAGCAGGACTGGCAGCCCAGTTCACCGTGGATTTATGCCCCGTGTCTAGCAAGATGAGAGCACAAATCAAAGCTCCACGTGGCTTGGCTGGTTGTAGCATCTCTGCCTGGTGTGTCCAGCAACAATCACCCACGCATTATCTTCCTTCCTTCCACGGGGCCTATAATTGATTTAACTTTCTACCCAGTGGCGCACTTTTAAAATGGAAATGCACAGAAATTCAACACCTCACAGACCTTTATCCCTTGGCCTATTTCAGCTGAATTAAAACAGCAAAGTTTTAGAATTCCAGAGGAGGGAAGGAGGGAAGAGAATGGCAAGCAAAGTATCATGTCCAAAAGCCCCATTTCCTTAAGAAATCAAGCTGAAAAAACAGTAAAACCAGCTCAAAGAATCACTGCTTGGGATCTCAGAGCCCAGGGCTGGATTGGCATTGGGGAAAGGAGGACCAAGCTGCACAGCTTCTGAGGCAGAAGCGTAATTCCCTGCCTCGATGCTGCCACCCTCTGTTGCCTGCTGAGGAGACCTCCTAACACAGCATCCCCTATTCCATCCCATATTCTTACACCCATTTTTTTTTTTCCAAGCAGGTAGTTTCCCATCATCTCACACAGCAAACAGCCCTGTCTAAGCCTGCAATGAGCACAAACGTGGCGGAGAGGAGAATAGCTGCTTTTCCTCCACAGCAATGCACCCGTTGGCATCCTTCCACCCTCCTCTACTCCTCACACTCTAATCAGTAACGCAAACCTTAAAGCTGGCCTGCCCATTGCAGCTTGTAAAATATTCATTTGCTATGGGGATATTTTTTTCCTGAAACCGTGCTTAGTTCTCTGAAAGTGCTAGAACACAGTAGCAGAAGTGACTTGATCCTCTCGGGTCTCAGTATTTGTTTTCTTGCCTAAAATCCTGGCCTTCTCCCAGTAAAGAATACTACAAGAAATTTGAGCGTGGGAGAATATCGTAAACCTGGTTCATCCAGTCACTCTCCTTCTGACCCTGTTTTTCACTCTGTGGCCAAAGGTTTCCATAGAAATCCAGAATGGTTTGGGTTGAAAGGAACCTTAAAGATCATCCAGTTCCAACCCCCTGCCCTGGGCAGGGACACCTCCCACCAGACCAGGTTGCTCAAAGCCCCGTCCAACCTGGCCTTGAACCCTCCAGGGATGGGGCAGCCACAGCTTCTCCAGGATGTTTGCTCTTTGATGGAAGGATGGCTCAGATTAGAGTCCCACACTCCCTCAACCCCCTCAAGCTGTGCATTCCCTATCCATTGGATTCCAATAATTTCCTTGAGCCCCTCGAGCAGAGCTGAGCTGGAGATGGTGGCCCTGCAGCTTTAGCTTCTACAGCCTCCTATGCACATGCTCTTCCTAGTTTTCTTCAACTCCCTTCAGAGACAAGTCCGGGTGAAGTTGCAGACTGTAACAGCACATCCACAAGATCCTTCAGGGATGAAAGATGCTTTTAACATCCCCAGACGTCAAATAATCATCTCTAGTAACACCGGAGTCTGCTAGCATAGGGGAGCTCTGAGGCCGATGATGCATCATCTTGGCTTACAGCCCTTTTTCATTAGGGGAAGAGAATTCTCTCAACAGGCCAGGAGAAAAACAAGAACAAGGGAGCTGGAATCAGTCAGGCAGCTGTTAAAAAAAAAAAAAAAAAAAAGCTGAAGCCAGGGTCTTAATGAGTGAATCTCCTTCCTCTGGGGGAGCGGCAAGAGCTCTGAGCGCTACCGTGCTCCCTGCGTCCCCCCCTTCACAAAGCCTGGGCTGGAGGAGCAGCAGAGCACTCTGAAAGCGACACCAGCCTAATTAATTAATGACTCCCCGGAGTCAGCTCTGTGGCTGCTGGGTTGAGAAAGGCAGGCAGTAAAGAAGGGCCGGGACAGCACGCGACTGCTTCTGGTAAATGCTGAGCGCTGCCGAGAGCTGGCTGGGTTATCCATAACCCCCCTGCTTGGGGCTACGGCGCAGAAGTCGGAGAGATACTGGGAAGAGAAGATGGCGTGGGATCCACCCTTGCAGCATCCTCTCTCCTGGGCCAGGTCTTCCTCCCTCTTCTTGTCCTGCTCGAGAGCTGCCGTGGCACAGTTAATCGAGGTAAGGAGCAACTTGCTTTACATGCTGAGGGGTCGGGGGGGGGGTGTCCAGAAATCATGGGTTGTTTTTTTTCCCAGGCTTCTTACCCAAGGGGGCCAGGTAGGGCAGAGAGCAGGGGATTTAAGGTGGCTCCAAGGAGTTCGAGGCTTCTTTGGGAGATGCTTGTTGCTTTCTGCAGGCCTAGCGCTAGAAGGAAGGTGCTTTTACAACACCACTAATTACTGCTAAGAACAATCACCACTCAAGAGCTTCTTTGAGCCCAAAAGAGGGCTTGGCCCACTGCAAAGGGCCAAAGTCACAGCACAGTGTTTTCTAGCCCAGTATTGTGCGTCCAACAACTGCCCCACATCAGAGGCACAGGTCATCCAGGCATGACCCAGGTGGATCCTGCCCCTGGACGTACCTGCCCAAGGTAAACATCTGGGCTGCATTTTTCTTCTCCTGCCTTCCCACATTTCCTCTCGTTCAGCCAAAACTTTTGAGGTGATGTTCCTCACCCACAGCTCAGTTTCAGAGCTTTCCCCTGAGGATGACTATGTGTCCCTATGCCCCCATCTCCCTTCAGTAAGGCCGGGATGAACCAAGAGGGAAGAACAGCTTCACAACCCAAGACTATGCCCTGGTAGCAGTTATCACTTATTGCCAGCAGTTTCAGAAGCGAGAATCCTATCTGGAATGACAGAAATACAGCTGCCAAAAATTTGGCATCCCAGCCATTTTCAACCTGTTCATCACCTTTCCTAAGGTCTGAGCCACATTAGAGGCAGCTGCTGTGTTGGTCCAGGGTCAAAGCCCCGGAGTTACGGTGCCAATGTATTCTGGCAGCAGAGCTTGCTTTGCTCAGATTCCCAGTTTTAGCTTGAAAAATACATCTGTGAATCACGCCTGTGTAAAGGGTTCTGGTGGACTAGCATAAGAAAAGACTTTTTTCCCAACATGTTAAAAACTTTGCCTCCCTGGCTGCCCTGCCTCTCACCCGGCTTCACATCAAGCCAGGGCTGATCTCCACAGCCTTTGGTCTGCAGACTTTAGCAGTTCATCACCAACACGTCAGAGACAATGACAAACATGCTGAGTTCATACGGACCCCGTGGTCCATCTTCTGCCCCAACTCTCTGGTTGTCTCATTTAAAATTTACCTAATTCAGGATTTTTCAATTGGGTCTACCAACCCATGCTCTCTGACTGCAATATAACATCCCCAGCAAGGCAAAAAGGAACCTTAAACTCCTTCACACACTCATACGCGCTCTGCTGTAGGCATTTTTCACGTTTTTGCCAAGCTGTTCAGCCCATGGCAGTTCTCAAGGTGACAAGCGAGGCAGAACTTTCTCTTACAGAGCACATTTTGTGAATCATGCTTCGCCGGAGCCAGGGCAACGTGCAGACACAGCATCCTCCCCACCGGGAAGACGTTCCCTTTCATTATGTTTCACAGACTCGCGCTTTACGGGAACTGTCCTCACACCAAAGCAAAACGAAAATAAATGGCAAAACGATGAAAGTTGTTATAAAACAGGTGTAATTTTACGGTCTGCTTTCCTTATGCCAGACTTTCTCGAAAACTTGTCTACTTCTTATAACACGTCAGAAGGAGCAAATCTCATCTGGAAACACAAGCTGCATGGCAAGTTAACTACCAGTTACTCAAAAATGAGATTAGAAGAACAGTCAGTTTCTGTATTTCTAAAAGCAGATGAATTACAGGCTGCTCCAAAGCTCTGCAATTTTTTCTTCAAATAATTATACAATGCAGCTACCTTGAATAATTCAATTTTTGCTAAGCCAGCCCACCTTAGCAAATAGAGAGAAGGTCAAAGGGGCCAGACACCTGAGCATTTCAATGCGCTCAAAAAAACCACCCCATCAAAATCAGAAAAAAAACCCACACACAGTAAGGAGAAGTAAAGAAACAAGATGTTGTTCTTGTTTAATGGTGTTTAAGTGTTTTCAAATACTCAGATTCATGTGCACTTTCCACTTGGTAGCAAAGAGGCACTAAAAGCCTCTAAATATTGAATCTAATTGCAGTGACAAAAAGCTTTCCTCTTTCATAGGCCTTTTGGAAGGATTCTCAGTCTGTCAGGCTGAAAGTTAACTGTCTGAGGATTGGCAAACTGCCCTGGTACCAGGTAAACCTGGATGAGGTGATAACACAGTTCATACTACTGCTACTGCTTTTGCCCATCAGACCTTCAACATACCCAAGGGATGCTCTGGAACCAGAATTAGGACAAGTTAGGGATGGAGGAACATCAACATTTCCAGTGCATCTAGATCAGAAATTTCCTCTTATGAAGGCCAACTTAAACCCCATCACTTCTTCAATTCACTCTCTTTTGGGCCAGGGCTGAAAATTAGCACCATAATGCTTTATGACTGTTTTGTAATCAGCTTAAGAAATAGTCTACTCTGCAGCATAACAGAAAAGCCATGAGGACTTTGCTTTGGGAAAGCACGGGGAAATCTCTGTGCTTATTTGAGCCACTTTATTGATACTAAGGACTGATAAACCAGCTGGAACAGACCATATTTTTCCAGTCATCCCCATATGGTTCATTATTGAACTCCTTATTAACATAATTATCTTCTCATTCCTATCTTTTTCCCAGCCCTCATTTGATTTACCTGGGTTTTCTCCTTTGCTATAAACTTTTCTGCCTGTCTGCAGGTACCTATAGGAAGGAATCAGGCTGGATAAAGACAAATATGAAAAATAAATAGTCTGAAAGATGGCCTTTGCAATCCCCACTGTTTTATAGGGGAGGTCCATCTTCTTTTGGCAGAGTTTAGACCCATCAGCATCATGGGTTATCACAGAGTGCTCTGGCCCCAAATATATTGCATTCCTCATGGAGAAAACAATCAGGGTGACCTGATCAGGACAATGTGCATCAGGTCAGCTTTTAAAAGAATTAGACCAGATGTGAAGCTTGGGATGGGAAGCAATCTGGTGTTTGGGAAATAGTATGTGGGTTAGTCAATGATCCCCATAGTGAGTCAATTCTGCATCTACCAGACCTTTATTACGCTCTTGGGATTGGAGTTTGGAGCTTCCTATTCAGGAGATTAAACTCTGTCCTAGGAAGGCACATGAAAGAAACTCTTCAGAGGCTTTATCAGACCAGGAAAAGGTGCCCCTTCTCTCTCCTAAGATAGGAATAAAAATAAAGAGACTTTTACTCTCCCATCAGTTTTATCTTGGAGTCCTTGGAAAAGCTGCACAGACCTGAGAGTAAGGAAGAAAAAAAAAAAAACACCCAAAACAAACAACAAAACCAAACCCCAACAAACAAAAATGCTAATCTTTTTTACTAGTTAGGAATAGCCTCAGTGGAGCAAAGGCAGATCCTGATGGAGTAGGGCAAGAAGATCCCTGCAAGACAAACTGAAGGCCATTTTTTAAAAAAAAAAAAAAGAGGGGTTAATTAAAAGCTCTCAGATGTTTTCCAAGACCTTTCACTTTCAAATTGCTGTACAGACAAATTATATATTTGCTACACAGGGTGTTAAGTGGAGCTCAGTTTATACTACACTTAGCTCTATATAGTTGGACTCCAGGGACAATAACCCTCATTTGTAGCCTCCAAGTGAACGTGATGGATGTGAAGCTCAATGCAATAATCTAAAAACACTCATGTGATTGTAGTTTAAATGAAGGCAGGTAAAATTACTGAGTAGTTATAGTGGACTCCTGAGGGTGATTTCCCATGTGGATGCATAGATTTGTTTTTCTTATTATCAGCTATTGAGTTAATCAAGAAAATAATAGTTCAGGAAGACATACACAAGCAACACACACAATTTGAAGTAAGTGTTCACTTTAAGAATGGCATCTTTAAGGAAGATACCAGTATTTCAGGTCAGCTGGATTCAAAATATTATAGAAGATTATAAAAGCTATATTCTGGAAAACTCCTTGCCATAGTCTGTCTGAGAAGACAGGCTCAAGACAGAGGGACAGAGACAGGGTACAAAGTCACTGAAGCCTCCCAGACCCAAACCCATACAAACATTAAGGAAAAGCTTAGACATGTTATCAGAGCATTTTCATTAAGTGCAGAGAGATTGCATCTGTAAATAAATCTATTTTCTCTGCTAATAAACAACTATCCTAAATGCTACAGCTATGCTAAAGAGGCTGTTGTGTGACTGCTGCCATTCTCAGAGGAAAAGAGGCATCAGGGTTCAGTCTGAAATTGTATTTTCAGTGCTGCATCTGGACTGTGCCACATTTTCCCCACCACTGCAGAGAATTTTGATGGCCTCACTAGATAAGTTTTGCCTACGTGAGGGTCCATTGTCACATTGTCCATCTCCTTCTTGTTACTTGGAAAAAGGGGAAGGCAAAGAGTGTGCCTGTGTATTTATTTAAAGCTCAGTCCTCCCAAACCATCTGTGGCCTTTAGATATGTGTAATCAAATGCAATTAGGAATAAACATTGTTAGTTTTTCAAGGCCCAGCCATGCTGCAGGCAAAGCAACACCAGTCAAGCCTAATTAGAAGGAACATTTAAAAAAAAAAAAAAAGAGAAAGAGGACCTTGAAAAGCTGCACCTTTTACAATTTTTCTTCTCTGCTGCTTAACGGAGCGAATAAAACTCCTGTCTTCAGCAACTATCTCCTTTTCCACCGGGGATAATACCTCTACTTCCCCCACCAGCACCACTGACAGTTTCTGCCTGCCTGAGATGAATCAGAAACAAAGCCAACATGATTTTTTATATATATATATATTTTTTTTTTTTACTTAGAAGAACCAGTGTCAAACTGTTCTGACCTAAAAACTCAACTTGCCTGGAAATGATTTAATGTTTTGGGATTTAGTAGATGTTTTACAGCCCTGAGTGTCCAATGACAGTTCAGATCCAGCTCCTTATAGAGTAGATTTTCCTTCTTCCAGTCCTTGCTGGGAACTTGGAGGAACTGCAAAGGTGATGGATGCCTTCACACAGTGCAACTCTGAGACCCACTGGGATGGGGGAGCTATGCCCGCCCTCCACCACATCTGGGGACATGCCATCCAGCAGGGCTTGGGGACCAAGTCTTTGGCATAGTCCAGTCTTCACTGGAAGCAGAAGTTGTGCCTCCTCATCTGGGGGAACCTGCCATGGTGGGAAATACAGCAGGAGAGAGGCCAGAGATCATGAACACAGTCCAGCCCTGGCTCCAACTTTAGATCCCCCCCCTCAAACCCAGCCCTACGGGGTCTGAGGTGTTGGAAACCCAAAGCGTGGGGCAGTAATGGGCCACCAGCCCCTGTTCAGGCTCCTAGCAGGGAACCACTTAATCCCTAGGACACCTCAGAAATCCCCATGTCTCTCTTCCCTGCTCCTACTCCCAGAGAGCAAGCAAAGAATTGGATGTCAAGAGCAGGATTTACTTGCTCTAAATTGAGCATCTAGAACCTGGAAACCCAAATCTGAGCTGGTCGCTGTAGGCTCCACTAATAATCACTGAAGAGAAATAATCATTTATTCATCGGAGCCGGATTAGTTTCCTCAATGGTATGAATATCCCTGTGTAAGTGCCTCTTTCTCAGACATAAATAACCCTGGAATAACTAGTTTAGGCTTTATTACTTGTACCACACATTTTTTGAAGCCCCTAAGTAAGAGCGAATGCATTTTCTTTAGAGGGAGAGATTTAGCCTGAAGGTTAAGACAGAAAAAATATGTGTCTACAGTATTGGCATCAACAAGTGATCTGGGTGCCTCAGCTTCCACAGGAGATGGACTCAATGCAGCCAGAGGCTAAGGAGCTATTCCATTGTCCTGCAAGGGACACACCAGCCAACAGTCCATCTTTGGTCTCAATATTTCTCATTGGTATTGGCTAGGAGTTGCTTTCACTTTCCTATACTAAACCGTAAGTTTCTTTTTTATATGACATGATTATACACTCTTTCAGCCCAGATCCTTCTTGTTATTCCTTTCTACTCAATTCTGTTTCCTTCAGGAGGCCCAACTTTTCCATAGGTACTGCCCAGACAACTAAGTGGTAGCAACGTTGTTGTGAAGCTAACCTCAGGTTGTCTTTGCATCATTTTCTTTGATACATTCTCATCTTCTTGCCTTCAGGAGTCTTTCCCTGTTGAATTATTACCTGGGTGCGGCTAATGCTGCTTCTTGCTTGTGTTTTCTGTGTTCCTAGCAGCTTCCTTCATCTAAAGAAGACTCCTCTGAAGCCTGATGTCTTTTGCAGGTCTTCTTTACTGCCTCCAATCTTCTGGAGTCTTTTGTTTAGTGCAGCTGCTTTGCACAGATAAAGCAATGCTGTTAGTCTTTATACCAAACGTAACCTCTTCATCCATCTGCCCATCTTCCACTTCTGGACCACACTGGTGGCCAAGGGCACAAATTCTCCCTTGATGGGACTAGGTTCCACCACTCCCCCACCTCAGGGCTGCATAAGAATTCCCTTATCCCAGTTGTATCTCTGCTGTGTTTCACCTCCTTGCATCTTTTCCTTTTGTCCCCGATCCAATCATTCTGTCATCTTGACATTTATAGCCAAGCACAAATCAGTAACTCTGGATCTTGACATTTATTCCCATGCACAAATCAACAGCTCCAAATCTTGACATTTATTTCCAAGCACAAATCAGCAGCTCCAGCTTCTTGAAGTTACTAAGAATTACCTTCATTAAGATGTTTTTTCCCCTTCCCCGCTGTATGTGTTATTTCCAAAAGCTAAGAAGATCAGATATGGGCTAGTGCTGCACCTTCATCCTGCTTAAAAGTTTGGACACATTGTCTGGTCAGCATGTGGAGTAATGCAAATTTAGACATCTGCTACTGCATCCCAGTGCCAGAGATCAGCTTATATGTGATAATTTGTAAAGTGGGGTAGCTTGACCATTACACTACAGTAATTTCACTGCACACTTCAGCCCTAGCATTCCAGAGTCACTCTAATAATGTGAGGAAAAGTTGCAGTGATTAAACAAAACTATCTACATGAATGGTCATGATTCTGCATACTTTTTCCCTTCACGCTTTTTTCTTAAATAAGCAAAATATTTTACTACTTTACATATTGGTTCACAACAAGAGCTTTTGTGAAAACAAGAGAAGTGGCAGAGATCTTTAACTTTGTTGTTTCTTCCCTCCAATGCAAGTTCAGCCTTGTTTAGGGTTATGCTGATCTTCATCCACAACTTCCTCCAGAATTGTCCATAAACTGGTAGCAAGTACTCCAGTCATTAGCCATTCTGCTACTGATGCTTCTACATTGATCCAGAATCTCAGGATGTCCTCCTATTGAGGCACACAATTGCAGTAGCACTCAATATGTCAGCACATCCCTGACCTTTCTGTCTCTTTACATCTTCCCCATCTTTTTACAAGTCGAAGAGCTTGTCTATCACTCTGTCATGACTTAGACTGGAAAACATTTAAACATCAAAATAATGTTTACTACTTGTTCCATCTCTGTGGAGGTTTCTACAGAAATTGTGCAGCAGTTAGAGGAAGATCACAGAATCACATGGGGTTGGAAGGGACCTCTGGAGATCATCTAGTCCAACCCCCTGCCAGAGCAGGTCCACCCAGAGCAGGTCCCACAGGAACTTATCCAGGCGGGTTTGGAATGTCTCCAGAGAAGGAGACTCCACCACCTCCCCAGGCAGCCTGTTCCAGAGCTCTGCCACCCTCAAAGTAAAGAAGTTCCTCCTCAGGTTTAGGTGGAACTTCTTATATTCAAGTTTGTGGGCTTCTGTCTACCCCAGCTGCTCCAATTTCTTTTCTTCATTGCTGGATGTTTTGTAAGAAGTAGAAAAAGGAGATCTTTCAGTGTTGAGTGTCACAGATTCCTACCTCTTTAATTGTCCCAGAGGCCTCCACAAGACCACACCACTCTGGCCAGACTTTCTTTCTCCCTCAGTTCACCTGTAGACATTCTGGCATTTGACCACCGGGTGCCCCATGGCCAGTCCCTGCACTGTGGGAGAAGGGTGGCCGTCACAAATTGCAATGAGCTGTGGCCAAGGCAGCTTAGAAGAGACAAGCTCAGACAACAATCCTGTTTACCACAGATGGATTCTGAATCGGGTGCCCCTGGGAGACAAAGCACTCCAGACACGGCGGGAAGCATCCTTTATTAGGAAGAGACTAAAATATGGTTTGTATTGCAGAAATAGGCAAGTAATTGGAGAACAGCTCCAGCTCCAATTCACTCTGTGGTATCCATTACAGCTGTGTTTTAACAGCACTTTCATGGACTAAGAAGGGAAGGGCACAGCAGGGAATCAGATGTGCCTGTTTAGGAGATATTTCTTTTAGAATTGAAGTGTTTTCAGCTTCTATCAAAAGACTATTGCCAATGCAGATCAGGTCCTATATTCAGCTATAAGGCAATGAAGGTGTTTTGCTAACAACCCTCCTGAAAAGTCACTAGCAGGTTTTAACTCTCTGGTTTCCTGCACCACAACACATCCCAACATGAAGCTCATTAACAGCAAGAGGTTGTTAACCTCTGATTTTCTAAGCCATATGGCAAGAGAATAAATGATATGTGTGACCCTACCATATCATTGCTGCACTGGGACCACATGAGTTGGTCTGACAACCTGTTTGTTCTCTTAACACACCTGTGAAACACATTCAACCCCATTTCAGAGATGGGCAACTGAGGCACACAAGAACTAAGGACTGAGTCTGCAACAAGATTTAGGGTCCTTATTTATCCAACTTTTAGCTACTACGGACTCCATCAGGTCCTTGTCCCATTTCCATCTAAATGGTCACTCCAGATAAGTTTCTTCTGCCAAAGGCAGCTATCCATAAGGCTATTTGACCCAGACACTCCCATGATGTTAAAGATATACTCAATAGCCAGTGGAGCTTTAGATACGAGCTCTTTAGTTAAGTCTCTAATCCTCAAAGATTTTAAAACTGGGGTCCACTATCTCCTGTGCTACTGGTATCTTCCTGACTGTTTGAGGGACCCTTTCAAAATTTCTCTCTCCTTTTTTTTTTCTCCCTCTTTCCCAGGCCACCACAGAACCCCCAAAAAAGAAACCGGACCCTGTCACTTCAGAGACGGTGGTGATCTGGGGGCTGCGCCTCTGGCAGGTGATTGGTATCTTTGCCATCTTTGTCCTGGCAGTGAGTAAGTGGTAATTCTCTGCCTTGCACCAACCACAGCACCACCCCAAGTAGGACTTGTTCCTGAAGGACTACAGACCAGATGGCCATGGAGGTCGCAGGTTGAGGCTCTTTGGTCTCTGGTGTCATGGGGCAACACAGTGAGGGGTTTTTGAGACAGGAAGAGGCAGGTGGGGTCTTTGAAGGAACAACAGATGGGCCACCATGGCTTGCAACATACTTGTCAACAGGTCCTAGCTGGTGGCACTCCAGAGCAGAAGAGAGACTATAGGACTGTGCAGCAGCTGGGACTGTTTTCAGCTCCAATACCACATTCAGGCCCAAATGCATGTTATAGGCATGGTCCTGCCCTGTCACACAACTGTAAAAACCATGTGTGACTATGATCATGAGCTTCCTTACGAATCACTTAGGACATCATCATAACCCCATCAAAATTCTCTCCTTGAGTCAAGTGTAACTTCATTTAAAAAAAAAATAGATCAGTTTGACATGAGTCAAACATGGTAAATCCATTTCTTTCCCATCTTCTTATTACTGTCTAGACTTCTTCAAACTATATAATGCATTTATTTCCACCAGCAAACAAAGTCACACTGACTTACCTAGAATTCTCTTGAACCGCCTCTTTTTCCTGTTAGGGACAGGTGAGCAGAGGGACAGAGCCTGTCCCCAGTCCCTGAAGGTAAAGCCCATCAACTCAGAGATCACCTCAAATCCTTACTCACTCCAGGAAGGGTATCATCCAGCCCTATGGACTGAGATACATCTACACCTTGTAGACATTTTTTTAACCATTCTCTTATTCTGGCCTGTGGCCCTTATTGCTCATTAAAATTAATTTCATAAGTGGAGCAAGGAAGCATTTTAAAGTGACTGAAGAAAGGTCTTGCATGCCTTAGCTTTCTGCATCACTTCTGCTCTCGTTCCTCAGGAGTGATGAGCACTCTCCAAAACAGAGTGGCCACACGCAAACTCCTGGTGGGGAACACCCCCAGGCAATGCCAGCCCTAACCTCCAAGAAGCCTGTTTTGGAGAATATGGCTTTGCTGGCCAGCTCTAAAAACAGAGTACTGCAGAAAAATGATTTCTAGTGCTCCCTGTTATTTTTTAATTTGCATCTAATTGTACCCCTAATCTAATCAAAAAGCATAGCCATCTGTCCGTTTTTGTCTCTGCTGGTATTGGGTAAATCAAGTCACTTCTTGTTGCCACATCCACCTCTTTGGCTGCTGTAGGTGGCCCGTATCAGTCCTTCCCTTATAGCCTTCCTGTTACATCCCCATACTCTCTTTAAACCAGACATTCACATTTTCAAAGCAAGTACAAGCATTTTTCCTCAGTTTTCTTTTCCCCTCATTGCCCTTCCTGGGCAAACACCACACCCTACACCCAAAGTCTGAGTGATATCTGCTCCTACAACTTGACTGATCTCAATAAATGAAGCTTATGCTAATTCCTCACATGCCACAACACCCTTTGCAAACAATCACAAGAAACTCCACAGAGCAAAGTTAACTCTGGTGATTCCATACACCATGTAAAATAAGCCTCAAAATTAACAGCAGGAGTTTTATAATGCAGGAAGACTGGTGAAGGGGTTTATTTAGCTGCTCTGTCTTCGTTCAGAGGCATCAAAGCATAAAGAAATTTTTGTCCTGATTGTTTTGTTGCTCATTAAAATTGGCTCCAACATCACCAGGTAATTTGGGGTTAGAAGCAAGGAAAGCCTCCCAGGCTGGCAAATCAACACATCACACCATGCACTGCTTGCAGAAAAGAAACTAAAGTTTTTTTGGTTACCTAAAAACATTGGTAGCAAGAACCAAACACCCATGAAAGCTTACTCATCTAGTGACAGCTCAGAAGTGAAACATATTGTAGAAAACAACATACAAAGTCATTAGATATTGAAAGTGCTGAAGGCGGTGAGTGATTAGCACCTAAAATACCTTTAAGGATCTGTGTGTAGTCAAGCAAACAAATTAATAGGTTATGTGCAATTCAATAAGGCAACATCTGATTTAACGTTTGAGTTCTTAATAACACATACAGGTAATTTGACAAAAGTCAGTCTATTATATCTACCTGCTACAGATATATATTAGTGGAGGGGGAGGAAATTATTTGCTAGGAGATCCCAGAGTTTTGGCTTGTTGAGTCTTAGAGTGATAAATAGATTCAGTACATCACAACAAAGAAAAGAGTCAGTTTAGGGCTCTGCTGCTCTATTTTTCAGTGAACAGAAGGGATTTGAAAGCAACCGCACAAGCTCAGTTAGTTTTTTACAAAAAAAAAAACAAACAAGTATTTGGTGAAGGCAGCAACTATTAACCAAGTTTGTGGCTCAAGTCAGTACAGGACAGATTCAACCTTAAGGACATCAGAATAATGGAATCATGCAATCAGTTCTCACCCATTTCTTGTGCCTTGCTCCAGAAACATCTTCCTCCTCCTTTGCTTTGCGATCCCCAAAGCATTGATGGTTCCCCAGCTTTACCAGCCTTGTTTCAACTCTCAGGAGCAGACACAGGTTTTTCTGAGTGAGCTCTTGGAGACTTCCTTGGTATCAAGTCCCAAGAACTAGGCAATATTGTCCTTTTTCTAATGGGCCAAGAACTGGAGAAAAGCTTTAGAGTGGCTTCCTTTTCCTGGTTCCAGGGGCACCTTCCCAGTGAGAACAAGAGGGTAGCACAACCCTCTAACAGCACTAACCCCCTGCACTAGGAGACAGAAAAGCATCCTTTCCAGAGCTTCTGAGGGCCCACACAAGATCCCAATGGCTTACCATATCACCTTCTTATCAAGGGTGTGTCTACTTTGTCATATGAATCCAGGTGAAGAGTAAATGAGGATGGGGAAAGGAACTGAGATGCTCTTAACGCCTCCAGCTACTTCTCTGTGGGTGATTGTGGAGCACTTGAACTGGATGCTTTTCAGCTGAAACGGAAACAGAAGATAGTTCTTTCAGTAAAGTTTAGTTGCAGATGTGTGTGATAATTGCTAAAAGCAGCCACAGGATCAAACTAGAGAGGAGCCCACCTGAAATACAGGGAGTGGGGATGGCAGATCCTCTACGCTCTTCCACCCCCCAAAAAACCTGCTCCTGCTGTGAGTGACGGGACTTGCAAACATGAATATGATTTAGGTGTGGTTGCCAACTCTTGCTCTGAGCAACGTCCACAAGATGGCACCATCGCATAATAAAAGACACAAAAAGCCAAATCCAAAACACTCTTGCGTTTCCATATTTAATTTAAGAAAAAAAAAATATTAAAAAGAAAAATAAACCACATAAAGGCATCTTATATATCAACACATGTGCCTGAAACGGGCATAAAGGCTACATGCAGACCTTCTAACTCATAAAAAGGGTTTTGGGTGGGTTACAAACCAAATGAGGTTCTTCCTAGCTCTACCCAGCAGAGATGAGAAGAAATGAAAAGTTTGCACAATTGTTAGCAGAAAGCTTTTCTGTCCCTGATAGCCAGCTTTCTCAGATGCCATATGAAAGCATCTGTCAGACCCATCCATGGCTATCTTTTTTCTGTGTTTCTGCTCTGGGATAGGATACATCACAAGGGAAACAAAACTTTGTGAGCAAACCAGCCTACATTAGAGCATGTAACTTAGTAACACACCTAGAGCAACATTCAGGTGATGCTGGAGGCATAAATCTCATGGATGTGTGTATTATTACATAATTCTTACTCAACTACTAAAATATCAGGAAAATCAAATCTTTTTGCTACAACCAGAGAAGGCTTGTTTTTAAAGCGAATGCAACCTCTACAGGGAAAAATCTGTAAAGAAAGGGAAGAGAAAGAAAGTTCCTCGGGTACCACATGGAGCAGGACAACTCGCTGTCACTCCTCCGCCCCCAAGATTTTAGCTCAGTCATTTTGTCCTCGGTTAAAGGAAACCTTCCCCCTTGGATATTTGAATCAGGCAGAACAAGGCAGGCTGGGGAGCGTCCTGAGAGTATAACTTGAGATCCTTATCAGGGCTGTCTCCCAGCACCCGGGATCATTCAGCTGCTCTGGATTGATCCTCTGAGTGCTGGCTGATAAGCAGAGAGACCCCTTGCAGGCAGGAGCAGAGACAAGGGTTTCACCTGCCTCTCTCTTTCTTGGGGAGACTTTGATGAAACAACAACACACAGCTAAGATAAGATTAGCTGTCAGGATGATTTGATTCACTCAGGAGCAGTGCTATCTGCTTTCTTGGTCTTGCTTTTTCTTTTCTTCTCTTTTTATTTTTTTTCTTGTCCTGTGAAAGCTGTAAATGGGGAACTGAGGCTGAAGACTATCACCCTGATAGGATGGGATTGAGTCATAACCTTGGAATCTTGCACAGCCTGTTTCAGCCACAAAGAGGGAGGACTTTGCACCAAAAACACTGCCCTTTGCAAACTGCAGTGCAGTGATGGAGGAGGGGGTGCTCCCCATCCATCCCTGGGAAAGCCACCAACTGGCTCAAGGCTTGCCCAGTGTGCTCTCCATTGACTCACCCTTTCTTTTGGCATCACAACCATCATCAAAATTTTTAAGCAGCCCTGTGGGGCTGTTTAATTTCTTCTCTGGATGTTACTTTGGGTTTCAAGGTCTGCTGGTTTCCTTGTTTACGTAGACCCCCAGGTCTGCTGACAGCAGCACACCAGGGAGGATGCAGGCAGTGATTCTTTGAGTAACGCCCCACTGATTTCTGCAGAGGAAACCCAACTACTGGGTCTGAACACAGGGCAAAATACTTCCACATCCCTGCTGGCTTATCCCTGTGGAGTGAAAGGCACACGTAGAGGGAAAAGAGCATGGAAGCAAGAAGGGATGCTTAGGAGTCATAATGCAAAGCTTTTGCTTATCTGCCTGTGTAAACTGGGAGTCTTTCCCTTGAACCTGTCACAGGTTCAAGAGGACTAAAAATATTGTGAGAGCACAAAGGATGGAGGTTCACACTGAACAAATATGTTCCCAGGAATCAAGTGTTATTTAATGAGCACCAACAAAGCTGTTAAACATCTTGAATGCAATTAACTGAGCACAGTTTAATTTGAAGTGTTAGAGGTTTTATTTACCAACTTGCTGTGGGTGTTGAAGTATAAATGCCAGGCAAAAGATTTACACTATTAAATAACCATTACTTTTTGGATGGCAAAACTACCCAGATGTTTCCGTTAATGTGCAGGATTCCCAGCAAGGCATGGATAATTTAGGCTGGCTCAGGGATGCTGCGCATGGTCCTTTCCGACAGAGGATTTGGCCATCTATCTTCAAACACTGCAGCACCAGCAGCCCATCGTATGAGAGATGCTCATCAGGGTGCACAGAATAATACATGCAGGGATGGATGCAAGGGGGGAGGAATCTCACATGGGAAAGGGATGGTTTTTAAATAGAGACAATATGTTGAGCCCCTATTTTGCCCTCAGCCCAGGCTCTCACATGGAAGCCTCTTATCACACGTGAGATATTTCCTTGTTTTAAAGCTGTCCTGCACTTGTGTGCCTACAAAATAACCCAAGCCCCCATACTGGCATCAATGTATGCAGTTCCAGCTGAGCAGAAAAAGGATTGCTTAAGAGAAAGTTAAGCATCTTTTACTAAGGAAGGACCATTTTTTATGTATTCCAATTAATAACAAGTAAATATTCTTTCTTGCTACTTATTTTGATAACAAATAGCCTATGCTGCTCTTGTTTCATACAACAATGTTATCAAACCTCCATTGTTGTGTTTGTGCACACAAAGACACCCACACCCAAGACTACTACAAAACCAGTTGTTGTGATCCCTATCAGCTAAAAAGAATCGGAGATGCCATTGCCTGAGGCTGGCTTTTCTTAAATGTGACAGCTCTCAGGTCACATTTAAGAGAAGGGGCTGTGTCTGGAGGCTGCAAGGGGAAGACCTGGGCTGTGGGACCACGGTAGGGCTCCAAAACAGCCCCTACATGGGTGTCCCCACCAGATGGAAGCCTAACCTGCTTCTTCATCTCCCCTTTTGACCTCCCCACTTGGTAACAAGGCAACGGGGTGACGGAGTGCAGATTTGTGCACAGGTGGACTCTGCCATCAGAGATTGGGACTGTGAGGAGAGGCTGGATGGCACATGAGGTACAGGTGTGATTGAGAGCTGCTTCAGACAAGGGAGCATCACTTATGTAGGGCTTTATGGATCTGAAAGTAAAAGTCAGATTTGCACCCTTCCTGGGCAAACCCACTTGGTTAACTCTTCATGTTTTGGTTTATTATTACCATTCTTATTTCAATAGATCATCATAATTTTAATTCCCATTTGCCCTTGATGTGCAATTTCATGCCTGACTCACCCACCCTGTGCATTTTCTTTACCCAGTGTGGAGAACAGGCACAAAACATCATCTTGCATAAAATCCAACTAACACCAAACAACAGGGATTTTGCAGATTCCAAGGGCAGGATAAATAACAGCCCATATCCCTGCTTCTCAGCTGGTGTAAATAAATGCAGCCGTATGTTGTTTGCAATTAATTATGAATTGAAATCTGTGAATATCCACAGGACTACATGAGGTCTGAGGGCAGACATGTCTGAGCTGCCCAGATTAGATGCAAATCTAGTCTTGATCTTCCCAAGTCACAAGTTTAGCTGTGGGTGTGGGATCCTGGGTTCTGTTGCTAGCTCTAATTTGGCAGAAAAGACAGGCTCAGCTTAATGACCATTTTTTTTAATAAATGCCAGACAAGAGGTATTTCTCCTTATTATGAAACAATCATTCTTAGATCTTGCCTCACACAGCTGCGGTGTTGGCTCCTCCTTGTGACAGCTCCTTTCCTTGCATGGAGGCAATGGACAAGGCTCAGTCCCAAACCTCACTCCCTGGGATGGCAAATCCCACCCTTGCTCCCAGCCTTTAAGATGGGATGGTGGGGAAAGAAAGTTAGAGATCTCCACCCTAGCTTCAGGAGATATTGCACCAGGCATAAAAGACCACAAGAAAGAGACAGAAAGCATAAGCAATCAGGAGCTTTTTTTAATTAGGGCTCAGAATTCCAGCCAAAACCTCTAATATGGACTTTGTCAGTATGATTCACTTTGTCACTATTAAACTGCTTTGGCAGGGGGTTGGACTAGATGATCTCCAGAGGTCCCTTCCAATCCCATATCATTCTGTGATTCTGTGATTCATCTCATGTATCTAGAGATGCTTTAATGGTAGACATCTGGAGGTGACCAGGTGAGCAAACAAGTGGGAATAATTAATCTGTTTGCTTTAGATGTCTACCTAAGGATGACATGACCTGTGCCCTCGGGTGCCCTGGCTACTCTGTCTGGATCTACAGGAATGCTCCAGGGAGCTCCTACTGACTCCCTGCTTGTTTTTGTCCCACACAACATATCCTAATGCAGAAATGTAACATTTCTCAGATCAAAATTTCCTAAAGGAATGTTTGTTCTGATGAGGGGTCCAACCCTAAGACATATTTTTCACTGGTGAGCTCAGAATAAATATAAAGTGGCAGCTGTTAAAGAAGTCCTCCTTTGCAGTACACAGGAGAATAAAAAAAAAAAAAAAAACAACAACAAAAAAAAAGATGTGGAAGGAGCCATGCAGGGAGTTGGCTGAATCCAGTCAAGCAAAATGCAGGGAATGACAACAGAAACCAGGATCTATGGTTGGGAGAAAAGAATTTACACCTCATCTACAGAATAAACAAGCAATCCATGACAATTAGTAAAATTTAGCAAATTAATCAGTTAAGCAACACAGCTCAGGGTAATGCTGCAGTAAGGAGTTATTTGAATGTATTAGTGTTAGTGAGAGGTAGGAAGGTTTTTGACCTCTATGTTTTCCCAGTGAGATGCTTCTGCTTATGTATGAAAATAAATCATGACAAAACAAAGGCTTACAAGAAAAAAAAACCCAACAAAACAACAAATCCTTACCTCTGTTCAGTGCCCGGACAAAGGTTTTCAAACAAGAGTCTCACTGAGCTCGCTTTGCTTTTCTTGCTTGAAAGAAGATCAAAAAGGCCACTTGACTGCAGAATTGAAGGACTTCAGAAAGAAAAGAGAAAAAAAAAAAAAAGAAGTATATTAAGATCTTTTTAGTCTAGTGGATACAGGCAAGAGCAGAGTCTGGAAATTAAAACCAAGTCAATTCAAATGAGAATTTGAGAAATAAATGTGGCAGGGAGGGTGATTAAATGTTGCCGCACTCTCTACCCCTTAACAGCTCTTCTCAGAGCAAGGTGGGATTCCATCCAGCTCAAGTTATTTCACTCAGGCAGTAATTAAACTTAATAACCTGTGATTTGCAGAGAGGTCAGATGATGTGATCTAATGGTGTGGACAGACCCTCATTTCCAGACAGCAGGAAAATATCACATGTAGAGGCGTAGTTAAGCTCGGTGGCTGAGCAAATACTGGAGTGGCCCTGACCTCTTGACACAGTTCTCTCAGCGTGTCCTTAGGGTGCTTTACAAGGGTGGACATACTTAAAAACATGTTTTTGCTCGAAGTCACATTGGCACAACTGTTGGGAATACAATCTTGAGCTCTTCATTCTATTTTGGTTCGCTAGGAAATTAGTACATCAAGCCAAGCACTAGATTTGCTGTGAATGAACAGCCATGGAGTGGGATAAAACACAGGGCTGAGAAAGATTTTGAGAGGGCATCTAATCAATCTCCAATCTGCATTTCAAATCTGGCACTTTTACTATCCATGTCTCCCTGTTTTCCAGCAGAATCCTGAGTCCCCATTGCCACAACCTGATCCCAAGCCTGACTCACAGCCAGAACGTGGTTACATGCCCTGTAGACGGTTGCACACTCTTTAGAGAGAAAGCCTCCTTCTTCTGAAGAGTCCTCAGAGACCTCTTCTGAGGCTCTAGTATCCAAGCAAGAGCTCTGGTAGCACCAATGACATCTTTAAATGAGGTTGTCCAGGCACCAGCAGCATCACCTGAACACTCAGGGTGGACCAGTCCTAAAAGCAGCCACCCAACCACTAACTAATTTTTTAAATCATTGCATCATGACAATTAGCCAGCTATTAACATGCCATGAGTAGGTTGAACAGCCAAAATATGCTACCTCTTTTCTTAAAGTATCCTTGTAGTCATATAGCAAGCAACTCTCCAGGCTTCTCAAAGAGCATTTAAACACAAGTGCTGCAGTTAACTTGCCATTGAATACATCTGCATTAATTGCTTGCATTATTAACAATGGAATGGCTGCCTAATTAACTCAGAGCAGTGCAGGCTACTTTGCTAAATGTTAATTAAATGCTTCATTGGCAGACTGTATTTTTTCAGCTTCAAAAGGAACAAACCTACTGTGTATTGCAGCCAATTTCCATTCAATTTATGAAACTGTTCAGTTCTCAATCATAGCTCTGCTGAGATATTACACCAGGCAGTCTCTGGAGAAGATATTTCATTTACATCTTTCCCAGCTCCTAGGAGAACTAGGTTGTTTCTTTCCTTTTTTTTTTTTTTCTCCTTTTTTTTAAAATTTACTGTCCAGCTAAACTAGAGGGAACTGTGTTACTGTGGATGAGCTAAATTCACTTAAGTGAAAAGAGAAGAGACCATGAACAGGGTAACTTGGTCACACCAATATTTGGTTTAAGCCAATACAGCTCCTTTCACAGTCTTTTGTGTATGCTCTTAGCTTGCAGCAATTAAAAAAAGAAACATTTTAGTTTAAGCCAGTGGGAGTAAACACACAGCCCGTATTTAGTCACAAGCATCTAATTGTTTATGCTGGAAATTATGTGTTTAACATTTGCTCTGTGACCGTTCTTCAGATGAGAGTTTTTTGCATCTGTTTCTCAGCTCCTCCAATCTGAATAGCATTAGATATGAATATTAGGAAAACATTGCCCCCTGTAAAAATAATGAAAACAGGCTAAAAATCCAGAAAGGAACAATCTTCGCAGTCCTTCATTCTTTCCCCATTCAGGGTTTTTTTTTAGTATATACTGAAGAATGAAAATACATCACTTACAATACCTCTTTTGTCATCATAGATAGCAAAAAAGTTGACCCCTTTAAAATACCCATTTCATAAAGGACCACCAAGTATTTGTTTCTTTCTTGAGAAATTACATTTCACATCATCAGCCTGGCAGAAACAATGAAAAATGATTTGATACATTGTCAGCTTGAATCCTCAGTGTGGAAAGAGAACACCATGTGCAGGATCAGACCTGACTTTTTAATTTAAACCAGAAATGTTCCTTCAGAAGAGGTGGCTGAATTCAACCGTGTATGTCAGGTAGCTCAAAAGGAAAAAAAAAAATAGGTGAGAAAATGATTTTTCGAAGCCAAACAGCAGAGCAATCCACAGCATGTTATTGAAAAAGAAAAGCCTGTATTTTAATTGTGCAATTCACGGAAGATGCTGATTATCCCAGTATCAGAAGGCAACATATCATTAATACAGAAAAGCTGAGAAAAAGGAGAGAATTGAAAATTATGCCACTACACAGAGTGTTTCTTCTTCTGCTTTCTGTAGTTTGAGAGCAGAGAAACCATTAATAATGTCACTGTTTCAAACCTTGATGTTTTTGTGGACCTTCTATGGTGTTAATGGGGCATTGACACATCTCACGGAGATTGATTCAAGCTCACCAGGCATTAAGGTAATAGTTTACTCAGGCTGCATTTTTGAAGCCTTCTCAACAATTAAAATGAGAGCTGAAATCCTGGAAAGGAAAAGGAGAGCCACAGCATGAAAGAACGAGATGAAATACTGTTTGATAGCGACGTGATTAAAGCACTCACCTGGGGAATAAGAGAATTGGGGAATGTTTAATGTGAAGCAGCCATTCGAGGCTTGAATTCAGGTCATCTGCCTGCCAGAAGAAAAGCATTATAACAAATTAGTCTGGAGTTGCATCCAAGCTAACTGGTCCCCCAAATACTTCATCCTATGGACCCAGAATCAAGTGTGACCAAGTTATCACTATTCAACTGGGTCACAATTAATATTCTTGCGTATATTCATATCTCAAACAAAAACTTTTAGTTTGAGCTACTTTTGTTTTACATATAAACCTCACGGAGGTTTTTAATGTTTTTTTTTTATGCTGTAATTTTTCTACCCTAAGAACATGGCCCTATCAGTTATTGTGCTCAGCTGATGCCATGTCACATACTAAGCTTTTGTAAGAGTATTGCTTTGAGGTTTAACTCATGGAAGAGAGTACAGTCCAGTACTTGATCTGTTATCTTACAGGATGGCTATTTTTAAACAGCAATCCTCATTACCAACCATCCTCACATGATGGCTAAGTGTAACTGGTGTCAGACACAGCCAAATCAGGAGTGACGAAGGAGGTCTGACGTGAAGCCAGAAAGTCATGTCCAGGGGTCAGGGTCTGGGTCAATGGGACACAGGACCAGGCACAGGCAAAGGTACAACATCCACTGCAGTGGATCTCCAGCATGATCAAGGCATGAGAGAATCAGCTTAAGAGTCTTTCCAAGAGAAGAAAAGGGCAGCCTCCACTCCGGCTTCTTCTAACTCCTCCTTTGAAAAGGCCACCAGCTGCATTAAAAAGGTGGAGGTGGATTTTTTTATCAGGGAGTGTAGTGATAGGACAAGGGGTAACGGTTTTAAACTGAAAGCAGGGAGATTTAGATGAGATACCGGAAAGAAATCCTTTGCTGTGAGGGTGGTGAGGCACTGGAACAGATTGCCCAGAGAAGCTGTGGCTGCCCCATCCCTGGAGGGGTTCAAGGCCAGGTTGGATGGGGCTTTGAGCAACCTGGTCTGGTGGGAGGTGTCCCTGCCCAGGGCAGGGGGTTGGAACTAGATGATCTTTAAAGTCCCTTCCAATTCCAAGCATTCCATGTTTCTATGATTACTTCTTATCTGGTCCTGTGTCGTGGTTTGGCCTCAGACGGCAACAAAGAACCACGGGGCAGCCGCTCACACAGACCAGAGCCATGGCAGCTATCTACCAGGCACAACAGAAATGATGCTAAAATAGCTCCACACTTCTAATATGCAGCAAACATTTCACTCTTATCTTCCGAAGTATAAGATCCACTTCTTCTAAATGAGGGAACAATTCCCACTTCTAAATGTAGATCTCTGATGCCATTTGGGAAGCCCTTGGGCACATTGTCCAGCCTCTGACTCTCACTTCAGGGAGGTCATAGTTCTTCCAGGGTCTGTGTCAGACTGGTCACTCCAAGCTCTTTTTGTGCTTAATGGAGAGAGAGGCAGCTGCAGAGAATGATTTATTTGGCATACCTTAAACTTCTGTCTTAAAATGAGATTAATCACCCTGTAGAGATGCTTCTTTCACTCCATCAGCAATAAAGGGAGCCTGGAGTGACTGTCTGAGACCATAATCCCTACCTTTGGGACACACAAACCAGAGCCGATGAATTCCACCCACTCTGTCTCCTAGGTCGGACCCAGAGGGAAAAGCAAAGATATCCAACAGGGAGTAACTTCCCACTAGCAATGAAACGATCATTCCTGGCATCAGTTTCAGTGTCCTAAGGCTCCTATACGCAAATCCTACTCACTGCCCTGTCCTTTTAAAAAGATAATGGCATTCAGTTCAATATTTAGCCTCCTGCATGACTTGAGCCTCACACGAAGCACAACTTATAAGGGAGACAGAGATGGGAATAGCATTGCATTATTTTCACATAAGCCTCTTGCTCCAGTGGCTGGTTATGAATCGTTTCGCATCCCAAGACAACATGTGCCTCAGTGTAATACTTCTTCTCCATTAGAAAGTTAAACAGAGAGCCCAGCTCATGACTGCCATGTAACAACTACCATTTTTGTCCTTAGTAATTGAAAAGAAGTGGAACTGTAAGAGATACAACAACCCCTACTCCTTCCTGCAGGGCTAAGCCAACTACCCTGATATTGGCAGGCATTTTCCCCTTGACTTTGAAGGTCATTGACCGATCTCTTCGTGCTTTACTTGAAAGCTGACAGTCTTACCATTCATTTATCAATCTCCAGGAAATACAGTGCTCATTTTCCTGGCAAATTTTTCTGTAAAAATTTTTCTGCAAAAATTTTTCTGCAGAGGATTCCTGGTTTAGCTGAATTCCAGAGTGCTTTTAGGAAAACAATAGATCTTGATTTAAAAGTGGTCAGAGGAAAAACACATACCCCATTCCCCCCCAATAAATTGTCTCCCTGGTTTCTGTCACTATTAAAAATCCATACTTAATGTCTAGTCTGACCTTGCCTGGAGTCCTTGCCCAGTTACTGGGTATTTTTTTGTCTGTGCCATCCACTGGTTACGACGTAGCTGTAGCAGGCTCTGTGGGCAGGTGCGCAGTGAAATTCTGCTGCCCTGAACATCGGGGCAGACCCAGCTGTGTACTTTCCAGATGTGGTTCATTACCCACCTGCAAGCTGTCAATGTTTTGCTGCCAACACCACCCTATGGGTACCTTGCTTTCCTTTTGTAAGACAAGGAAAAGCTCAATTACCCTCAGCTTTTAGCTGACCCTCCTAGAAGAGCAGGGATAAAAGCATCTTGATTGCTTCCCCAATTACAGGTTATTACAATTTCATGGTGTTTTAGGCAATTCACTTCAGCTTCAGTTGTTTCATCCTGTTGTGACATTTAGATGGCCCTGAGTGTGATTCCACTGCAACACCTCAGCAGCAAACTGTTTAAGGGGAGGGATATTTTTGGCAGCAAAATTCAGCCAAGGGATAGAGGAGCTGCTACATTTTGCTTGGTAACTTTACACCAACCTTAAAACACTGAGAAAGGTATTTTACTACTTTCCTTTTCTCCTTTGTTATATGAAGAGGTCATGCAGAGCTTGTTCTCAGTTATCGTGATCCCTCTTTACTTAGGAGAGGCTGGACAGGTACAAGATAAACTTTTAGGGAGTAAAATTTACACCAGCTTTTTTTTTTTTGCTCCTGGTGAATGATAAATGCTCACACTTGGGACCAAGTATACAAATTATTTCTCTCATTTCCTTGGATTAGTCTCAGAGGTCATCATTGCTCATGATGACTGGGGAACTCCAGTTAAAACAGGAGACAGAGTGTGCCAAACTGGTCACACAGCATCTTTCCAGACACAAAGCTCTGCCTGCCTACAAGAACCCCTTTCCATAATGTATATAAATGATGGTTAAGAATTTAGGTAGGTTGGAATGTTGGGCTTTTATTTAGACTAGAAGAATCCCTCAAACTATTTTAAGGATGCCCACAAAAAAAAAAAAAGCAACTCAAAAGTTCACAGACACCACGAGATCTCATGCTTCTTGACATGTGTTTATGACCTGAGGGCCAACAAATTTTATGATTATCAGTTTCTGACCTTTTCGCTGAAGTTGCTTTGTTGTTGTCAGAGGTAGTACATGGATGATCTGATCAAGTATGTGGATTCCTAATCTAGGAAACCAACCAATAGTGATTTCATTACAATGAATTGTCTGAATCATGATTAAATTTGCAGATGGAAATTCTGAAGTAATGTATAGATTCAAGCATGAGGGAAAATAAAACTATCTGTATCCTTAAGTCATGTAGAGCCCATGGAAAGAAACATGATGGAATAGTAAGCGCATGATGGGGGGATTTAGGAGATCTGGGTTCAATTCTTGGCCTGCCCTAAATGAATTTGTATCAGAGTCAATTAAAGCATATATTGAGCTCTTGTTCTGTATCTATTTTGAAGGGTTTACAATGTTTCCATGTCAAACTCCTCATTGCTTTCTTCAGCTGGAGGTCCACAGTCCCAGCATCTACCTATCACAAAAATGAATGGCTGTCAGAACCTCTAGCAATAACACATTGCTGAAGGGTGACAGTACATCTTAATTGCTGCTGTCATTTCCAAAGAGGTAATGAATTTGGTGCTCAGAAACACCACTGGTGTATATGATTTAAGGCACTGGTTTACATTGGTTTTGGTGGGGAAGACATGCTCAGCAGAAGCCTAGTAATTCTTTATTTTCAGGTAACTCTATTGCTTTAGACCATATCCCTCAGGCAGGTACTTCCTACCAGCTACAGGTTCCTACTGGAAGAAATCCTTAATTTTTTTCCCCACTGTTAATGGGCCAACCTGTACTAAACAGGGATCTGCTGACTAAACTGAATGCTCTTGCTTCCCTCCCTTCTTTCCCAGTTATCACGCTGTGCTGTATCTTCAAGTGCCGGATTCCCCGGACAAAGAAAGAGATTGAGGCACGATACGCTCAACGGCAAGCAGCCAAGACATATGCAGACAAACTGGAGACTGTGCCACCACTCAACGAGCTGACAGAGATCCCTGGAGGTACTGCCCATGCTCACACCAACACAAGACCCATCTCTTCCTTTGGGGTGGTTTTCTGTATGCATGAATGTGAAGGGTTAAGTCGTCCCTTAGTGTAAAACAATGTGGCTCCTTGGGCACAATCATGTGGTAAACACCTCCCATTTACATCCACTCAACCTGCAGTGTCTGTGGAAGCTTAGGTCATTTAGATGAAACAGACAGTTTCTCCAATGGTACGAGTCCGTGGCCATTCCTTTGAAGTTAATGATTAAAATTTCCAGAGATTCTGATTCATTTGAAGGATGAGTTCCTGGGTTGGGGGGTGGTGATGATATCAGCAGCGAAAAAAAAGAGTTGTTAGAGTTTCACATTAACCATAAATGGCTCACCCCATTTGGGTGGCCAAGAGTATTTCTGTCACTGGTCTCTGCTCCTCTCACTCATCTCTCCTGATTCTGTACCCTAGGCTCTACTGAAACTCTCCTAACTCTCTCTGGTCATGTCCAGTCCAGACCTCTCAACTCCCTGCCTGTGGTGAAAGAAGAAGATGAAATGGCCCTGCAAGGAAATTAGGGGACTGCCTTCCTGTCTGTCTGTCTATGGCTTCTCTTTTCTGATGAGATTCTTCATACCTTGGACTATCTGCTTCTCAGTTCCCTTTCTGCATTTCACCTCTGTTTTCTCAATACCTTTTTATGATTTTTTTTTTCCTCTTTCCTCTTTCTCTGCAAGCCCTGTGGTCTGTAGCTTCATGGAAACTGGGAGTTTCCCTGACTCAAAATGTGATGCTTCAGACCATAAAACTGGTGAAAGAGGCAGTTAACATAATTGTAGAAATTTAGTCCTACATCAGCAAAATACAGAACTAAGTGCTTAACAGTAGGAACTTGCACATACATCAGTATTTCAGAGGTTTTCAGACACCTGACCACACCTACACTATAAACTGAGGATGGCCAGACCACTCTCTGGAGCTGAACCCAGTTGGCATGGATAAGCCTTTGTCCATACAGTGAAATTCTCTTGACCTACTTTAAAGTCAAAAGTCGTCCAAAAGTCTAGTTAATGCACTCTTACATTTATGAGCTACCACACATGGAAGTGCTTAGTGTTGTATCTTTCAGTTTCCTGCCCCAAAGACCACATTCTGGCTTTGTAAGGACCAGCTAACAGTAGATCCCAGAGGGTGTGAAGGATCATGCCTGTAGATAGCAGAAAGCCAAATTCAGTCATTTGCTGCTGCATTCTCTTCCTGCCTGGCTGTGATATCTGGAAAACCAATAAATGAAGGATGAGAATATCCAGAAGCAACAGAAAGGGTATTTGGGCAGCAGAATGACTGTTTCACTCCAGAATGCTAATAAATTTTGATCTCCAGTAAGCAACATTTACAATCCACAAACACATACATGTGCTCCATCCAAAGGCTAGCTATTTTGGTGTAGATTTAATCAGACCATGGTAAATTGTTGCAACGTGAACTCATGAATAAATTACCCTGAGAAATAAATGTATGGTAAGTCAGCTGCACCATAAAGACTACCTAAACTTTTGCCCAGTTAAATGTGCAAGTTGAATAGCTGGCCACTCTGAGATTTTGAGAATCCCAAATTATGGTGCTGGCACAGTGCAGGGTATGAGGCAGGTGGATAACATATTGCTGAGTGGCTGCTGATGTCTGGTAGTGGCTCATACATACCTGTGCTCTGAAGCTCCAAGTCCTTTGGGGTCAAGTTGCCCTGAAGGACTTGGGTTTGAAGGTACTGGGGTGGGAGTCATCTAACCACAAATAGATTACCCACATCTATGGAGAATTCTGCATCAGCACTAGTTGTCTCAACTTTATCCCTTTATACACAGTGGAAAATAAAAAGGATGTGATTTCTTTCACAGTAAGGGAGGTGCTAAAGTGGAAGAGGTAAATCGTGCCTTAAAAATGCCTGAACATCTCCAGTCTTGGGGACCCAAAAGGACTGACTCAGCTGTCAGCGCCTAAAGTGTTACCTCCAAAAGCTCTGTGTGGTCAAACCCCCTGGTTTGCCCTCTTTCTGAGATTAGCGTGCATCCTGTCCCCAAAAAAATTTTCACTACCTGATTTATGTGTTGTAATGAAAAATATGCAAAGCTTTGGGCTTCATCTCTGTGCTGTTGTTTTCATCTGTACGGAGCGTGATGCTCTGCCTCTGACATTTGGCAACCCTGCTTGATTTAGGGAGTCATGAAATATAATGTATGCATTTGTCAACTATTTATATACTTATACTGTGACAACCCCCAGTAGACCCAGTCAAGGCCAGAGAGATGACCTGAGTGATTTTAATTACTGAGTGGCCGTTAAATGCTTTAAAGATTTGTAAGTGTCAAATGCTATTAATCATGAATATATTACAATGCTGAAATGCTCTCCTTTCTTGGCATTTTTTTACCCTACTTCACATTTACTATGATGGAATATTCAAACTGCCAAAAGGCACTCCATGCACTCTTTTGAGTGTCATATATGGCAGTGGACATAAATAAAATGGACTTCAGGGTTCAGTGTATAAAATATTATATACAAATTTATGCATTTGTCCTCTGTCTCCCAGCCTGTGGGAGAAGTATAAGCAGCACTTGGCCCTTGCTCTAGGTGGAGATGTCTTCCTGCCTGGGAGATCTTCAAGTGTTCTGGTCTGAGGCTGCTCCAGCTGACATTTTGGGGAGTTTACCTGTTTTCTACCATATTTGTTAAGGAAGCAGAAAATGTAGTGGGTTTGTTGGTTTAGGTTTTAGGGTTTTTTTATTCTTCCATCTCCTTTGTTTTATATGAGCTGTCAGGATTTTCCTTGTGGTTGTAAGAAAGAGTCTGTATTGTTCTACACTCACTTGTATGCACAAATGTATTGCCACTTCCCAAGGTCAAAGCATAGAATCATAGAATGGCTCAGGTTGGCAGGAACCTTTAAAGGTCATTGAGTTCCAACCCCCTGCCATGAGTAAAGACATCTCCCACCAGACCAGGTTACTCAAAGCCCCCTCCAACCTGGCCTTGAACCCCTCCAGGGATGGGGCAGCCACAGCTTCTCTGGGAAACATGTTCCAGTGCCTCACCACCCTCACAGCAAAGGATTTCTTTCTGATATATCATCTAAATCTCCCCTCTTTCAGTTTGAAGCCATTACCCCCCATCCTGTCACTACACTCCCTGATAAAGAGTCCTTCACCTTCATCTTTCCTTACCCTGTGACAAACGTAAAATAATTTGACTTAGTCTAGGTACCAGCTGAAGAAAGCTGAACAGTGACTAACCATCCTACGTTTCCTGGGATCACTCCCAGGTCATTTTTACATCTTGTCTGATTTTAATTATTAAGTTGTGTAAACACAGTTATCTACTTACATTTCTGAGTCCTATATTGGGGATTTTCAGAGAAGGGGGTCATGGGAAACTTAACACATTTTCACTTGTTTTTGCAAAACTTTATACTCTGCTGGTCTTGAGCAAAGGAAAATAATTTCCGTAAGAAATATATGAAATATGATGTGTGTTTAAGTGTCAAGTTGCATCTTGAGGTGAGAGTTCAGTGCATCAAGCATCATTTGAGAAAATGAACCACTTTCAGTAGAGGAAAAATAAGAAAGATGAGGAAAAGTTTTCTGCTACCAAATTCTGTGTCAAAATAATTAAAGTCTGCAGATCCAGTGGATGAGTCTTCTCACCTGAAATGTAGGCACTAAATCCAAGATATTCCTAAGTAAAAATATTTCATAAGTAAAGATATTACAAGCTTCCTGTAACTAATATGGCTTTTGTGTTAAAACGTACCAAAACAGAGCCTAGAGGGCACTACAGCTACTTACTATATGCCATTAATTACAGTGGTGCGGGTAGAAAGCCAGTCCTATGGTGACTGGATGGACACAAGCTAAGTGTACTTTGTAGCCCTGCACTGGGCAAGCTGTCTTCTGCTTGTTCATTTCTGAGGACAAAGATCCCCAGCAGAATCCCTACTGTCCACTCTCAGCTGCAGGAGACATATCCCATACAGGAAAACAAAGAATTAGAAAAGCCAACCAACAATAATAACAACAAACACCAAAGCAAACCAAGCTAGATCTGTACTGAATTGCATGAGAGATGTTTGTGTTCCTTCTTGTGGAAGGAGACAACTCCACATTGAATGTCACAGGCTCGTGGCCTGTGCTTATAATGTTCATGGATCAGTTCCTACCAACAGGAGCCATTTCCTCTAACAGATTCACAACTCAGCTCTTGAAATTATCAGTTCTGCTTTATCCCATTTTCCTGTCTTTCAAAACAAAGACAAAAAAGTCTGGTAGTCAGTGAGGAAAACAGCTGTATGGGCAAAGCACCTATAGAAGTATTTTCCCTTTGTCCAAGATTTGCCAGCAGGGAGCAGGAGTTTTGCCCTCTTCCTGGCTAGTATCAATTCAAGTTAACTGCTTTCCTGTTTTCTTTTTCCATTCTTGCATACAGCTCAGGTTGCAGAAGAAAAAAAAGAAGAAGAAGAAGTTCCCACTGTGTCTGGAAAAGTGGACAAGGCTCAGGGTAAGAAAGATGGATCCAAAGACTCCAAGAAGAAGGATGGTGAAAAGGACCAGAAAGAAGAATCCAAGAAAGAAGGGAAAGATGGCGCCAAAAAGAAAGAAGGAGAAAAGGGAGAAAAAGGAGAGAAAGGAGAAAAGGGAGAAAAGGGAGAAAAAGGAGAAAAGGGAGGAAAGGGAGGAAAGGACACTAATGACAAAAAACAAGGAGGTGGGAAGAAAGGTGAAAAAGAAAGTGAAGCAGCAAAATCAGGAGGAAGCACCAAAGCTAATGGCAAGGCTGGTGGGAATGCCAAAGCCCCAGGAAAGAAGAAGTGATCTTGCTAAAAGACTGTGCTGGCGGTGTGTCAGGAAGGACACTGTCAAATTGCCGTGGGTAGAGCTCTGAGAGCAGACAGGACATGCTGTCTCCATATACTCAGGCTGTTGAGTGCCACTGGATGCATGGATTTATTACCTTTTGAAGACCAAGCCACTGTATTTTTTGGTCAACCAAAGTAAAACCTGGCCATTTGGCTACACAGTATCTTGTAAATAAATTGCATGGTGCAGAGCTACCATAACAACAACTGGAGCCTGGAGTGAGGATCGTGGCTTTGGATAAGCATGGAAATGCACAGAGATGAAGATCTAAACTAATTGGAGGACATGATTCATTGAAAACTCATTCTTCTTGAGGACCTTAAGGAGTTTGCACTAGCGCTCATCTCCTCCTAAATAGGATTTGCACGTGGGTAATTTCAGGGATTAAGTAAATTCTGAATGCCGAAACCCAAAGAATGGAGTTTTCTACACCATAGCTCATGTGTTTTTGGAGAGGGGGCTTGGACACATGGGAAAAAAGCTTTCCTTCCTTCTCAGATGCCTCTTTCTCTGGGCTGCTGAAGAAAATACAAAGAACTGCGTATGTCCCAGAAGATTTAACCACCCTTTCCTCTTTTCTGATGAAAGACATGTAAACCAGGTGGCAGGAGGATGTGCACAGAATAAAAAAAGCAGACTGCCTCTGGGCGGCTGTAGGCAGTAGCTGTCCTCAGTTCATCATCCCTTCAGGAAAGGCAGCAGACGACAAGACCCCAGTGGGATGACTGGGATTGGAGATGCTCAGCATGGTGCAGCAGAAACTCAGGGTCTCAGGGGAGCAGGGCTGAACGCATTCATGGCCTCGCTCTCTCCCTAAGCAGCTTTGAAACCAGGGATTTTGCTACACTTTGATGTGGCTGCTGTTTATCTCACCTCCTGGAAAATTTTGAAGAGTAGCTTTGTCAGGAGCAGCTTTTCTCCTAGTGCGTTTTGTAAATATCTGAGTAATTTATGCCTTAAGATTAACAGCCGGGGGTATTTAGCTGAAAAGCTGATGGGGGGTAGTTTGCAAGTTATTGTGATGACTAAAGCTCTACCTATTGTCCCTGCTGTATAGACTGTCTGTGAATAGATACACTGGCATGGCTTTGTCTGCTCCATGGGGCAAGGAGGGAGTTATCTCCAGTAGTTTATTCAGCTGAGGCCCCACAAGTTGAACTTATATTAATCCCAATGCTTTCTATTCACCCTGCAGTTTCAAAACAGAGAGATGATCTGTCGCTGCAAAGATATTTCTCATTTCTCCCACTTTTCCTTTCCCCTCTCTTGTCTCCTACCCAACCCATCCTGGTAGAAAATGAACCCAGCAAAATGAAGAACGTGTTCTGCTGTGTTAATGAGCTCAGCCTGCTCATAAAAGGATGGGAGCTACTGAAGAGGTGGTGTAAGACTTGAAGAGCAAGGATGGGAAAGATGTTCACAACCACAGAAATATTTACTAAGACCATGAAGGGTGACAGTTCACTGCCTCTGGGTAGGATCTGCTGTGCTAGAGGAGTACAGAGAGAAGTTGGGGCCAGAAATCCTGCCCTGTACATGCAGACAAGTGGTTGGAGCCCTAAATCTCCAGCCACTGCAATGATACTCAATGATGGGTGTGAATATGTACATTAGAGACATCTGTGTTTAAGTCTCAATCTCAGTCCCACCCCTAATTTTTCAAAGGCTGAAGATAAATGGGGATGCTGCTCCCTTCTCCTGCAGCTGGAAACAGGGTGCAGTGCTGTTAATCCTGCTATTAATGCTCTTTAGAGTGTGCAGAATGAGGATGCTGACTCAGTCTGTAGCTTTTTGGTGAGAGAGGAGTGGATCTGTTCCTGATCTGAAAGGTCTGGTGAAGAAAATCTGCCCCTTCACTTTGTCATTAATCTCACTGTCACAGAGTAAAATAGCTCTTTCCTTAACCCCCTCCTCCCCAACACAACGACTCACTCTCACACCAAAAAAAATATAAATAATTAAATAAACCCTCTGCATCAGGACCATTGCAGCCTTTGCAATTCATCGTAATTAATTTCTGCCAAGACGAGGCAGCAAATTCATTCGAAGTCTTACATATCAGATCACTTGTTTATGGTCATGTCTTACTGAAAAAAAAAAAAAAAAAGATGTTGTGTTAAAAAACCAATGTTTCTCCTCTGTGAAAGAGCAGCCCTGGGTCACACGAGGGGATTTATCAACGCATTTCTAAGTTGTCAGAGTGACAGTGTACGGCAGAATGAAGGGAATACAGTACTGGGGGTTGCTGACTTTTAGGGAAACATCTTGCCTAACAAAACTTATCATAATGTCTGAGATGGGCCTGAGGGGGAAGTAAACTTATAGGCATGGTTCAAAACTGGTGTGTGTCTTCCCCTGGCTCACATTACAGTGGTCAGCTGGAATCTGAAAGCCACGATGGGTGTAAAATAGCACTGTTGGAGTGGAGGACGCTGACCAGCAGCAGCTTCGGAGCTGCTTTTTACACCACCAGATGGGGAAATTGCATTGGAAAAATTACATCCACAGCTGCTGAAGCATTGCAAAATGAATCGTTAATGACAAGATTGGAGATATGCTGATTTCTCTGAAAACATAAGTGAGATGACAAATCCCAGAGGCCAAAAGCAGGATTTTAAGACCCAAGACTCAGATATCCAGGTAGTAATGACATTAGCTCTGCTTTGATTAGATTAACCTGGTGGTGTGTGCATGGCAAGGGTGGTGTGGAGAAAACAAACTGAGATATAACAGAGCCAGGGCTAGGAAGGACTCGCAGGATCTCCTGCTCAACATATTCCATACTTTTCCACTAGAGGGGACCTTGTTCTTCTGCTGTAGTGTCTGAGGACAGTTTTAAAGCTAATTTGTGCTGGATACATTTTGCCTTATTTGTAGTGTTAAATCAAGCCTGGCTTTGGTAACATCTCTTCTTTGGTCTAAAGAAGACTGTCATGGCATTGGTTTATCTACCTGAGCCATCATATTTTATTCCAGTATTATTCTTCCACTGGTTAACAGAGGTAAGAGTGCAGCTGACAGTAGCTTAATACCCCAAAGACACTATTGATGTAAGAGACATCAAGAAAATAGTCACTGGCTTTGGTGGATAAAACCCTAGTCAGGTGTACCCAAGAGGATGAGGTAAGGATCATAAATTTGGATAGGCAGGTCGATAGAGGAACTAGGAAGCTGAAGTTTTTTTTAATTCCTGGTTTCTTTGGGAAAGAAGCTCATGAAAAAGCTTTCCATGTTATTTTTCTCCTGCTCCCTTTTCCTTGTTGGTTATTCCTTTAGTATTAATGAAAAGCAGTGAAAAACTAAGCACAGGTTCTGATCTGCCAGGAGATACTACAGACGAGGTGCATCTATGGCTAGGTAAATTCACGTTATCTTTTCACCATTAAGCAGCTTTCTCCAAAGGATGAAATCCTCTGGAGAAATTGCAGCTGCCCCAGAGGCTCTAAGGAGAAGTATGGTCTTTTTGATCTCTCTTTGTGTACTTTCTTACACAGTAGGACTCTGAACAAGAACTGCTGTTTCTTATTGATTTCATTATGCAGACCTGAATATTAGAAGTGTCTTGGCTCTGCCTTCAGAAAGTAAACTCCTTGTGCCCAGCTCCCTTTTGAGAGGTAGCAAAGAAGAAATCTGGATCACCTGGTTAGACCCATGGAGAACAAACAAGGTCTTCACTGGGACTGGCAGATTCCCCCTTCCACCAGGTGACATCTGGAGTCCCAACCCTGAGGCAGAGCTGTTAAAACATGCTTTTTTCCTTCCAGTGTCCAAAACAGAAAAGGATCAACCCCTGAATGTTTCTAGGATGGGAGATGAAGCTTTTCATCCGTAGGCCAGGTTGCTCTTTATGCCATTAACATGGGTGGCCATTTTCAAAGGGGTTGTGTAGGCTTAGAGAAAAGGGTCTTTTTCAGAAAGAAAGAGCTGCAAAAGTTCTCCTTTTCCTATTTTTCTTTCCTTCTTTTTTTTGGGGGGAGGAGGGTAAAGGGAGAAACCGGGGGGTTTGGGGCATGTTCCTGTAAAAGCACTGGGCCAGCTAAACACCCTCATGAAGTTTAACTCCAAAACCCTTAAGGTGTCTTGGAGATGCATTAGACAATAACTGTGAGATAACTCCGGCTCTCTACTGTTCCTAATTTCATGTGGCATTCTGCATGGCACTCCCCTCATTTCTACACATAGACCCATAAAGGCTTTTATGGTCCTAATCTTTTCTGGCTAAACAAAATACATCATCTTCATTTGCTGAGTCCATGATGAGCTGAGTCCCTTGGTCTGGACTCCTGCAGACTGAGAAGTGTCATGCAGGGTAACTGGGGCACAAAAGGCAATGTGCTTAATGTCAGAAGCAAAATATGGGACAATAGATGGGACCTGAGCACCGATCTTGTGAAAGAGGGCTTTGTGCACAGTTCCTTCTTAAGATGCTCCAGGGATTTGATCTAAAATAATAGTGGCGAAGCCTCCCTGAACTTCGCTATCTTCTCTTACCATAAAACTGCCTGTTAAAATAAAGTTATTTGCAGGGAGGTCATAGGACACAATAGGAATTCTCCTATTGTGTGTTCACTTTCAAAATCTGCTGTTGAGAAACTGAGGAGGTGATACAGTGCACTGAAGAAATTAATTTTGCTTTGAGGAGAGTGAAGGGAAAAAGGACAACAAGACATAATGGCTTTGGTAATTTGCCTTTCCTTGGGCTGTTACTCACAGCTCTCTTGAGTCTGCGATTCTAGGGAAGAGAAAGTCCCCTTTTACATCAAGACCAGGAGAGTCCTCCAGGAAAATCTTCAGTCCATATTTGACCTGTTAGTTTTGCCTTTCCTGGACATTTTTGTGCTACCATCCAAGACAAGGCTCTGGGCTGCAGGGACCTTTGGCTAGTCAAATGCCAGTGGGTTACTGGATTTTGGTGGCGTTTGGACAGATAGCCTATTCTTAAGATCCTCTCTGGTGTGTCTTGTTTGCTCCATGGGGTCTGCAGCCATTTGGAGCCCTCACTTCCAAGCACTCTGGTGGCGGGTCCTGTCTTGCTGTCTCTCAAAAACTGAAACACATTGTGTTGCCCTCTACCTGACATAATTTCTAACATTTGAAGATTTCTTACCATCCCCTTGCACATGAAAAGTCTGTCTATGCCTGACCGTATTAGCTCTGGGCTGTTCCTTCGTATGAGGAGGGATGGCTTTGAAACAAAACTCCCTGAAGCAGAAAGTCAGCTCTGTGCTTTGCAGCAAGGGTCTGTCCCTTGCTGTTTGTCCTTCCTCCTAATGTAGTGCTGCTCTCCCTCCATCCCAGCCTCAAACTGCTCAGCTCTGAAACTCAGTCACATCTTTTTCTTTGCTCAAGAGATAGGAAGTAGCTTATGGGGGGCTTTCTCCATAGGCAACGCATTCAGAATACCAATTTAATGAGTTTATTTTACAGGCTTTCAAATATTCCCTGGCTCCATGCTATCACACAGTGGTGTATCTTACTGATGCCAATGCTTCCATATGGGGATTATGATTTTTTAAAATTCCTTTTAAACATCCCTGGAGACTTTATTAAGACTTCCTGTAAGAGGACAGGGAGTTTAATACAGAGGGAATTAAACAGGAACTTCCATTTTCGCTAGAACAGGGCTTGATTTTATAAATGAAACATGCTCATGCTCTCCCCCACCCTGTCCCCATCCCATTTCCCCCCTCCCCAGCCCATAAAACAGACCCTAGGATCAATGCCCCATGTGTATAGAAATAAAGACTAATCGTTTAATTTCTGTGGCTTTCTGTCTGATGAGTCGCTGAGCTGGGAGAGGGACAGAACTGCTGTGTAGGGTACAAGTCCTATCCTGGCTGGAATGTGTAGTCAGAGGCGAGCTGTTGGGGACAGCAGATACATGGACAAGGGGGAGGACACATTCACTGAGGGTCACTTGTGTTGTATGTTTCTGGTCATTAATGAAAGGGCTTAACACACATTTCCCCTTTTCATTTTCTCTCTTAGTCAGAGAGGTAGGAAGCTGGGCTGAGCTGATGCACTGGGTGGTGGCATGTGGTTGAGAAAGAGAGAGACCAGGCAGATGTCCATAGCAGTGCCGTTGGGAAATGTCTCTCCTGGGGAACCTCTCTCCTGGGGAGCACAGACTATAAGGCAACAGCAAACAGCATCTGAGGAGTACGTGTGGAGACCTGGAAAGTGCTTCAGCTCCATGAAGCACTTCCCAGGAGATCTATGTGCTCCATGGGACCATTTTCATCCTGTGCAAGAAACAGACATGGCTTTGATTGCCTCAGACCTTTTTGGGGGGATCAAAACCAACTGTCTTTGATGCATGTTTAGAAATATAGCAGGCATTTGTTGCTATCCATTGCCACTCTGGAAACATAAAGTTGAAAGAAAAAGTCCAAAAGAATAGTTTTTTAATGCTGTCTCTGTTGTGGTAAACACCAGAGCCTTACAAGCTTTCTACTGCCTGCCATCCACACCAGGTCTGAATCACAAGTTCTCCCACACCTCCAGATGTACACCCTGAGGTCCTTCTGAAATCCCATCCTCCCTGAGCAGGATGAATTGCGTGATGGATAAATGAGTTTCAGGCTATGAAGCCTTTGAGCTCCAAGGGGCAAGAGAGGAAGGAACGGACACAAGTCAGCATGGACACTGCAGGGATAGAAACAAACTGACCTTTTTGCCAGAATGGTCCTTATCAGCCCATGCGGGGTTGTTTTAACAGCCGGCTGTGAGGAAATGAGCTGGATGGAGAGGCTGTGAATGCATATTCCCAAAGGCAGATGTGGAGCGTAGGAGTACAGCCTGCAAACAAGCCCCCTTCCGGAAAGGGTTCCTTGAACCAACAGGACCTGAGCCAGAACTTGTTTTAGGTACAAGCAATTGTCTGGGGCCCTATAATTTGCAGGGCTGGAAAGACATGACCCATCCAAGCTTCCATTCCTCACATCAAACCAGCAGCTTGTGGTGGCTGTGCTGGATTGTGCACCTGAAAATGTTGGAAAGGAGATATCCACGGTGGATGTGACAAGGGGAAGGGGGCAGGACTTTGGTTTCATGGGACAGGGAAGCTGGTGAATGGGTGAGAAGCATGGGACTGAGCCTAGTTCACTGAGGGAGGGTATGAGAGGGACAGGGGGGAAGAGGTCAGTGCCCTGAGTTCAGATGTGATATGATCAAGGAGGGCAAATAAAGCTTTTTCCTTTGGTAAACAGTTATATTTGCTTTTCATAGGATCATAGAATCATTTAGGTGGGAAAAGACCTTTAAGATCATCAAGTCCAACCATTAGCAAAACACTGCCAAGTCCACCGCTAAACACTGTCCCTCAGCACCATGTCTACATGTCTGTTACATACCTCCAGGGATGGTGACTCCACCGCTTCCCTGGGCAGACTGTTCCAATGCTTGATAACCCTTTCTGTGAAGAAATGTTTCCTAATATCCAATCTAAATCTCCCCTGGTGCAACTTGGGGCCATTTCCTCTTGTCCTATTGGCTGTTCCGTGGGAGAAAAGACCAAGTTCCCCCTCACTACAGCCTCCTTTCTGGTAGTTGTAGGGAGCCAGAAGGTCCCCCTCAGCCTTCTTTTCTCCAGGCTGAAGAACCCCAGTTCCCTCAGCCGCTCCTCATAAGACTTGTGCTCCATAAGACTCCTCACCAGCTTCATTGCACTTCTCTGGACACGGACCGGCACCTCAGTCTTGGAGCCAGGAGTCCAAAACTGAACACAGCTGAGAGTATGCACCTTTAAATCTTGCTTTGGATCCTAGTGATCCAAAGGCCTGGCCCCTTGCTGAGGTGTGTATGGCGGAGAAAGGAACACTAGGTGGGACAGAGCTGTGAAGGGGCAGGGTAAAAAAGAACCTCCCACAGAGATGGACAGCAATAGGGAAAAAAGCTAGAAATTCAGAGCTAGAGGGAGCAGAGCTGCAGCTTTGACTTCAAAAGCAGCTGTGGCTAGACAGTGCTAGGCTAGACAGCTGGGAAAGGGCAAAGAAGTTAACTGATCCAGGGAAGGAGATAGTAAGCAGCCTGACATACATGTGGAAAAAATTTCCAAGCCAAAAAAAAAAGACCCAGACATATGGTAATAGTAGGAACATGGATGTACACATCCAACACCTTGACGCTCACAGTCCAGCTATTAATGGCTGTAACATAATGAAGAACAGTGCAATTTTGGATACACACTTGTCAACTTTGGGCACAAATCTGGTTCTCACTGCACTTAGAGGATGCACCTATGCTGGTAAAGATATGAGCCAGCACCCATTCCCTGATCCAGAAGCCATCTGCCCCACCAGGGCATCCATCCATGAAGCTTAAATCTGAAACGGTCTGATTGCATCCAAGTTGCGCAGTTGGAAGGATTCTTGGCTTGTGATGATAACGCCTGAACAATACCCAGGAATTGTTTTCTGGAAGATATTAGTTGACCTGGGCCAAAACCATGTTAGAGACTGAGCTAAAAAATTAACAACATAGGTGGTATTAGAATAATGTTTGGCCCATCTCCTGGTCTTGTTGAATTGCTGATATAAAGACAGTAAATGTTAACAGTTCCAGCAACTGCTGATGGAATTTGTAGATGATGGCAGACCCCACATACATGGGGTTGTCTCTTCTTTTGTGGGCTTGTTAGGTATGTTACTCCCTGATACCTTGAGATAAAAGCTTTGCTTTTTGTACAGTGTTTTACAAGTCCACACCATTGCCCACAGTGCCATGTAATGTCAGTCCTGCCATAGCTCTGTTAAGGTTCCCCACTAACTATCAGAGTTATGTCCATGCTACATATGTTTGCCTACCAAGCATAAATCAACTGCCATGCTTTCCTCTCCTCCTTTTCCTTCTTTTAGAGAAGGATCCTGGGCTTAATTCCCAATTTTCACTCATTTGTGTGTCCAAGAGCTGCCCTATGCGTGATTTCTGATGCCCATAAAATCGATCCTCACAGTCCAGTGGTGGCATCCTGAAACGAGCAACTGTAAAACAGAACCTCAAGGTAAAGAAGGGGACTCAATTGAATTTAAAATTTCCATCCAGATTTTTTTCTGAACAGTTGGAAAAAAAAATAGTCTTCTCAACAGCAACACATTTTGGGTTTTTTGAGGACAAATGGGAAGTTATTTCAATAGAATGATTTGTCCACATCTGATTGGAAAGAAACTTATTAGGAGATTCTGAGACCTCATGTCATCTAGTTACGTGAAATAGTGACTCATGAGCTTCCTTGATTGCCACAGAATTGTAAAGTACCAGCTTTGGATATTAGAAAAATTACCCATTGAAGGAATTTCTGGTGCTGTTCTTGTATTGAAAAGCTTTATTTGCACTTTCAGAGTATTATTAGCTTTGCTATAGAGGAAATAAAAAGCTGCTGAGACTCTTCTTTCTTTGATGTGAAAGAGATGGTGGAGACAGTGGAGCTTGAATAAACTGCTGTGTTTCCCATCCCTTCCCACAGATTCCAGCAGAGATCTCTGCTGGGATATTTACCACACAACTGAGGTCAACCAGGTCCATGGCCTTGGTGTTGCAAAGACTGTGTATTTCTAAGGTTTGGTTTTACACCTAACATTTGGAAGATGGGGGTTCAGACCTGGATTAAAAGAAAAGCAATAATCTCTAAGCATTTTATCTGGTGCATGAGAGCTTCTGCATTTACCAAAGACAATACGTTCAACCCCAGGTTGCCAGACCAACCTCTCAGAAGGTGAAATTCAGATTTTCTTAAAGAACCCACTGTCCCCCTGCTCCCTGTAAAAGTCTCATTGCAACTTTGTTGTCCAATATAAGGTGTGATTGATGCCCTACATTTCCCAAAGAGCACGCTATTTTTTTCAGTTAGGACCCTTGCAAGCATGAAGGTGACTTCAGGGACACATTCCTCATGGAAAATCCTCAAGGGGAAGCAGTTTCCTGTCCAAGGGAGTAAGTGAAAGTATCTGATCTGAGCCTTTCAGACAACAACCATTCTCATCTGCAGACTTGAAAAACTCAACCAAGCACAAGAACTGGCAAGAAGAAAGGACATGTGACTTATGTAAGCACTGGCCTGCTGTCTGCTGGGGTTTTACCCATAAAATAAGCTGTAAATTTACAATAGGATTTAGGCCTAATGACTTAGACTATGAATGTGAACTTCTGAGAGAAAAAAAAAAGAATGCTTGAAAATTATTGTTTTCATTTTGGACTAAGTAGTTCATTGGGGGGTGGGGGAGATCTGAGGACCTTCTTAACTATACACGTATAAGAAAGCCACCTAGCCTGTATAATTTGAAAAATACCCACCAGTGGAAAGGAGACCTCCAAAACATAGTTCTGGCAAAACAGCCATATCGCATCTGATCCAATAATACAGTCTAATTCTTTCAACAACTTCTTAGCTGGTTTGCCAAATCAGATTGTCCCACTGGCCAAAAAAAATCTCAGAAGGCTGCCAAGCCTTTTCAGACAAATTCCCCAAACTGAATATTTTATCCTGTTATGTACTGGAGTGAGACAAACAGAAAGAAGAGTCCATTTTATTCTACTTACTGAGCACATACACAACAGTTCAATCTGAGGACTTTCAGAGAAGCATTTCAGTGGTGCAGGAAGCTAATGGCTAATAGGGACTAAAGAAGATTTGGAGAAAATGAAACCTCTATTTTATTTGGTTCCTTTCCTTCAGTTCAACTTAAACACACTTTTCCAAACACTGTTTCAACATTCACACATTTGTGAATAGGAAAGGAGTGGTTGAATGCAACCCCTTTGTTGTAAGAGAGTGGAAAATATGGAAAATGATGGGCAAGGCATTAATGAATGCTGAAACACAGAAAAAAATACTGTGAATATCTGAGAAGGTTGATATGTCCTACATTCCACTTCGAGTCTGAAGTGAAGGTGAAAGTGGTCCAGACCGAGGTGAGAAGAAGCATCAGAGAAGCAGAAATAATGGCCTGCAAAGAAAACTCAAACAAAGTTTTACTGTAGAAAATGCCAAGGAAAAGCCTGGAAATAGTTTTCAAAAACCTCAAAGATCACTAACTAGATCAAAGAAATATTGTCTTTCCCTGGTCCACTGTGGACAGAACAAGTGAAAATGAACTTAATTATAGGATTTTGGATTTTTAAGAATAGGTTAAATACAGATTATAGTTGGTTTAGGTGGAGCTGATTATTAATGGTCTGTGACATGGAACTAGACAATGTCTTGAGTAGAAAGGTGGTAATTTTGCCCATGCAAGATGTGCCAGATTTCCAGTTCAGACTAGAATTCATAAGACTTGTTTGAATAATGTTTAAAAAAATACAGCTTTGAGGACACCCTTTTATCCTAGGACTTTCTGCTTTCAGAGCTTCTTACTCCTTATTTCCAGGCCTTGTTCTTCCAATACAAAGAAAATGGAAAAATGATGGTTTAATGAAATCTACCAGTCATCTTCTTTATGCAAGTGCTCCGTTCTTCCAAAATTTAAGTTGTTTTTAAAAGATCTGGGGCACAGTTAGAACTAAGTAGTGCAATAGAGGGTTAGCTCAAATCTTGGGATCAAGACCCTGTTCTGTCAAATACTTCATGTTTGGCCTTAAATAATTATTTTCTCCTCTCTCTGTTGTGTCACCAGCTCTATAGAAGAGAAAGAAAGAGCTCTGCCCTATTTCACGAGGCTGTTTGCATGGAATAATACATTACAACTCACAGGTGCAGTCATTTCGGCAAACAGAGCTGATAAACGCATGAAATCTGCTTAAAACTAACGGGGTGGTAACATTGATTCTGGAGATTTGTTTACACAGAGATTTCAGACAGCTTCTGGGACAGCTTTGGAGCTAGAGAAAACTCACAATGTAGACAAGACTTCATCGTCCTTTCTTTCCTAAAAATAATTCACATTCTCCTGCTTCCCAGAAGTCATTTTGCCTTTATAGCCATAAATATAATATAATATAATATAATATA
>JAHREE010000494.1:932100-1007285 GCA_033628505.1 Tringa tobata
CCATGTCACTGAATCCAGGGACACTGAATACGTAGAGTAGTCTTAAAACACAGGTATGCTTGGTATTATGACTTCACCAACATCTTCAGCTTAACCATAGAGTTGCAAGCATATAATGACAGCCAGGCTGCTTCAGTATTCTCTTGAGTGAATCTCTTTTGAAATTCTATCAAACCATTCCTTTTGCTCTGTTTTTCTTTCGGATGTATTATGTTCTGGCTAGGTCAGAAAGATGATTCCCTAGAGGAAAAAAAAAGTCCCTGTGTTTTTCTTGAATACAAGAAAATCAGAGGACAAGTGTTCTAAAAGGGAACAAACTTTATGTAAGGTAAAAAAAAAGGCTTTATAGCAACCTTGTAACCAAAGCAGCCCCTTTTCCCTTTGCAGTAAGGTTTTTTTCTGTCTTTTCCAAAGAGATCTGGGTATCTAATGTATGAAAATACCAAACCCATTCCTTCACTTGCCAAAGGTCATAGCATTGTAATGTTCATAGCAGATGACGTTTGTAATTCTTTGTGATTCTTTTTGATTCCTACACTGCTTTTTTTCAGGATGATACCATGTCTAGAAATAGTGCAATTTTGGCACTTTCTAACTGTTTAAATTGCTTCCTTTTCCTTCTTGACCTTCAATACCTTTTGTCTTCCAGGTCAAGGTGAGCCAGCCCCTCAGCATGCCCCATCTTAGGTGGGAAAAGAAAGGTCAATAAAAAATATAGTTCTTTCATGCAGTCAAGATCTGGCCAAGCACCTTCAGAGAACTGCTTTGATGCTGAACTGAGTTCTGATTTCCGTCTTCATCCAGTAAGCTAGGTTTCCCAAGGAGTGGGAGAGCAGCCACCATGCTCTGATTTTGCTCTATCCATAGCCACTTAAGGTATTTTCATCCCTCTCAGTTGCTTCCCATTAAACTCAGACCCGGTGATCCTAGACTCATCTGCTTGAGTGATCAGTAGTTGTTCCTCACTGAAGACTGGAAGAGACATGGTCTACTTTCCAGAACACGTTCCCTCCATACTGCTGTCCTTATGTTCTTCAAGGGTGAAAATTGAGTCACTGAGTTTAGTATAAGTCAAAAAACACTGACAGGGAAGGTATTTGAGAGCTATTTACATCTGCCGGTTAATTGGCTGTTGCCTGTGCAGTAGCAGTTGATAGACACTACCAAGGAAATAGTGCCCCCAGAGAAAATTATCTCCCCTTGCAGTCACCTGGGAAATATGCTATTTCTGATAATGCTATGCATATATTATGTGGGAAGGAAAGTATCCAATCTGTACTTTTGCCTACAGGCATGCTGTATTGATTGTACTCTCACCAATATATCATTTATTTATTTCAAGTCAGCTCAGCAAGGCCAGTCCTGGGAAATGAGTTGCATGGGTTGCTTCCAAAAAACAATTAACAGGTAATATTTCTTCTAAGATGAATTTTAACTCAAGTCTGGACAAGAAAGGTGCACTAAAGAGCATTGGTCTTCTTTTTTGAGTTAACTGTGGAAAATTTACTCTCCACAGAGCTGCTTGCTCATTAAGAATCTCAGAAGGACAGAAACTAAAGATTTCTTAACAGAAAGGGTTATCAAACATTGGAACAGGCTGTCTAGGAAAGCAGTAGAAACATCACCCCTGGAGGTATTTAAAGGACATATAGATGTGGTGCTGAGGGACACAGTTCAGTGGTTCCATCAGTGTCAGATTAGTGGATGGACTTGATGATCTTAAAGGTTCCTTCCAACCTAGGCGGTTCTACAATTCTATGATCTTTGTGTGACAACTATTGTCAGAGACAGTATTCAGGGCTCATGGGACCACAGGGCTGATATTCTGTCTTACACTCCCTCCATCGCTTAAACCCCAGGTAAATCTCTGTCAAATACATTATAAATCTGACATTGTGAGATTCACACTGCACTTGCTGTAATGGATGAAGGCTGCATGGGAAAAAGCTTGTTTCTTTGCTATGGTAGCAAAGTAGGTATCAGGGGGACCCCAGCAAGGTGTTGGCCCCACTATGTGTGTCCGTAGCCTCCTCGTGCAGGGGGGCAGGAGGGCAAGCAACTGTTTGCCTCTTTTCTGGCTTGTCAGCAGTGGCAGAGGAAGCCCCAAACACAGCCTGCAGGTGGTGATTCAGGCAATGGGAAGGATGTGGTCAGCAGCAGCAGCCATCACATGCACTCAGCTTAAGATGCTCACATTTCTGCATGGGAAGGTGGCAAAAGCTCTTCTTCCCACCACCTGTCCCCAGCTTATATGGTGAGACCAAAGGCAGGGTCAAAGTTTGTCACGTTTTCTAAGTTGCCTCGTTTTGCTTCCTGCTTTAGGCAGCTACAGCCAAAACCACCTTGTTCTGAGAAAATAACAGCTTCCAGCGTGATTGCTCAAGTAGTTTTCAAATGAAGGCCTTTTAGTGCTGCTGCTGTACCAAACCCTTCAACTAAGGCCAGCATGCCATCTCCATTAGTTGATAGGAACAGTTGATAGGTGGGTTTTGCCCACCTCTTCAGCTGAACACCAAAAAAGCACTTAACATGAGACGTACACTTGTTTCTTAACTTCATGTTCCCATGCATCTTACTGTTTAAGTGTTTAAAAGCATTGTATGGTGTGTGAGCCACTCGGAGCTGTGGTCATCCTTGCAATATAGTTCATCCTCTCTGATGGCCTGGTCAGATTGACCTTTGCTTGGTCAGTCCAACTACTCTGGTGTGGGATCAGGAATGCGACCACAAAGCAGAGCTCAAATACTGCGCTGAATGCAGTTGAGTTCAGCACTGTCAGCATCTGGGCTTTACAACAAGTTTTCATTTGTAAAAGAGCTATTTTGATGAAGCAATGGGTAAGTGGGTAATGCAAATCGGTGCATATTAATACCAACTGGGTCACAAAAATGCTTTTTAGCTAAAAGAAAGCAAGCCATTAAATGCACTGCACTTTTAATACATCAGGCTCCTTTTCCATTATTTTCACACTAGCTAAATTTTGGACTTATTTTTTGAACCATGTATAAAAGCAACATTTCTATTTCACATAACATTCATCTATTTAATATTATGCTACAATTCAAACTTCCTCCTTAGGTAAAAAGTTATTAGAGCCCGCTCTTCCATTCAGTATCTAAGCCCCAAACACAAGAGAAATTAACTACAATCACAGCTGGAAGCTTAATTTGGTGCTGGCCAGAATGCACATTAAACAATGCAAATGTTATAAGGCGGTGCTATAAAATACAGCTGCACACCAGAGCATTTCCCACGGACTGAGGAATCTCACCTTTACAATGCAAGTCGCTGCCTTCCAGAAGCTCTAATTGAAGAGCAGCACTCAGGTTGTTAAGTGCTACAGCACTTTTCGCATAGCAATAGCAACACTGACTGCAGGTGGCAGATGGTCCACCAAGATGAACTAACTGGCTCATACATCTGAGCTGCTGGAAGACCTGTTGTTACCTGCTGAGCCAGGTAATTGTATCTGCTTCCTTCCCTCACAGTGGGTCAGAATAGAAATACTCAGACTTAAAGGTTGGTTTGCATTTAGCACTTGACACAGTGGCCCTGGAGTTAATGGAGCTGCTCAGCTTTTTCCCATGATGGGCAGGAGAGGGCATTGTTTGGGATGGGGTGGAAAAGGTAGTCCTCCACAAGGACAACTCACCCTGTGCTCACTGGCATTTCTGTCTGCACCCATTTCACATGGTGAATGGAGAACTGTTCCAGCCATACAGAATGACAGAATGGTAGGGGTTAGAAGGGATGTCTGGACACCATCTAGTCCAACCCCCCGGCCACAGCAGGTTCACCCAGAGCAGGTTGCACAGGAACGTGACCAGGTGGGTTCTGAACATCTCCAGAGACAGAGACTCCACCACCTCCCTGGGCAGCCTGTTCCAGGGCTCTACCATCCTCAAAGTGAAGAAGTTCCTCCTCATGTTTAGGTGGAACTTCCTATGTCCAAGTTTGTGCCCATTCCCTCTTGTCCTGTCACTGGGCACCACTGAAAAAAGACTGGCCCCATCCTCCTGACAGCCAGCCTTTAAGGATTGATAAGCATTGATAAGATCCCCCCTCAGTCTACTCTACTCCAGACTAAAGCAACCCAAGTCCCTCAGCCTTTCCTTATAAGAGAGATGCTCCAGGCTCCTGATCATCTACCTTTGTACCCAGTGTTTCTTCATCCTCCACCTCCCCCTCTTTCCCCTTCTCTCTGTAGCTTGTGTCCCTTCCACAGCTGGCTGACTTCTTCCCTTTCCAGGAATATATCTAAGTTATCACTAATCCTTTGCTCGTGTTTTCTTGAAACCACACAGTTATTCAGGCAAGTGTTAAGACTTCAAACTCAATACAGCACCAGCCCTCCAAGAATGTAGTCGGCTCTCACCATTGTAGAGTTGGTCCAAGTTTCTCAGGCAGGAGTTTTCCATCGGAAAATGCTGTCTGTGCAGTGCTGCAATGTTCTGCAGGAATGTGATGACTTCTTCAAGGCTGTCAGTGGAAAGCAGGCGGTCAGGTTGGTCTGCTGGTCTCCTGCCAGCCCACCTTCCCAGGCATTCTGGCATCACAGACACCTCTGTAACATCCAACCCAGGATTCAGGCTGCCAACTTTCCAGCCCTCCAGGCAGAAGGGATGGTATGAAACTATTGCCTTGTTTCCACAGTGGAACAGGGCCTGGTACCTTTGCTCCTCACTTCATGGATATCTATCACAGCTCTTTGTTTTCCTGGCTTCACCAGTATCCAGGCTCCACTCCTGTCTTCTAACCAGCTGTGCAAAGACAAGAAGAATAAACATTCAGAGATGGAGGTTTCTCCAAAATTTACCACCTTTAGGGGAAAATTAGAAGAGAGGGTGAAAATAAAAACCTGCCCTGTTAAAGATTTGCAGGAGAGATGGCAAATTCAAGGGGGTTTAGTTCCCTTCTCTTTCCCCAAAGAATGCAAAGTTTGGCCATATTTTCTATGGGATAGAAGTTGCTGTGACATTCACTGGCAATGTCTTTCTACATGTTCTCCACAAGGTTGGTTTTAAGTACAAGACCTGCCCCCACGCATGCATCAAACCATTGCTAGAGAGCTTGAATGCTGACAGACGAACATTTTGTGGAAAATATCCCTTCAGATAGTTGGGAAAATGCCACCTCTTTTTTTTTCCCCCATAGCTGACTTGTGGTAGATTTGACAAACCAACTCTTTCCTCTGATTCAATCCCAACTGGCTTGCTAAACTCACTGGATCTCAGGCCAGCCTTTCCTGAAGTTTCTTTTATCTAAGGAAAATGAAGAAGCTTTAAATAAATGGAGTTTGATTCAGTGATAACCAAAATGATCATTTTGCCTTAGAGTTCAGATTTCCAAATGGAGGTGGGTTAAAATATAGGGACTAAAGAGCAAAGATCAGAATCACAAGCAGAAGGCAGGTCAATAATCAGGAAACCAGAAAGAGAACGGAAAAGTAAGGATGGGAAGGTGGGGGACTGGAGCACACCAGAAGAAGTTGCACACCCTGCTGAAAAGCAGCTTGAGGTTTAGCTATGGTTTGTTCTGGTATCATCCATGCCACAGGACCCTCTTGTGGGGTCCGTGTCCTTTTAATCTCCAGTTCTGTGAGATAGAACATATTGCTTTTTCTTGTGAGTTCTTGTGGAAAATATATAGCAGTAAGTTAGTAGCACCTCCTGGATAACATATCATTTTGAGATAATGGATTGGTTCCCTTTTTGTCTTTTTTTTTTAATTATTTCTTTTTTTTCCTCTTCATTGCTTTTACTCCAGCAGGAGGAAATTAAGGAGAGAACACTGAAGATATGGCATGACACCACTTTTATGGATGAACAACTTTGAGGATGCTTTTGTTGTGGATCAGAAAATTGAATTTACGTCTTATGTAAGCAGAAATAGTGGCCACAGAGTGACAAATGGACAAGGAATGTTTTAACTTCAGAGATCAACAAAGTGAACTGTGAAATGTTAGCTTTTTTTGGCATCTTCCTCCAATGTGAATCTGGATTGGTTCTTCTGATGACTGAGTATGGTCTTCCTTTCTGATGATTCTTGATATCCTAAATTTAGGAGAAAAATAAGAATAACTCCAACAAAATTACATATAATCTTCCTTCCAAACGTACCCTATCATTAGACAGATATACAGCGTATAGATTATTATCAAGCCCATAATCACAGATTGCTCAAGAGATCTGAAGCTTACACAAGTCCTATATTATTTTCCAGAGGCCCTAAATGCAGTGCAAAATTAGAGACGCTCTCTAAGCCATAATACCCTGGGTGAAATAATGCAAGAGTGCTACAAATATCTACATATATCAATGCACCTTATCAGACAATGTGAGCCTTATTGCTCCTCTCCATCATGGAACTGCTGAAAATCTGATCCAGATAAGAGAAAGTTTGCAGAATTTCTATATTGCTCAGATTGGCAGTACCCAACTATTTCCATCCTGGAGTAAGTAATATCTCAGGAATTCACAGAGGTCACTCCTCATCTGGTGTGTGGAAACAACGTGAGGAACCAGAAAGCTGGCAGAGGCACAGCAGTGGAGAGTCTGTGTTTACAAAAGCAGCATCTGCTCTTGAACCCTGCCTTGTGCCTGTGCAGAGAAAGTCTCCAGTTCTTTTAAAGCAGAATCCAGTGCTCAATTTCCAGTCCTTCAGGAAGGTTGGGAAACCACTCAAAACCAGTCTCGGCATCCTCCTTACGCCATCTGAACAAAAAGGTGAGATCTATAATAGTAAACTGAACAGGGCCAGGTCACATTGTCTTGTCCCAATGCCATTAGGCAGCACCTGGCTACATCCACTCTATTAAATTCTCTTATCCTCCCAAATGATATGACCAATTCCAAGTTGCCTAGTGGGAATGTCCTCTGGCCTCTACCCAAATCGAACCCAGAAATCACCAAGGTGAGCACTACTTGAGACAGGTCAAAACCACACCAGGGCCCAATGTTAAGAATTTTAAAATATAACTGATGGAGGCTACGCAACGTGACCTGGCACAGTTTAGTTTGCTGGTACAGACACAGCCCAATCCTGGGCTCAACTCCTAAATAGGAGTGAGTCATTCTTGGTGATTTTTTCAAGCAAAAGTTAGTGTGGCAAAGAGATGCTGCCACGTATTTCTCATGGCATTGAGCTGTCCTGTGTCAGAATAAATAGCATTTTCTTGTGCCCCAGCTTTCTTTCTGATCCCAGGGCCAGCACAGTGCAAATCTTTGCAAACCATATAATTTCACACCACCCAAGCTCAGGCTCTGGAAGGATGTTGGAAACATTGGTCCCACTCTCCTTGCACCCTGTGGCTTGTGATTTTCACATACTTTGCATATATTTGTTCTCTGGAGAAGACCATTGGGAAAAACCTGTTAGCAATTTCCTGTGAAGCTAGGGAGGAAGATGGAAAATAAATGTTTGACATCACCATGTCACCTAAGGTGGGCATCAACTCACAGAATAAGATACATGTCTGTACATTGGTGCTACTGCACTGTCCCGTTATAGTCAATGGAGGTTCACCAGAAATGGTCAAGGAAGCCTGGACAGCAAATTGGTCAATTAAATGCTGCTGCTGACACATGGGTGAGCTGAGCTGCTCTCTGGGGTTCATGACTTATGAAACAGGAGATATGAGTCTGCTGTTCAAGTGCCACTTTAAACACATAAGGGTGTCTGAGACATTCACAGGGAACTGTCAAATATAGCACAGGACCTATGGACACCTTTGCATCCTGCGCTGACCACTGAAGGCCAAAACAAGTGCATGAGATCAACTCAAACAGTCCTAGCCCCATGCATGGGCGTCTCAACTCACCTTTGCATCTCCATTGATTTTAATGGAGCCACAGAAATGCACAGAAACAATTACCTACGCTTTGATTACTTAATTTGTGCACAGAGTCACGATGCCGGCTGTCTGGATTAACCCAGTGCATGATAAGGCATGATATGTGAGACTGAAATCTGTAATCCTTTTCCCTGAGTTGATACTAAATGTCTTAGAGATATATCCTTGAGATGTGACAAAACCGAAAAGACTCCTCTGTCCATAATTTTCCTCTTTCAAATTTTTCATGCTTTTGAGCGTTAAAAAAGGAGAGAAAGGAAGGGAAGGGATGGGAAGGGAAGGGAATGGCTACTTTAGACCTCTTTGCTGCTGGGTCTTAGCATAGGTGTCAGCTTCTTTTTTCTCGTACTTCAGGACTCTTTTCCACTGCCCAAAAAGCTTAGAATAGCCTTAGTATCAAAGAAAATGACATCTTACGGATACAAGAGAAAGCAAAAACTGGCACCAAACATCTAATTCAGCCTCCTCTAATCCACGTGGGGATCCTGACACACACAATTCAAATGCAGATAGTGCAGAAAACGCTACTACTTTTCCAATCTGTTCCTATCTCACTTTGGATATGTGCCCATGGTGCAGTGGAAAGAGTCACAGCCAATTAGTTTTTGCTACACGGTTTCTCTTGAAACAAAGATAAATCCACCTGGCTCATCTGATCTGCCTTTGGCTGTTTGTGTTGATGATTATGGAAAGAATAACCTTAAAAACAAATTATCAGAGGCATATTAATGCTTATGCCATCAGTCACATTGTACAGTTCAGTGACACAATAAGAGCCTGTTTGCATCTGTTCCTCTATTAAATGGTACTAGTGGAGGCAGTTGAGTAAAGCAGCAGGTGGGTGTGCAGGTGCTGCTCAGAAGAGGTGCAAAAGCACAATTTCCACTGGGTTATTTAGCTAAAAGCAAAAACTCTAGCTTCCTTGCTTAGGCAGCATAAAGGATCGTGACAGAACAACAGGAAAGAAGAGAAAATCAGAAAAAGCACGAAACAGAAAGTGTTTAATGATGTTCAACAATGTAAAATCAACCAGGCAACTTGGAGGAAAAAAAATTGGTGAAAAAAAATCAGCTTTGACTTGAATGCAAGATTAGCAAACAGTTCTGATAATTGTCTGAATCCTTGCTGAATAGTCTGGAGTGTGGCTTGATTTTCAGTGAAGTTCAGAATTCAGGTATTGTCATGTTTGTGAGTGAATGCATAGATTTGAAGAAACTTTTTCGAGACCAAAACCCAGCAGACCATGAGTCACCTTCATGTTGCTTAGTAATGCAAAATATTAAAGGTATAGAAATCTCTTCTTTTTAGGTATGCCCCACATGCAGATTAAAGCACAATGACTTGTACTTCACAAGAGGTTAATTACTTCACAGGGCCAACCGTTCTCTTCTTTTTCCTTTAAAAGGGGCTTTGACCAACTTTCCCAGAAGAGGGGGTAGAAGGGAAAACAGCGACGGCAGGAGACCTGAGGCCAGAAAAATGGAAATAGGTCTGATTGAGAAATGTGGTTGCTTTTTCCTTACCAGGTGCCAAAGAAGATTATTGAGAAATATAGACTCACCTTTCAGTGAATACTCTGGCCTTTAAGACTGGGGAAATGGGCATTTCAGAAACAGGATTATTCTATGATCACCCATTAGGGGGCATCTCTTCCCTTCATGTAGAATGTCTGGAGGATGGATCTCAGACTAGTTACACCATCAGTCCCATCCTGCTCATCTGCTCCCAGCCAAGCCTGCTTCTGACAAGTGTTCAGGAAATTATGAAGTTTGCTCTCTGCCTCACTTCACCTCTGAGTATTTACAAATGTCATGGGCAGTGTTTGTTAGTGGAAGTCAGCTGGTTGTGGTGTTTGGGTTTTCTTTTTTCCTCCCTCCTGTTCTTTTTTACGGCCCATTATCAAAACCACAGCAGAGAACACATTTAGCATGATCTCATCAAAACCCTGCAAAAGCTCAGGAAGCCCCTTCCAAGTAAGGGAGTGTTTGTATTTATCCTTGTCTCCAAAGGCTGACTACAAGACTCAAGGTGAACAGGCAGGTTGCTGCTGTGGTGGTTTGGTTTGGTTTGTTTTCAGGGTTGTTTTTTCATTTGTTTGGTTGATTATTTTATTCTTTTTTTTTTTTTTTTAATCCAGAAATGCTGATAGCTCCAAATAGAAATTTTTCATTGCACCTTCCCAGCTGCAGTCAAGTCCCTTCTCAAGTAGAGGCTGCAATCTCTGACCAAAGCCAGAGTGAATAAATAGTACTACAGTAGCAGGGCGTGAAAGAACAGCTGCCACTGAGAGGCTGAGTCTAACTTGTAAGACCACTTGACATACTCTTCTACTATACTTGACGGTCTTCCTCCAGAAAACCGATCCCTTTCTCACACTCACAATCTCTACTCTTGGATTAAACATTTGTCTTATCTATAAGGTAACTCTCCTGCTGACAGAGGCTAAGGAAAGCTGTAGCCAGGACTGGCTGTAGGGAGGGGTGACAAGAATAAAGTTGTCAAACTTCTTTTGCATAAGATTAGGACAAATGTTACAACACAAAGGGTAGCAATACAATAAAATCGATTGCTTGGGGTAGCAGCTGCCTCCACTGGGCATCTTTAAGGATAGGGTAGGTGTCAGTCAAGGATGGCTTATAGAGTTGTTCCTGCCTAAGGACACAGACATGCTCTACGTAACCTTTCAAAATCTTCTATGATCCCCCATGGCACCCTTTTGAGTCTCATTCTCATAATTGGAGTTCATTATCTACTGTGTTACTTTGCTTCAATTGTATTGATCTACTGAATCATTCATAATTGTGGCCTGAACAAACTAATCACCTCCTTGCAGTTTTTATGCTTTTATTGGTTCACTGAAATGGTAACAGAAATTACAGTAGCTCTGCAATATGCCTGCTTAAGCACATTTTTTCCTCCACCAATTCTGAAAAGAAGCGTAGGTAGCACTAGCTAATTGCAATGAAGTCAAAGACTGTTGGGACGCAGAGTATTCAAAATGAGCTATGAGTGAAGCCACTTAGATCTCCTTCTAAATTAATATTCAGCTCCTGCACACTATTAATAGCATTGTCAAACTTAGCTAAATGCTTCAATTCTTCTGAGCCACAGATAGGCAGACATGGAACATCAAGGCAAGAAAAAGCAGAGGTCTGTCAAGCAAACACAGCTTGCCCATGGCAAGGGTGAAAGAGTCATCTACAGTTATATAAAGTTTAACTTTCTGATTTCCTCCACCTCTATTCTCTTTTCTTTGGTACTCCCAGCTATACAGGAATCTTCTGTTAAGAGGGGAATTAACCTTTGGAGCTAGGTTGATCTTATGACCTTGGCTTCCCTCTTCCTCTCTAGGGCAGAGTGCAAGGAATACGAAAGTTTTCTTTGGACCGGTTTCCAGCACTTCATTAAAAATCTTATATTAAACTCTGTAACATTCACATTCAGTGTACATAAAATCATCTGTCTGCAACTGAGATCTAGTTGTAAGCCAGCCCAGTAAAAGTAAATCCTGAGTTAGGAGGCTTAATAATCCTTCCAGAATTCAGAGTAGCATTAAATATGATTATGATGAATACTCTTGCTATCCATCTAAATACCCACTTTGGGATTTGTTGTGTTTCTGGTCCTTTTCCAGAGTGAAATCACAGAAGTGAAGAAAACCCTCCAGAGGACAGGTTAGCCCCTTTTTCTTAGTGACATGATTTCTGACAGATGTTTGTCAAACCTAGCATTAAAGATATTTGGTGAGATTTGGAGATTCCCCACCCATACCACATAATTATTTCCAGTGCCTCATTTTTCACTCCATTAGAGATGGGAGGCTTCTAAAAGCCTAATCTTAATCTCTTTACTCAAATTAAGAACATTGCTTCCTATTCTATTCTCCACGGGTCTTGGAGAACAGATTATTCCTTTCTTCTTCAAACGCCCTCTTTTATATATGTTCCCCACATGGATGTTCTCTTTCTCAATCCAAGTGAGCTCAAAACGTCCACCTCAGTCCATTTATGTACTGCTTGTTGTGTTGCCTTTCAGCAGCTGGATGCCAGACCTGTGAGGGTTTCAGCTGATATTTGAAGTGTTACCAAGTGTTTATATCTGGGTAACTGAATTTTATTCAAGGTGTTGACATCTTGATTCATCCCACCCAAAAGAATATAAGTAAAATGGGGCAAATGAATTTTGCCTTGGAAGTGCCTGTTTCTCTTCAGTGGTACAAAAAGGGCCCAGACAACAGCTCAGCTGTAAACATCTGGAGCTGGGTGGTATGAATTCCATCCAGGTACTTCTACAAGACTGGCATACGGTATAGAGATACCAATACTATCTTACTATAAACTAACTGAGGTTGCAGGATCCAGTTAGTTCCTTTAACATGGAGCTCTGAACGAGCATATTTACTTAGACTACTCGTCTGTTCAGGGAGCCAAATTACTTCATGCGTTGTTCTACTGGGCCACTACACACCATGGATGGTTACCTATATATCTTTCTCCATGAGTGGTCTGCACTGTAAGTAAAACCAAGTCCTTATGCTTGAGGAATCATGCAAAATATATGAAAACTCTGTGGTTTGAAAGCCCCCGTAGATTAGTGGCGCCATAGCTGATCTGTTGTTTCACTCACATTGGAGCAGCCTGCCCTTTCCCCATGTCCTCTGTTGGTGCAGTAGCACCAGATAACAAGGTCATGAGAGCAATTCAGCAGCTATTTTAGTTCCTCCTCACAAAGTCACGGGTTGTGCTGTAGCTCACTGCAAGTTAATTAGCGATGCTGCTTTCCTGGTTTATTCCACTTGCCCTGCCATAAAGCGCTCGGGTCCTAGAAGCAATATTTCTTCCCTCATGCCCTGCAAAGTAATTAAAAGGAGCAAGTTAGTGGCACGTCTGCCTGGCTTGATTAACCCCTTCAGTGTCACTTTTTAGGGGAGGAAGAGGGAGAACTTCAGTGCTCACAAAGCAGTTCCAACTGTTGATACCAAATGTCTAGACCCAGTGCAATAGAGACACATAAATACAGAAGGTGGTAAAAAACCAGAAATTTTAAGCCACTGGACTGCTCAATCTCATGTGATTAACAGTTATCTCATGTCAATAAATTGTTTTATGTGGGGGACCAATGCTTATGATAGTACCATCATGTATCCTGTGCCCTGGAGGATGTAAAGAAAGTTGTGTGATGTAGTGGGCAGTCATGTCAGACTGGCTGATCAGCACCATTCTAGAGTGAGCACTATACTCATTTTACCATCTCTTCCCTTCAAGCACCCCACCGACAAGTCACATGAGTAAAGAGTCTTCAGAAGAGGACAACCAGATAGGTCTGTCACGCAGAGACCTAAATTCACAGCTGGACCATGATGGACTGGTGAAAATAACTCCTGCGCTGTTAGAACGAGCTCACACTGCAACAAAGGGCAATGAGACAGAGTCACATGAAATGGAGATCAGTGGGAGCCAACGGTGTGATTTTCCTGCTCGATTCCCAACACTTTTGAGGCTGTGAATAGTATTAGCAGTTACCAGCTGGGGACAAGTAGGAAAAAGAAGTGCAAAACCCCTTTACCTGAGTACGCCATCCCAGAAAGGTTTGTTCAGGTAGTCAAATGCTGTGGGTTTTGGAGCCCAGGTCAACCCATATATAGGAAAAGGAAAAAAAATATATGAGGAAATACTGGAAAGTCTCCACGTCATTCTGCAGCAGGGAGCCTATGGGAAGCAATATGACTGAAACTAAGCTTTTATTTGGAAGGAAAAGTATGGGATTCACTTTTATGACATGGGAAAAGTCAGGGAGTTGACCTCTTCCAAGGCCAGATTGAAATTCAACTTGGTTTTAAAAAACAAAGAGTAACAATAAACAGTCTTACTGGAGCTGTGTCCTGTGAAGTTGAAAAATGTAATTAGTCACAGCTGGTCCCTAATATTTTTATGCCACAGGGCTTTTGGAGCCTTTATATAGTAATTAAAAAGAGCTTAGGCCAAATTAGTACTGGTTAAAAGCTAGGTTGCTTCAAGGGAAAAAAAAATTGCCATGCAAATTCATGCCTGCAAAAAGTTTTTCAAAAGGAAGAGGGAATGTGTTAATTTCTGCCTGAACTGCCTCCAGCAATTGCTAAACAAATTCATTACAGCCCACCTGGCAAGGCACAGTGCTAGGGACTAGCACTTGGAGCTGCACCCCCTGCCCCCCGCCTTGCTGCCCAGGAATGTGAACCCAACAGAAACAGTGAGAAAAGGGGTGAAATCGTGCTGGTTCACCAGCTCAGGCAATGGGAGCATTGACCTGAGTCCCAGGGTCTTGTCCCTGCTTGCGTGACGCTTATGTCTTTTGTGTTAAACAGCCACTGCAAATCTCACCCTTGTTAATATTATTAACCGGTTGACCCTGTCTTGGGCTTAACAGAGGGAAGCAAATCTACAGAGAAAACACCACCAGCAAGCTCTTGGTGTTGCTCAAGCTGATACGATGGGAGTTTTTAAAGGCCAATGTCAGAAAAGGTGACATTTTTGGCATTCCAAAAGTTTGTCCCGGGGAAAAGGAACAAAGTGCAAATGTGTGTACGATCAGGCAATAAGGAAACTGCACAAGGTCTTGTCAAAAGCAAGCATCATCTCAGTTACCTGTTGCTGTTGATCATGTAAAAGTCTCCAGCTGAGTTCATCATTCCCCTCTTTGCAATCAGTGTGGAGAAAAAGACATTCTGGGAGGGGTCTTACATCCACCCTACACTAGACGTCTGCTGTAGGAGGAGATGCATCTCACCCTCTGTTCAGTGAATCTTCTCTGAACCTTATCAAGGACCCTACGATCAGACCAGTCTGACTGGAGTCCCAAGCACCAGACAATTTGTTCAGTGATCCCTCAGGCTGAAGCATCCACTGGAAGGAGTCTGTGTCCAACCAGGTTAGTACTCTACAGAAGACTGTAGACAAAATAAAAAGACATGATTTGATGACCAGCTGCTCCACAACTAGCCTAATGGGAATGGTAGATATAGATATTCCCAACGAAGATATGGAGTTCAACGCTAATCAAACCAGCAGAGATTAAGCTGCTTTCTTTCCTGCTGCTTTGAGTGGTATAAAGTATTTCCAAAAGAAAAAGGGAAATCTGCATAACTACAAGGGGAGAAGAGGAGATGAATTCCCCTCTTGAGACCGTAAAGGGAGGCCAGACATAGAAGTCTAATTTGTACATTTCCTTGGCTGAATACTCCTCATAGTAATTTTCAATATCAAAGCTCTGGTCTTGATCTGGGTTCTTCATCCTACTGCTTTGCCTCCCTCCACAGTTTTTTCCTTGCCACCTTCTCTTACCCTGACTTTTGTCCTCATCTCCCACGTTTAATGGTCTCCTCCTCCAGCCCACTTTGGCACCATCCAGTGGTCACTGAAAGGCTTTCTTTCCATTTGTCCCACAGCTGGGTATCCTTGTGATCTCAAAGGAGAAAAATAAAGGGAAGGTCCTTTGAAACCATACTCAACACACAGGTGAATGAAAGAAAAAAACTTCAGATGTATTTGTTTAACGCCCAGCCTGTACCGTGCACCAAGTCTCCCAAAGGGTGACTGTGAGGCTGAAAACCTATCTTGTGATGGTGGATCCCACAAATGATTGACCACGAAAGTCTCTGGAAGGGTACAGAATGCTCAGCAGAAATGGAGGAGTTACATGATAGTTGCAAATCTCTCATACAAAGGATGATTTTCACAGGCTTATATTTCTGCCAAATGTGTGTGAATTTTATTTTAGAAAGAGACATGTCTCCAAAATTCCAATTTTTCTTTTTTTTTAAATTTTTTTTTTTTAACTTGGGCAAAGCAAAATAGTTTCCCTTACCTTATTTGTGGAAACTGCTGGATCATGTTCACTTTTTCTATTTAAATAAAGAAGCTAAACTCCTTCATACGTTCTTTCTGTGCAAACAGTTCTGTGTCAGTATCAGCATAAAGAGACTTAAATGAGTTGTTTGCAATAAAAGGGTCATGAAGCCTTATCTATGTTGGGATTATTCATATGCAGGCAAACATTTAATAAAAGAGGAGGACTGATTGCCATGACAACCATATATCTATGCTCCTAACCACCACTGTGCACCTCCTGTTTCCGCTGATGGCAGCCCTCTGTTTTCTTTCATCCAGCCAACAACGGCTTCCCGCACTTCCAGTGACTCAACCCTTCCCTGTCCCAGTCTGTCACCTAGTGAAAGCCAACGAAAAGAAAGACTTCCCTGAACCTGCCCCAGCAGTGCTGCTTTGGAGTACTTACCTTTTTCTTTCAGGGTTTGTCACCCGAAACTTGTACATTTTTCTATGGTTTCTTTCTCTTTCCGTAGCAATGCCTGTGTGACAACCAATGTCACTTCTCTTTACCAGACCTCACATCTTCATTCCTACATTGCAGAGCTCCATGTGACAGAGACGCTGTGTCCAGGATGCCACTTGGGTGAAAGAAGAATAAAAACATCAGAACACTTGATGTGTCTTTTCAAACCTCTGTTTTGGCAGAAGAACAAACCTGGGAGGAAGATGCCCTGGCTGGGTCCTCTGAGACCAGGGTCATTCTAGGTGACTCACTTCTCATTTGCACCACTGCTCCATGACTTCTCTACCATATAACCCTTCATCTGTGCAAGACCCACCTAATAGAGGACAGCTCAGGCTGACAAGCTGATTCTGGACCATGTGGTCATGGAGGAGTATCAGCTTTGACCTCTGTGTGTGAGGAAGAAAGATGAAGATACAACTGGTTGGCTTGTTCTTGTGTTAAGTGTGTGTAGTTAGGGAATGCAGATGTCAAATCCTGGCCAATGGGACATCTGACAAGATAACACCTTGAGGAAATTTCAGGGTGTAATAAATAACATAAGAAGTCATCTATACACAGCTGGCTCGTTTTGATGTATGCAGGGTGATAGAAAGAAGATAGAAAATATATCTATATTTCTATATATCTATATCAACACCTATATCCTATACATAGAAAAGGGTGAGGGAAACACCAGTTTAACAGAATTGACCCAAAAGAGCTAATTTAACAGCAGAACAATATAATAAATACTAAATAAAGACGTAAAATGAACAAAGCCAGAGAAAATGGTGAAGATGCAAACAGAGGAGCACTGTTCATATGGGAAAGCTTGGAGATTATAAAGGGGAAAACTTCAGAGGAGAAAAGGGAGAAAAATGGAATATAGCATCGTGGGAATAGGATTGATCAGCATTCCCTGTGCAGTGGGAACTCTGCATCTGATCAGTGCAGTTTGGAGCAGAGCAATAAATTCACTGTTTCCACTGTGCGAAAAACACCCCAGACCCAAAGGTGACCATTGACTTCATGACACACTGTAACTTCATCCAAATTTTGGAACTTCTGTCTGTGTGCAGGGATTGCATACATAACGCCAGTGCGCATCAATGTTTGTACTACAGAAACATCAAGGTTGCAGTCTGCTAGACACATCATCATGGATGTAGTTCACATTCAAACAAGATATGTGTGTTTGGAGTGCAGTCACCACAGACTCTTTCTCTAATCCTTTGGAGAACAACAGGTAGCTCCTGAAGATGGTTCAGCCCATTAAAGACCTGAATTATTCCCTGGATGCCTTTCTCCAATAACCAGAAAGAGTCTTGACTGTCCTAACTTAGACATGTCATTTTAGTGCCTACAGACAAATGGATTAGTCTGGGCTCTTATGTATGAGTAGTAAGAGAAAGATCTGCCATGGAAAAAGCTGTTCTTAATAGGCAAGGCAGGAAAGAGGCTGGGTTTAATAAAAGAGTTAGTGTCTGCATCGAGCGGAACTGGACTCGGTGGCCACTCGTGTCAGCTCCATTTGGCTTTAAGCTGTTTGGATCCTTGGTGTGTTTTCATCACAGAAACGAAGGGAGGCCCGGAGAGACTGACCCACTTGCCTACATTCATGTGGGGAGTCTGTGGACAAACTGAAGAATGAGAACAGATCTCCTGGGGCCTTGTTTAATGGTATAACCACCAGATCCTCATTCCTTCCATGCTGTGACTGCTCGCCTTCCAGCTGTCTTGCACACTCAGGGTCGAGGAGGGTTGAATACATTTGGACAGCATACGGCACCGGCTGAATCCCTGCCAAGTTTTTAGCCTAAACTTGTTATGTCCTCTTTTGAAGTCTGAAATGAAGTGGAGCTAATATTTCTTTGCTTTTAAACTCAGTTTGGTTTTAGTCTTCTCTATGATGCTGGTCTTCCTGGCTTCGATCAGATGTCAGTGTGGAAATTATGACAATTGTCAGCACTACTCTTGTAGGATACCCAGTCAGGCTAGAGCAAAACTAAAATGTCTTTTTTCCTTCCTTCCTTCCTTCCTTCCTTCCTTCCTTCCTTCCTTCCTTCCCAGTACAAGACAGACCTGGACTTACCTGGAGTAAATCCAGTGAAGGGCCAGAAAGTTTGTTTAAGGGCCTCAACCTCTCTCCTATGAGGAAAGGCTGAGAGAGCTGTGTCTGTTTAGCCTTTAGAAGTCTCAGAGGGACATTGTCCACTTATAGAAATACCTGATGAGGGGAATGAAGAAGAGTGAGACAGACTCTTCTCAGTGGTGCCCATCAACAGGGCAAGAAACAATGGGAACCAAAAATGAAATAGTGAAAATTCTGTTTGAACAGAAGAAAAAATTTCTTTAATGTGAGGTAGAAAAATATTGGAAGTGGTTGCACAGAGAAGTTATGGAGTCTCCATCTGTGGAGAAATTCAACACCAAGGTGGACATGACCCTGGGCGCGCTGCTCTGAGCAGGGGTGTTGGACCAGATGATCAAGAAATTGAAGAACAAAGCACGTCAGCCCATCAGCTGGTTACAACATTACAGACATACTAGCAGCCCCCTTTTTTCTCCTAATGAAGCCTCATGGACCAAAGGGGTTGCCACTAGGATGTGCAAGGCAAGGACTGTGTCTGTGCTGAGTCAAAATGGGGAATCTGCTCAGGCAGCTGGGCAGCTTGTCTGAAATGCAGTTGCTCTTGCCTGCTCCTGTCTCCTTTCCTCATAACTTTCCATCCTGGTGGGGCTTCTTCCCTTGACAGGACTGTCCCAACTTTGGCTTCCTGTTGAAATGAAATTCCCTTTTCCGCATACTTTCAGGCAACTCCAGGTATGGTAGCTCTAAATGAAAGGACATTTAGGTGGAAGGCAATGTCAGCTTTGCTGTCCTACCTCCATGTGGAGTTTCAAAATGATGCTTTGGATTAGCAGTGGAATGCAGCGGTGAGTTCAATGCAGAATAAAGAAGACCTTGAGAAAAGACAGTGGCATGATTATGCTTCGCCTAAATCCAGTTTTAATTTCCTCAAAGTAGATGTCCTAATTTGCAAATTACTGTTCTGTGATAGAGACCCTATGTCCCATATGTAGTTAAAATGTAAACAGGTCTTTTGGGATCAGGTGGGAGCTTTTTAAAAGTAGCAAACCACATATGCCTCTTTTCTTGCTTTCATAGTTTGGGTTGAACCCCTCTGGTTTTGGTTTGTACTAAAAGTCGTTGCCTTTCCAAAAAAAGAGGCTCCCACAGTGTCTGAGCTGGGGTTTTTATTTTTATAGTTTTTTTCCTTATAACTGGAAGGAACATTGTCTTGTGTTTGGGTGGTCAAATATAGCTTGTCCACCTTGGAAGCAACCAAAGGTTGTTATTTTTTCGTCTATCTTTCATAATAGCTGAAATCTCCCAAGAACTCCCCTCGTGCTGAATTCCCGGGCTGTCTGGAATTTAATTGTGGGGTCAACATGGAACATTCTTCCTGGAAAAAGAGATGATGAGGTGGAGTAGTAAAGATGGTTAACCAGAAAAGCAAACAGAATCAGCCATAGATGTTTATTAGCATTTAAAATAGAATCTTGTCGAGTAATATGTGTGTGTGAGTGTATGTGTTAAGGGAGGAGGGTATTTCATAACTGGGTGTTTGAGGAAGGGAATAACAGCCATTCAGGTTGGGCAAAGAAGGCCAAGATGTACCCTGTAATTTTTATAATGAGAGAATTTGGAGCAGAAGACTTGGGATCTGAGGTAAATTCGATGCGAGTCTGCCAAGGAAACAGAGTGGCTACATTAAGTACAGCTTACCGTGGTTCAGGCAGCCTTTATCTAGTGGAAAGAAATTTAGATTACACTGTGTGAAAAAGCTTGTTCTACTTTCTTGTCCCAGAAACATTGACAACTATATTACAATCATTAATAGATCTCTAGCTGTATCTATCTCTTACCCTATAGAAACTTTTGGCAAGCTAGTAAGTGCTAAAATCCATGTACACAGAAATATATACACACATATACAAGGAAACTGCATTTTTCTACAAAACAAAATATTTAAGTAAAAATTAAATTTTGCATTGGAAAACAGTAATGTTGGAAAATTTCAGCCAAACAATAGCTTTATAACATCTTTTGGTTTTCAGAAGGAGATCACAATGCCATTTGAACTCATTTGGACTTTTGTAGTGCAAGACGAGGTGAAGTTACAGTGATCAGGGAATTCTGCCACAGTTTTGATTCAGCATGTATCTTCTATGAAGTTGATTAAAGAGAGAAGGAGAAAAGACTAAGTATTGAAATGCTGAGAAGGAGAGGGGTAGGCAGAGAGCTGAGCTGGAAATGGGAGATGAAGTGAGACAAAGTCTCTTCTTACCCCTAGAAGACTATCCAGCCAGCCAGGGAAAAGATAATTTTCACATGTGTATTCAGGAGGGATTTTGAGAATGTACATCTCTTTCCTGATGCCATAAGAGTCAGGTGTAATGCCCCTTTCTCCCAGGCAAAGTTATTGCAGAGAGACTCCTGAAACTGAACCGTGTCTTATGAAGAGAGACCCACATTCATCACTTCTGAGCGTGGAGAACTGGCATTAATGATAGTGATTTGGGGTGACTCTGCTTTAGCTCTGCTGGAATTCTATTAAAAGAAATCTGATTTTGAAAAAGCCAAAGCTCTGCAGTACTGAAAACTATTTAACACTGGGCTCCAAAAACTGATTTCTGCCCCCCCCCCCAAATCACTCATTCCCTTGGAAATGCTTTCCCTCCCTGACCCAAATTGAAATCTTTACAGAAGCCATGCCGGGCTCTGATCTTACATCAAGGGTAGAAAATATTGAACTTTAGAGCCAGATTTAAGCCCCACATCTCAATGCAGTTATTCTCTTGCAGATCTGTCACAGGCGGGAAATTTTCTGTCGCCTTTTATTGTTAATAGGCTTCTCTGCTTATTTGTTTTTTCAGAGCCAAAGGATCAAAGGATGAAGAACTATTCTCCACAGACTGCACAAAACCAAGGGATAAATATGTTTTCCTTTTGATTTTCCAGCATTACAGTATTGAAAGCCAGCCTTAACAGTTGTCCAGCGAGATTGACTTTTTATTGTGCTTGTCTAAACTCATTAATGAGAATGCAGCTTTTAAAAGTTAGCCTAAGAAAATACCAAAAATGAGCAATGTCTCACTTCCTCTCTCAATCCACCCCTTTTATACAACTTCTTGAGTCTTTTGTTTCCAGCCCTTTTCCTTTTCCTTGATCAGTTCCTATTACCCTCTGTCTATGTGATGAACTCATTGATTCCCAACTGTAATTCACGAGTTGATAAGCCTGGGACACTAAGAACTGAACAGTGCACCTTTTTTTGGCACATTGCTACAAGATATTAACATGTGGTGAGTTTCCAGGGAATTGGGGAGTGGAAAATGTCCCTTTGGTTGACAAAACCTGGTCTAAATTTTTATTTATTTTCTTGCCAGCTGCTGGTTAGCTTCCACTGAGCAGCCATCATCAAGTCCCAAGGGGATTTTGTGGAAATTTTAATTAATCATCCTCCTGTTTCTCTGTTAAAACTTCTGACATACTGCTTCCTCTTTCTTATCTTCCTCTGATTTTGATGGCAGCTTCCCAGGAGCAATAAATTCCGGAGTCTGTATATCACTGAACAGAAGTGTCCACTAGCACTCACAGGAGAGTTTCTGTTCACAGACAAGGAGAGGATGCTGGCTGTGACATTCAGACCTGTACTTGCCCTATGCAATGGCTGTCAAAGACCTTTCAGACTCTTCTCATCAGGCAGCATTGCATTTTTTCTCCCTCCAAACATGTAACCTACAATGTCTTTACTTTACACATATTTATGAAACACTTCTCAGTCTTTTACTTACCTTTTGGGATACCAAGTGCTGGGAATCCATTCTACACACAGTTGATGAATAGACTCTAAAGCCACTTTGTGCGCCCCATATATATTTAAATTCTAGTGATTCTTTTCACCTGTTATGCTGAAATAGAGCCACAAACATGCCATTGCTTCTCTCTTTTCCACTGCACATCTACACAGGCATTTTCACACTTTACAGCTTCATTTAATTTGATCTCCCTTACATGTCTTTTGGCATGGGCAATTCCCAGTTCTCTTTTTCACTGATTATCATTTTGGATCGCTGCTGGCTGCCCGTACTCCTTACCTCCTTTGGCCCCTTTCCACAAATCCTCTGTCCTTGTGGATATTCTTGGCACTTCCCACTTGAGTAAGATCTGTGAATTTCATTCATGCTTGTGTTCATTCCTCTGCCAGATCATGAATGAGGATGTTAACTAACACTGATCCATGTGGATATTCCACTAAACTGCTTTCACGCAATGCCATGTAATATTATGCATGATTCATTGCCCTCTGTTCTTTTTTTTCAGCCTTTCAGTTAATGATCGGGCGATGCAGCTGCTCAGAGAGAGGCTGATTTTAATTTATGTGGCAAGAACAACTTCATGAGACATTGTCTCACATGCTTTGGTATAGACCAGATATTTTATACCTACTGTAATCACTTTAATCTTGTTATTCTATTATAAAAAATAAAATAAAACAAAATTGAGTCCATATGGATCTGAACTTAATGTACCCGTTTATACTCATGGAAAGTCACTGAAAAGCAAAACTAACTCAAAATAGTAGCTCCCTCCCACCTCTTGTTGAAAAGAATAGGAGATTGAAAGAGGGGAGATTTAGATTAGATATTAGGAAGAAATTCTTTACTGTGAGGGTGGTGAGAGCCTGGCCCAGGTTGCCCAGAGAAGCTGTGGCTGCCCCATCCCTGGAGGGGTTCAAGGCCAGGCTGGATGGGGCTTTGGGTGACCTGGTCTGGTGGGAGGTGTCCCTGCCCAGGGCAGGGGGGATGGAACGTGATGATCTTTAAGGTCCCTTCTAACTCTAACTGTTCTATGATTCTATGATTGAGATTTTTATTAACGTTACAGCTCAAGGTTACCTTAGCATCCAGGGCAGGGATATATGTAGAAAGGGAGTTGCTTTTCCATCACAGTTTACAGCAGGGGCTCTGCACTTGCCTAAGATGAGCTAGTTAAGTAAACTCCTTTTTAAACTCTTCTCCAGTAAATATAATCTGATTTTCAAAACAGGACTAAATTCAGTCCAAGTGTACTTTTGTGAGTGGAGACAATGAAGAAGAGAGATCAGCAAATAGATAGCAGGAAGTATGGGGTGTGTAGGAAAAGGGGAACATGAATAGTTTGTTATTGGGCTAGCATGGCCAGATTTCTTTGCTTTTTAAAGGGAAAACATTTCTTGCTTGCGTGTTTGTACCTCTGCATCTTCTAAGTACCCAGCTGCCTGCTCACTGTGTCACTGCCTGAATTTGGCTAGGGACCTGTTCCTTTATGTAGTTGCACCTTATTATTTCCTATACTTCAGTGATAACAGCAAAATCTCTGGGGTTATCCTGAAATTTCTTCTCTTTTTTAAAGTTATTAAAAAAAAAATGGGGTTGTTTCAGCCTAAAATTTCTCCTATCAGTGAAGTCTACAAGGTTTTCCTTCTTATAAGGAAAGGCAGCATTTACCTTCAAAATCCATTGCCATTCAACAAAGAGGTGTCAGGAAAACTGACATCTCCACTTCTCTCGTATGTCACTGCTGCTTCCCCCAAACCAAGCTGTGATGGGATGATCAGTTGGATGTTGTCCTCCATCCTTCCTTTCATCACATCTCTTGCCAACTAAACTTCAAGGGGACAGTCTTTAAGAATGGAGATCAAATAAGAAGCAGGAACCGCGAACAAAAAAAAAAGCTTCACTTTCTGATCCCAGGCCAGTGGAAAAGATGTCTGTTAATTCATGAATGAATCAGTTTTGTGCTGGAAGCCATTTACAGGGAATGTGGTTTTGGTCTCTTGCTTCACGCTAGTCAAAGCAAAGTCACCTATTGATGTCAAGCTACATCTCGGCCACCGCTGTTATGCTAACCCTAATGTTAATCCAGACCCTCAGCACAAATGATTCACAAGTTTCATTAGAGCAAAAGGTCTGCAGAAACCTCCAGACAATTCCTCTGGAGAGCTGAGAGTGTATTTAGATTCAACAGACATCTGTATTTGGATTCAAATTACATTCTTAGCTATATTTCTCCTCCCACCACTTTTAAATCTCCAGAAGAGCATAACTTTAGAAAGGAAGGCTACATTCCCCAACAGCCAAGAGGAAGATTTACAAGCCAGATGGTGATACTTAAAATAAATAACGAAAAATGATGCAAGTTAATTTTTCCTCACTTTCAACATGAAAACATCACCATCCCTTCCTCCTACTATCTCTATCTCAAGATGACTGAGTACTCTACTCCCACTTAATCTTCCTGCACTAATTAAACATTGGAAGATACACTTTCTGTCATTAGAAAGCAAAAGGATGTGTTTGTAGAAATAACAAATGGAACAGATAGAAGAGTGCTCCCTGCTATCCCCCTGAAGTAAGTTTCTGGTTTTCATTAACAAAAGAATGCAAAAATGCAGGGAAAAAAGAAGAGGATTTAAAAAAAATATATCTCTGGCTTTTGGCTGAGAAAAGTTTGTATTTTCAGTTTATGGATTTTGGCAACTGAAATCTAAAAAACACTAGTGGCTTTCAACAAAATAAAAAGTAAAACCAGCAAACCACTCAAAAAATCTTTTTCTCAAAATATATTCAAAACCGGTTTAGGATAAAATGCTTCATTTTGCAACTGCAAATTATTTAGTCAAAAAAACCCAGCAAAAACATCATCTCTGGCTACCAGATTTTGCTTTCATGAGAGCATCAAGACACATCTGGGACTGGAGAGCTCTGCTTGGGACCAGGGCTGAACACTGGATTCTGTTGTGCATTGCAAAATCAGCCTGTATCTCATCATGAGAGAAACTGGGTGAAATTATAGGTCTTGTGTAATACAATAAGTCCAACCGAATGGTAGTTTTGGCACTAGCATCTACGAATTGATAAAACATTGTGAACATTTGCAGTGATACTGAGAGGATCGTATTTCCTTCCATGTCGTGGTCTCTTCGCATGTCATTCATCTGATGGCATGCAGATGTCTAAAATTAAGCAGAAGAATCAATTCAGGAACAATTTAGTGTTACTGAGAAAACACAAAGTGTCGGAAAGCAAACCCATGTCCAACAGAGACTCTCCCTGGTATATCCCATTGCCACCTGCACATACCCAATTCCAGTTTGGAGATCGGGAGTGTGCTGGGGGTAAGAAGAAAACATGCCCTTCAGCTATTCCTGCTAATCATAAAAGACCATCCTGCTGCAGCTGGAGGAGAGGAACTAGAGGGCTGTACTTACTCGAGCCAAGGATTCGTTAAAGAAAACCACAAGAGTGTTAAAATCTGTGTATTTTCATTGCAGTTTGCTCAACACGATGTAGTTCCACCGGAGGCCCAGGCATTGTAAAATCATGTCAATGCTCTTTGAGTCATTAGAGCATTTTTAGTGGCTGGGCTTCTTCCAGAAGAGCCAAAACTGCATCTGATCATGAGAACATTCACAGTTTGATGTTCAACCACAATTCTGTTTCCAAAACTAAGGTAGAGATTATAGGAGGAGATTATTACAACAGTGTTTTGTTTTGCAGTAGATGTGTAGTTTGGTGCCAAAACCCGCAGTCACCTCATTAGTTTTCCGTTGGTTCATTAAGTAGGATGGCTGGAAGTGTGCAAACTGCAGTCCTTTGGGAAGAAATCAAAAGGGCAGCTCTACTGCAAGCACCCAATATATGCTGCCTAAGACTCTTGCAGCAACAAGTAGAGAAGCCTAAAGGGGCCTCTAGAACTCTACGCTGATTTCTGTCTTCCACTGCCTACTAATAGGAGTAAGAACAAGATGTAGATGGACTCTTCTTGGGGGTGCACAATGGTAGGAGTAAAGGCAACAGACACCAGTTGAAAGAAGGAAAATGTCTTTTAGATATTGGGACATAAATAATTTGTTGTAAGGATACTCAGTGTCCTGAGTAAGTATCCATTGTAAGGATACTCAGTGTGATTTGAGGTAGAATAGAACCAATTTTCAGTAATTTTACTTTTCGGTTGAGCCTCTTCTAACTGACTGAAATTAACAGCATATTTTTTAGACATTGTCTGCTTCCAAAGTGATAAAATCTGATTGTTTATAATTTATGCCAAGGAATGGTATGCAGAGAGGCTCTTGCTCATACTTATTGCTATAATACCCAAGGGCAGCTCACTTTATTATATGTCCTGTTGGAGGCTGAGAAGCAGAAAAAGTATAGAGTGGTCGCGTCTGTGGGGAGAAGCAAACAGGCCAGGCAATCCAAAACTGACCAACAGGGTATTCCATCCCATCTGCATCATTGTCAGTATAAAATCTGAGGGATCAAAGGGTCAGTTTTCTTTTTTCAATGGCCAGTGCCTGAGGAGGACCCTGTCTGTTCCTCTGCCTTTGATCCCGAGCTGTGCATTCCTGAATCCAGATCTGGAATCCAGTTTCCTTCTGCTGCTGAATCTAGTCTGGGACTTCCCTGGTACCTGCTGGTGATTTGATCATCATATATATGGTTTTGTACCTATTTCAGCATTTTCTTATTAATATTTTAATATTTTCTTTTTATTATTAATACTTCATTAAAGTAGTTTAGTTTCTTTTCAATCCATGAGTCTCCCTTATTCTTCTCTCCCTTCTCTTCTGTGAAAGGAGAGAAAAGTTAAAGAGAGCATCTGTCTTTTGTTTAGTGGCCAGCACAGCCTAAACCTTGACAGTCAGATATGGAAGACAGGCCAAGAGGTGTCCAAATAGTCCAGCTATGGCTAGATTACTTCTATCCATCTCCTAGCCTTTTCCTAAGTAACACTTATTTTAGCTATTGTAACTTCCTTAGCTATTATAACTTCTTCCTCACTGTTTTTAGGTCTTCAGGCTGAAATCTCCATGGCACAGTTAAAAAAGTGAAACATGGATTTTCTGATAACCTTTGGAGAGAACCGAGGCTCACTTCTCCCTAGAACCTCTGTTTCCCCCGACTTTCCCTCTCTCCCCCATCGAGTTCCTGTCTCTCTATGCTCTGCAGTGTCCAATTTGCTGATGACACCTTATCTTTCTGCCTCACTGTCATAATTTCATCTCTAGCTGCCAAACACAAGCTACACAAAGAAATAAAATGCAGCTTTTTCCCTTTCACTCGGCGGGGAGCTCCATAAAGATTCCCTCATTAGCAAACACATCGCTGCCAGCGATGCTTTTTAATAGCTCCCTTTCCCCGAGATGCTTTATGGCTACAAATGAAGACTGATCACAGGCCAAATCTCCCCGCTAAATAACTCACCCAGATGAAATACCTTATTTGTCTGACCATTCCCCAGCAGTAAAGAGACCACAAGCACGGCTATGCCGTCTCTCCCATAACTGCACCCTGGGCTGTAATTACCCGAGCACCTAAATGTAAATGACTCAAATAACAAACACACCTACCGCCCACGAAACACCGGCAGCGCTTGTATTTTGTTTATAACAGAAGGAAAGGAGACATCTGCTTCAAGCTTTTGTGTTGGTGAGATGTTCTCTTAAGGTTTAATCAAGTCATTCAACAGCCTCAAGAGACTGGTGAAACTGTGGAATGATGTCATGGGGTGAATTTTTGGAATTCAATTGCCATGGCAACACATAACGCTGAAGGGCAAAGCTATGTGATGGTGTAAAACCATCAAAGACTATACAAGTATATAGGATCATAGAATATGTCAAGTTGGAGGGGACCCATAAGGATCATCAAGTCCAACTCCCTGCTCCTCACAGGACTACCTAAAACTAAACCATATGAACAGAAGCATTGTCTTATCAACAATCAGTGTACCTTTGGGACCTTCTGAAGAGAATTTTCCTGAGAAATTCCTTGGGGTGTTCAGCCAAAATGCTGAGTCCTTGAACTTCAGAATAACAGAATGAGCAAAATAGTTCCCACCTGCTACATACCCAACAGGCTTCACTTCAAGAGAAAAATTAAGGTTGATGTTTTGGGGAAGTGAACATTTTTGGTCAAGAATATGAGTTGAAAGGCTGATGAAGGGATCATTTCAAGCTCTTGTGCGCAGGTGAATTCTTTCTTTCTTTGTACACACTTACAGAGAACAGATTTTACCAAAAAAAAAGTAAAATATATATATTTACAGCTTTCCTAAAGAGAGAATAATATAGAGATGCCCAAGAATATAGAGATGGAGAGGACTTGGATTTTATTGCAGATTTCCTCAACAATTCTGGCCAAGTGTTTTGGCTTCTTTTATGACTGTCACTCTATGGTCTCTCTTGTTTATTTAGAGAATACAGTTCATGTTGGAGACTAAGTTTCTCTGACAATTTTTATGGTATCAACTGCAAAGGACCTTTTATCTCAAATGCATATTCAGAAATGTAGGGCCAGTAATTACAGAGTTTAGAGATTATGTCCTTCCAGGATTCAGGAAAAAGGAAATTAGAACATAATCTCCTAGGTTTTGATTAATGTTCAGAAAGTCTAAAAGATCAACCTAATGAAACTGAGGTCAAGCTGTATTTAAGCTCTTAATTGGCATTTTTAATGAGAATGGGGTATTTTACAGGTTATGATAGTATTTAAATGATAGGGAAGTTGAAAAAAAAGGAAGTGACTCAATGAAGGGAAACCATGAATGAGATGCAGGGTTTTCAAGCCTTTAGGGCAAGTTTTACTTTCATAGACTATTCTGCTTTTTTTTAGGACAGTTCCCACCCTGTTTCCTCCCCAGACACTGAACAGCTCAACAGGATTATGAACTTCAGGCCAAAGTGAGTAGTCAACTGCATGTTTTGTTGCTGGCCTGAGTGGAAACCTTGGCTTTTTACAGTTTGCCAGGAAGGGAAAAGGACTCCTCTTTGAAAATTTCGTTTTGACGTGCTTGCAGATTGATTGTTGCTCTAAGGATGCTATCTTGCCCTGACACGTTTATGAAATGGCTCAAAGTTTTACTACCCAACTAATTTTCCAAACAGCAGTAAAAAAGCCTAGTATGGTACATGTCACCTCAATTTACTCCTTTTTCTCAGCCTTACACCTCGTTAAATTTTGATTTGTGCCCAGAAGCAATCACAGGACATGAAATTGCTCCAGTGAGTCTTAAAGAATACTAAGTAGTCCTTCAACATTGACTTTGCTTTCTATACACATTAGTTTCAGGGCTCTGGCCTCTTGATTTGGTATGATGCAACAATAATACTCTCAAGAAAGATTTGACTGTATGTCTCATCCCATATCTTCATTTCATTAGAAGCTCTGCCTTCAGTAAGAACATTTCCAGACTGAGGGAGCTTTTAGACAAAAGCTTTTTCTTTTTTGTTTGTTTGGTTTTAGTTGGAAGGGGATTCTGTTGAAAATAAATTCATTATTTAAGACTTCTGAACTTTCATTGCTAATGATACCTTGCTTCTAGGTTGCATTATGAGATCAAAGCCTTAGAGAGATGATTGTAAGTTGATGGCAAGAGCATTCTTCAAGTTTGCAGGCGAATCACTTATAAATCCTCACTCAAATAATTTTGTCCTTTCAATAAGATAAAATATTTTCAGTAGAAGAAGCTGAGCAGATCCTGTATTTTCTAAGCTTGAGGAAAGCAGCTTAGCAAGAGCTAGACTTAGCTTGGAGGCTTTTCTATGAAGCTGTTGAGCTATAGGGGCTACTTCTAAGAGGACATAAAAAGCAAGCACATTGTCAATAAACTTAAAGACTCTGTGTCAGGGATTGCAACTCCACTGCAAAATGTGTTTGTGTCTATAACTAAGGAAAAGCTTACACACTGCAAAATTATGAAACCTTCTGACTGAGTACTCCAGTCACCATAGCAACCAGGGAAGTCTCGGCATTTTATTCTGAGTTCCGTTTTCTTTCCATTAAAATACTCAAACAGTTTTTGTTTACTCCCACTTTACAGCAAAGAATTAGTCTTTTAAATGTCAAAAAATTTTTGCAGGACTGTACCAGAAAGCCATTTCCTGCCCAATTCTAAAAATAAAAATTGTGAAGGAAGCATCCTGCCTCCTCAAAATAAATTAAAATAAAATCATGTATTTCATTCCAGTCAATAAAAACTAACCTAAAAACATTTTACTGCCCCTTGGGCTGGATATCACTGGATCAGGCAGATCAGTTAAGCTCTTTCTGTCCAGAAATCATGGCTTTTGGAAGCATTAGATATGGCCTAGGTATGCCTGACACTCAGGTGCTAGTAGGAAAAAGAATATAGAAGTCCCTGAGGACAAAATATTCGAGTGACATAGATCAGTTATAGTCATGGAAAATAACAGAGGGAGGAAAAAGGTACAGTCACGAGGAGAAAACATTCAGATTAGCATCATACTGCCAAAGCATGAACAACACTGTCATTCTTGCATGTGACAGCAGATGTTTGGCTTTCATAAATTAGGAGCATTCCAATGAGGAAAAGAGGGGCCTTTCTTAGCTGGGGTAGACGAGTACATTCCCAGAGTGTCAGTGAGTCTGGAAGAATTCTAAATGTCCTCTAATTGTATGAAGCACTCAGGAAGATAAAGGTGACGAGATAGGTGGGACAGTTTGCATCCAAAGATTAAACTGACAGCAACACTTCAATCTGGGGAAATATAACTGAAATGGGATATAAAAGAGATTTAAACAATCATAAATTGTACAGAGAAGCTGGATAGGGTACATATTGATTTCTCCTTACATTAAAAAGATAGGGTGAATTAAGTTATTTATATGGACTTCCTGGGAAGACAGCTGCTCCAAAATCATTCTCAGGTGATGCAAGCCATGTCCCCCAATCCCACACTGAAAGACCTGCCCATCCAAACCTGTGCATTTCTCCCATCTTCATAAAGAACCAAGTCAGGTTCAAGAGGAGTTCTTCATACAGTGCTCAATCCAGAGATCCACCAAGTTCTCAGGGTGTCTTTGTGTTAACTTCTCCCTGAACTGGGTCATGGCCACAAGAGAATTTACAAGTCACCCTGCATTCTAAGCACAAAAAAAAGGGTGTAAAATGTAATAACAGTGATACTATTTGGACTGACTTTTTTTTTTTTACCCTTAGTTTAAATTTTATTATTTTCAACTGTTTTTAATTAAATGCTCAAATCCTTCCAGTAGCTTTAGAACCTTCCACCTCCCTTCCAAGCACACACAAATTAAAGAATGCTTCCCCTGTACTTAATTCATTAAAAAACAGGAATACAAACTAGAGGTTTTGGATAACCCTTTTTTTTTTTTTTCTTCCCCAAGCTGAGACATTCCTCATTTTATTATTTTCCCACATTTTTTAACTACTGCATAAAGGGCTCCCATCTGCAGATGCATTTGAAAAACACAGGTCACAAATTCTGGCCAGGAGTCCAGCTTGTAAAATGTTCCCTGACCTTTTAGACAGAGCAGTACAGTATAGTTATTTAAATAGATCTTTTTTTTTTCCTCTTCTCTCTTTGGAAAAAAAAAAAAAAAGAAAAAAATTTTGGTGCAAAATGTGTTTTGCCAACTATGCTGCAACAAGTAGATCTGCCATTTCCTTCACAGAGGTCAGCTGATGCTTTTCCTTCAAAATCAGCAGTATTATTCTGATTTACACCATCTGTGGATGCATCCTAAAGTAACACTCCGAAAAGCATGTGGAATTCATTTATGTGGGTATGAGTGTTTTGTTAGGTTTGGCAACTTTCTTTTGAAAATGTACGTGTTGGACTATCTTCAGGGCTTTCCAGAAGTGCTCAGAATGGATCAGGGTGGAAGGGGTGTACGTATCCTTCTGACCTTGCCCTGATCCTGGCTGGTCTGGGTACAGAGCCAATCCTACACTATAAGCCTAAAGGCTGCGTTTGCCAAGAACCACTCAACCTGTGCCACACGCCCTGGAGAACAGAAGTGAGAGGAACTCCTCGTAGTGGTTCACAGGTGGGAGATGACCACACTTCTCCAGGTCTCCACCAGTACTTTGTGGGGTGGAGCAGGGTGAGGTGCGAAACTAAGCTTCAGGATGGCTCAATGATGACAGCTTTTGCTGGCTTCTTTCCCCCACGACCAAGGATTTGTGTACCCTGTGCCAGCTGGGTCCTAGCTATTACCGGATTCGAACTTCTTATGCTACCGGTGGAGCTCAAGAGCTGCCAGCTGGCCACCAGTACTCTGATTTTTCCAAATTTCAGTGCCTCTGTCTAGGAACTTCATCATTGCCTGAGTTCAATGGGACAATTATCCCAGGGTGTGCATAACGTATTACTACAGTACAGATCATTGCAAGTTTAGGATCTAAAGTAATAGATTTGGGGATGTGGTCCCACCTACACACAGCACCTTACACAGTACCCAGGATTTTGTAGTGTCCCTTAACACTCAGCTGAAGAGCAGAGCCACAATATTGTGCCTATTTTAAAGAAAGAGGTGAGGCTTAGCAGTGGAATTTATCTGGCCAAATGTAGGCATCATCCTAAAGTAGAAGGCAAAAACAAGCCAGATGAACCATACTTTAAAAATGTGATTTGTCTCCATCAGCTGTGGAAGCAGCCAAGTGCGACGAGCGAAGTCGTAGATGTCTGCATCGCAGACGTACAAAGTTGGGTGAGATGAATCCCACCCAAAGTGAGTTGGCAGAGTCAGATGATGTGTCGGGGAAGAAGCTGGGAAGAGGTATGCAGATCCCCCACGCTCTAGCGTTACTGCGAACGCATTCGCCTGTCTTCCCCACTGCACAGGCAGAGCATAAATTATGTACAGAGAACACATTTTTGGAAAGCCCAGAAGGGAAAGCTTCACATACAAAGGGGGTGAGAGGTGCCAAGGTTTAGTTTCAAGAAGAGGTCAGCTTCAACTGCTGAGTGGTCTTCATTGATCTGACCTGCAAGGTGGCCTGACTTGGCCTTGCAATCAATTCTATATGGAGAACACCTGAGAACCAGAAACACATCAGTGGTCACTGTTCACTTGTGTCATGGAAAAAGCTTTCAGCTGGTGATGATTTCTAACAACTGACCTGAAACAGAACACTATTTCTTTTTCTCCACCTTGACCAGGATGTAGGTCTCCACTGGTTCCAGCATGCTGAAAAATGGAAGTTCTTTTCTGGTATCAATTCACCAGGTAGTCACAAAGGAAGCCAATGGTAAGAGTTAGTAACAGAACTGATATACAGTTGTTGGGCTTTGGGTTTGGGTTTTTGGTTTGGTTTTTGTTTGATTTTTTTTGTTTGAGGGAGATGTTTAAGGTGTCAATATCATATATACATGATAATAGACACACTATGAGAGGTCCACATTTCCATCACAAAAAGGTGGATGCCTGTGGCATGCTAAAATTCTCTGGCCCTTATGAGGGTTTTGATGGCAGCAGTAAATGATGGAGAAAACTTTTACTTGTCCTTTGCTCTTCTGTTTTGGTGTTAAATCCAACCTGCAGTGGTCATTTTTGCTTAGCAGAGTTGTTACAGAAAACAGTGTAAGAAACAAATCTGGATAGTAGCTGTCAGGGGATGCGTCGGACTTCTCAGTTTTGTTTGAAGGAATTGCAGGTAATTCGGTATTTTGCTTCATTAAACTTATCTGGAACAACATCTTCCATTCTAAAAATGAGCACAAAAGACCAGGGTGAAAAATAAAGCAGCTCAATTGGGAGAAAGAAAAGGCAGCCTTGGAATTTTGGGCTGAGCTAAATGATTAAGGATCATTTTTCAGATCTCTTCAAGACTTTGTGTATCAGAGATAGAGCATGGTATCTGAAGGGTTTGTGGGTCATAACTGATCATATTAATTGTCTAATAATGGTGTGAATAAGTGGTTCTGTTTGCCTCCGAGTTTGGGTGCTGACCAAAAGTAGCCTTTGGGTTCAACTGGGAAAGAGAGAGGAAACGTGCAGATTTTCAGAGAGATGCAGTGTTTGTGGACACCTACCTCGTTTTCCTGGGAAGTCATTAAGAAAAGCATTAGGAAAATGCTCATATAAGTACCCAAAAGAGGATTCAGGTTAATAGTAAGTACTTAACCCACTCTGCTATTACTTAACATTGCCTAGGTGCCCTTCTTTACCTGAGAGGGCTTTACAGCTACAAGTCACACATTGCTGTGCCTCTGGCTGTCAATACACACACGATTTTCCTAAATCTAGAGGGAGAGCGAGGGAGGAGGAGAGGACAGTGTCCAAGAGATTAGACTCTCAGCAGGAATATTCTGATTCTTAGACTCTTTGCTCTGGCCTGCTCCCGCAGTTTGCATGCAAAATTTGTTGAATGATTAAACAATCATCTGGAGAGTAGAAACATGCATTAGGGATAGTTAATCCGTGTTCTATTGTCTGGCTTTTCTTGCACTTTTTTTTGGCATGCGCCCAGGAAGATTATTTGGAACCGATTATGCCCGAATACTGTTTAATCTATGACATGCTTGTTATTCTCCAAATACTGTACTAATCCTGCATAATGAAGAGCGGAGCTGATAGCTAATTTTTAATTTAATAAAAAAAAAAAAAATACAGTCATTAAAATCTCATGCAGCAGGTCCAGTGTTTGCATGTCTCCAAAGGTTAATACTCAATAACCAATTAAGGAAGAAAGCACAGAGCTGCCGGCTTTAACAAACAGTCTCAGTCATGGTTGTGTGTGCCCCCTCTTTTTTAAAAATATAATGTTTCCATTTGGAGTCTGTAATTGAATCATCCCTTTGTACTTCTCCTTTTCCACTACAAAATCGGATAATTGAAAAAATCCTACCCTATTTTTCTTAATAGGCATCTAATTGCTTCTCTTTCAAATTTTCTCTGTTTCAGTGCTCATATTGAGAAAGAATAAATGCTATATGTAGAAGAACACAGATATTATGTATTTATTTACAGATAAATGTAAATATCCATGAGAGTGAGAGCTAGAAATGGCGTATCGCAATTCCTCTGTTTTCTTCTACAGATATTTTAGTTTATGAAAGAATAGTGATGACTTCAATGAAACCACAATTAAACTCCCCAGCCAAGATCCAAGCCCAGTGTGCTGGGTGCTTTACAAATAAAATGTTAGAGAAAACCCTTATTCCAAAGAGCAAAAATGATTTGGCTGGACAATACCCAGTGGAAGAAGTAGAACTAAGGTCATATCTGCTTGCAGGAATGCAGACAGATTTGGGATCCCAAAACTTCTTGGCCTGCAGACAGCCCTGAAACAACTACAGAATGGCCGTTTATGGTAGAAATATCAAAAAGTTACACCTCTTCTACATATATGGCAAAGGTGACAGGTCCCACACAGACACAGCCTTTTTCAGAGCGGAGATTAGACCCAATACCCATCTTGGGCTTTGTGTCTATGGGCATCCGTATTTCTTTATCAAAAAGAGAGGAAACTTCTAGGTCTTCAGTTTATCCATTCTTATTTTGCAATGTTATGTATTTGGGAACCACCACTTCAGAATAGAAAGAATATTTGCCTTTTGGCTTAGGGATTAGCAGACAGCTTGCAAAGGAGACTGCCTAAATAGAGGCAGCTACATGGAGATGTCAGCCTGTGAGTTAGGAGCACAAATTCACACCTGGAGGTGTTCAAGTCCAGGCTGGATGGGGGTTTGGGCAACCTGGTCTAGTGGAAGGTGTACCTACCCAGCCTAGGGGGGTGGAAGCTAGATGATCTATAAGGTTCCTTCCAACCTAAACCATTCTATGATCCTATGATTCTATTTGAAACGTTGCATGCACACAGGGCTGCCAAATTTTGTGTGTGCGCTCAGTGGGTGGCAACTGGAAGGCAAATTACACTCCCTTGGGCATCTCATAGGGACACCAGATGCCTAGATGTGGTCAACTGAATACCCCTATAATTGTCTTCTTTAGGAAGAACTGCATTGCTGTCTGCGTTCCGTCAGCTGTATTGACTAGCTCTGCATTTCTCGCAGTGGAAGCTGGGACATCCAGCACCTACATAGACACCAAACATAAGTCTTGATGCATGAGCTAAATTTTATTTTAAATATGATTGCAACTACTTAGATTTGGCATCATGACATCCTGGTCATTAGGAGATTAGGATCACGAAAACTTCCTCTCTCACTGAACTAATGTGTTTATTTTCTTTTTTGCTTAACCCAATAGATATACAAGTTGGAGGGTGTGGGGAGTGGAAAATAAAAAGTAGTTAAGGGAAACAATTGCAGAATAAAGATCAAAATGAGAAATAGGAAAAAATAAATAAAATAATTAACCTGTGGATTCACTGGGAAAATGCAGTTTCCTGTTGAATCAAACTGTAGGTTGCTACTACAGTGCAAGGCAGAAGATGACTGAGTCGAGAGAGGAGAGGTGTTAAGTTAAGTTAAAATAGTAAATTAAAAACAAACTGGTTTTGAAGGCCAAGTAAATCCCCATTCCTCAAGACATATAAGCTTTAACTGTCAAAGGAGTGGGGATAGGAAAGTGCTTTTCTTCAAAATAGGCTGTTCACTAAAATTGCAAGATGCTGTTAAACTAAAGGATTTCTAGCACCATGCTCTGAAGTAGCTGATATCAGCCATTTCAAAAGAGGATAATAAACCAGAGGGCTATTTCCCCAGCCCTGCATTATCCATTACCATTCCTAACCTACCAATCTTGGAGATCCACATAAACCTCATAATTAATAAACAAAACCGGAGACTCAGACCACAAATAATTGGAGTGAAATACTCATGTTGCTGGTTTGCTGGGATGCAGCTGGGATTGTTCCCCCAGCCCTATTTTCTCACCAGGCGAGCTGAAGCGTGTGCTTAACAAACCAAAGCATCACACAGACACTTTCCTCGAGCAATCATTTTTTTTCCCCCTCTCTAAAGATGAGCTCAAGTGTGTAATTACTCATCAGTTTCCCTGCCTCAAAGCAAACTTGGAGACTGTTGCACTAATGATAGCCTCAAATTAGTGGCTGAGAAGAAGGTAATTAGACTCATGCTGCCGAAAGAAATGAGGAACAGATTGTGTGTTCAGGAGAGCATTTTGTAGGTACGGCTACAAATTAAGACCTCTGTGATGTCTGAGGAAACAGTGAGTCAGTCTGTTGATTCTCTGGGAAGGCTCAATTTCAATATTGTCCCTGTGGATTTGCACCACTGTTAGAGCTCTTCTGTGCCCTTGAAGGTTCATGTTCCTTGAGACCTGGTGTAGGACATCACAGGGAGCTGGATGTGAAGGTGGAGGTGTTCAGTGAAGCCTCTTCCCCTTATTCCATCACTTTTCAGCGTCTCTACTTCCTAGCAAGTGTATGCAGCGGTGCATCTTAGTCAAGCCCATGGAGCAGGCATTCCCCTCAGTCCTGTTAACCAGAATTTGCAGTTTGGAACATAATTCAGGACCAGGTGCTTAGGGGCAAAGCAGCCAAATTGCTTAATGTTCCTTATAAAAGGGTGCTGAGGTCAGGAAACTGTTGGAGGCATCCGGAAACCACTATTCTAAAGCCCTAATGAGTCGCCTGGATGTGAAGGATGACCTACAGCCTGGGCTCCAGGGGTTGTTCTGGCAGAGAGAAGAGTTTCATGTTCCACCAGGGCTCTAGAAAACCTCACTCATTCTTCACTCAGCATCCCAAGAAAGCTGCTCCCCTGCTGAGGTGGTTGAAGACAACTGGGGCCTCTGTTACAATGCGTTTATCTGATGGCAGTCCTGTTCCTGTTTTTACACTCCAACTTTGTTCTGGAGAGCTCCTGTGGAGGCACAGATCAGCTCTTGCACTGCTTCATTTGAAGATAAGCTTCAAGTCCAAACCTGAATAACAGCAGGACCAATAGCAAGAGAGGACTTCACTTAATTTTGTTCCCAGAGAATGTTACTAGATGTAAAATATAGGCTGGAACAAAAGCACGCCTCTGACGCTACCTCATGATTTAAAAAATTCAGTGATTTCCATGTAATTAAATCATCTTCCACTAAGGGCCTCAGGTAGCTCATTCTGTAGCACAAGGTGCTGTAATAGCTCGTATAAAAGAGATAATGTAGCAGCACAGAAAGCTCAAAGAAGTATCACACCTAAGGAAAGCTTAATAAGGTAAAATTTGTACTTACTACCTAATTAGGCTTGCAGCTAAGTCAAGGAACTTTCATTCTGTTAACAAATTTACAGGGTTGATGTAACCTCAACACCCAAGTGTCCATTTCCAAATGTTCCTTCAGTTACTGCCTGGGCAAGAATGAAAGGAGCTGCCTATCTCCATGCTTTGCATACTCTTCGGTACTTTTTGCTTCCAACCTGTGAGAAAAAAGATAAGTAGGAATGATAACAGTGAGAGGAACAGATATATGTTCAGGTATTCGTTGAAGATTTCTCAGTGCATCTAATTTTATTCACAGCCGGGATTTTTTGCCTATATTTAGGCAACTGCCAAGATTCTCAGAAGACTCCACACATCACCAAAGAGTTCCTAATATTATAAATGTCATGAAAAGATGGACAGACACATTTTAAATTAATAAGGGAAAAAACTCATAGGCATTGCCACAGAATGAAATGTTGTATAATTAAGAGGAATTGATTAGATGTCATTCTAGGAGAAGAATCTTGACTGTCCATGGTGAGATGCTATTCTTGGCAGTTCTTCTGTAGGCTCCTGCTATTGTCTCCAAGTGGATGTGCCAGCTTTTGTTCATCAGGAATACAAATGCTTCTCCTTATAGAGACCCTGTTATCTTGGCACGGTGTGCCATGGTACTGGGTGCGTCAGTTGACACGTGTACATGCCCTTTCTCTTGTCAAGGTCTCAAATGTAAGTAAAAAGTTCAAATGTTTTGTTTCCCTGCACAGAATCAATTATTTTTCTGACTTAATGCAGGCTCTTTCCTCACCAGTTTGGGATGCAGCCATCAGAGCTGGAGGTCAGGAAGGGTGCTGTAAGAACTGTGCCATTAATAAGCTAATGCCTTTAACATTTTTCAGATTTCTGTATTATTTTTCTTGTCATCTGATACATGTTGCTCATACTGTCCTGGTTCCTAAAGTCATTTTTCCCCTCTAAGCTAACGTCCACGTCTCTAAAACCAAGTGGCAATGGATGAAGCTTCTTCAAATCATCGAGATTGTGGATTTTCCTCCAAGGGAATAACAGTCCAAAGTGAGCTGACCTTCTGCTTCCCATGTTCACGTTACACTACTGGCCGGTTCAGCCGTCCAGGGAGAGCTGGCAGCCACAGCCATTCACTTGCTGCACGAGTTGCCAAATGCTGGGTCCGCCAACTAGGAGCTCTTCTGCCAAGCTCCAGTTGTGATGAGTTCCCCGGCCCAGATCCAAGCTGAAAATAGGTGCAGTTGGATCCCTAGGCCTCTTTTTTTCTTTATATTTATTCAGCATGGGGAGGAAAGCGGGAGAAGAGGAAACGAAGCTGAGTTTTACGCAGACATTGTTACAATTCGCAGGAGAATCTCAAAAGGACAAGAAGGAGAGTTTGACTCAGACGGAAAAACCCAATAATCCAGATGCTTATCCAGAAGCCTTTGATCTATCAGCATGGAAAGTCTAGGTCAGGTTTTCAGGCTCTTCCTTGAAATTTTTGGTGCTTTTTCGGTCCTGCCTGAAAGCCGTCCATCTCTGAGTACGTCTGTCTCTCAACAGAGTTCATAAACAGGAAAAGCAATGAGTAACTAAAATATCTGAATGTTCATTCAAATTCTGGGTGTCTTTTGAGGTTGCTTCTCATTTTCTAGCTAATTAATCTTTAATTGTTACCAAGTTTGCTCACAGTGGGTTTCCCAGGCGGAACATATCAAGAAGAATAGTAACCATTCTAAAAACATAATGCTATTATTGAAAAAGCAAAAGACACTAATTAATGAATAGACAGCTAAAGGAAAAAGAGAAAATGTCATTATTTAGATTCTGCTACAGAACAAAAAATTGTGATTACTACAGAAAGGAACAAACATCTCATTTACATGTGATCAAACTTCAATTTCCCTTGGAAAGGATGATTACAATTAATTAAATGGCATCAGCAATTATTTTAGAGGAATAAATTCAGTGCTGAAGGGGAAAAAAAAGAGAGTGAGAAGGAGGAAAAAGTGAAAAAAAAAATCAAACAATATTGTATCTAAAGGATTTGGGTGAGATTTTTTTACCTACTGCTCCAGCAGTTTAGAAGGTATGGTGGTTATGCACATATTGCAGATATGAAGCACCAATTCCACTGACACCTTCATCTCTGAAGGTCATTCAGTCATCAAATCAACATCAGTGATGATCCAGCCAGAGAAGTCAATGGGATCTAGGATGCAATCTTCCTCATACTGAAGTTTAGTAGTTCAGGTGAATTGAGCCAAAATTGCCTTTGCTATCAAATAAGACGGGATCCTGGGAAGATGAGTTCAGATGCAGATCTCTACACTACAAAAAGCTAAATTTCAATTAAATAAATTATCCCCCCGCCCCTGCAAACATCAGAAGTTGAAGACATTATGATGATCATCTGCACCATACTGCACCATAAACTGTACATGGGATGTCTGGGAAGAGAGATGGGATATTAGGCAATATCATATGATCTGAGAGCATGTATTGAACTAGTCAACATTCATGAGGTAGCCAAGATGCCTATATCTTTCACCATAAATCTATACTTCCCATCTGTAGGATGGAAAAATGGGCTATCCCATTTTCTTCCCTCAGACTGCGTGTACCTGATGGCAGTAAAACCAGTCAGACCTTTGTCTGAAGGCAAAATTTCACTCAGTCTGACAGACATACAACACTGTCTGCCAAAAATCAGAGAATGTCTCAGGAAGTGGTGGCTGGTGGAGAAATCAGGATTGATCTTTCCCCTCCCACTACTCTTGAATATACTTTTCATGTCCAGCAGCAGAGATGAATATGGCATAAATGTGGAAATCCTTTCTAAACTGGGCAGCTCTGCGGAGTCAAGCCACAGAGATGAGAAGGATGTGGGATGTGTGGGCAAGACAGCCCTGTGGTAGGAGGAAAGCTGTCCTTCTGGTGACCTTCTCCTTTCTAGCCCTTGGCACTAACTCTGTCTCTCCTCATCTCAATGGAACAGAGACCTGAAGAATGTGCTGCTATTCACATCAAAGAACCACTGTAAAATGCCAAGTTTATGGTCTTATTGAGAGAGGTCCTTCATAGATCTACTAACAGAGAAGCTTTCTCCAGAAGGAACAGCTGATCAAAAAGACTGTACCTAATTTTATCCACAAAGTAGTATAAGAACTAGAAGCTGCATTTCTTTACTACCAAGAAAGTGCTGTGCTCATTTCATGATGCTGCTCCCAAAGACAACTGGAGCTATAAAGAGAAATATATAAGTCTGTGTAATTTACCATATACCATTTGCTGTCTTTTAGGACTTAAAATAAAAGATTCCATTTCATGACGTAAAGTAATCTTATGAAAGCTTTACCTGGCAATATTTATTCTTTATCAAAGTTAAGCATTGTTTTCTCAGTGTTTTGACCTGAAGAAGAAACACACTAATAATAACTCTTCAAACTAACTTGCACATTTAAAAAAAAAAAAAGTACTGTAATTAAAAAAATAGGTAAAAAGGAAAAAAATCCCATCCAGACATTATTCAGATAGAAGCAGGAAAAGCTGAAATAACTCAACAAAACCTTTTGATTTAACTGGCAATAGGAGGAAAAACAAATGTCCATAAGATTGTGCTTGTTTTCTTGGATATGTTTCTATGGTATTAAGTCAAATAGGCATTAACTGCCAATTGGCTGCCAAAGTTATTTCCAGAAGTTCAAGTTTCTCAGTGGCTCTACTGTAACATTAAAGTGTGAAGAGTTTGCCCAAGGAGCCTCATCAGAGGAAGAAAGAGTGGGCTGGCTCTTAAGTTGCTGCACTTATAAGGTCTTTAAGAGGAAAATTATGTATGAAGAGGTGGTGGAATGTGTTGAAAAATTAGTCCAGGGAGAGTGTGTTGATGACATCCAGGATTGGGATTAACAATGGGGCCCTGTTGGAATTTGGAAACACTGGACTACAAGCAGCAGTGAAACTAAGGAAGTCTGGTTCACAGTGGCTCTTTCCTGTGCAGATCCTCTAGTGCCTATAAAGGGTAAAGTTATTCTTCCTTACATTATGGGAGTTATTAATAAGATTTCTCTCCTCTCTTTGGGGAGCTTTTTCTGCAAAATATCCAGGGAATTTGTATCTTTGAGACTGCATCTTTCAAATTCAGTTGACACTAACTATTGTTTTAAAAAGAAGATGAAGGATGTTGTGGCAAGATGAAGAGACATGCACACAGATAAACAGACACAATCAGAGAGCACAATTGCGTGCATTTTCTTTGGAGCCAGAAAAAGTTAAAATACTGTGTGACGGGTAGATTTTTGTGAAAAAGCAGATGAAACAGATGAATGGCTCTGCACAGAGACGCTACTGCAAGCAGTGAAGAAAACATGTATTATCTGTTTCAGACTGAAATTGCCTTGTGTATTGGATAGGACAAGACCATCTGATGTTCTCCCCACTGTCCCACCACAAGGAGCATTTGTCACTTGCTCAGGATGTGATACAATATTTTTTCAGGTTTTCGTTCCCTCCAAAAGCTCCATGGACAATGAGACATTACAGTGAGAAGTGTGGGGCATGGTGCTGAGGAAATCTGCCATTTCCCTGTTTGTAACAGTAGGGGCCTGATTCCCCTCCAAACCATGTGGTTATGAATGTGATGATTGCTGCTTATTCCTATTTTATGGAAGTCAATCTGTTTTTTGTTTCTTGGCCTCTGAAACCTCACTTTGCCACAAAGGACCTGGCAGAAGCAGGTTGGGGCATCGTGACACCATTAATGGAGGGAGCAGGACGGACAGACTGATCCTGAGGTGATGCTACCCTCAAAGGTGTTCCATCCCAACAAGTAAGAATTCAGGCAAAAATGCCAGGAGAACTGCATGAATGGAGAAAGAGCTCCAAACCAAACTCAAACACAAGACAGAAGCATATGGAGACTGGAAGCAAAAGCATACAGAGAAGCCTACAGAGAAGGGATAAACTGAGAGGAATGCAGAAACGTTGTCTGAGCACCCAGGGATGCAGTAAGGAAAGGCAAAGCCCACATGGAACTGAATATGGCCAGGGATGTCAAAGGCAACAGGAAGGGCTTTTAGAAGTACACGGGTGACAAAAGGAAGACTAGGGAAAATGTGGGCCTGTTGCTCAATGAGAAGGGGGACATAGTGACACTGGACATGGAAAAGGCTGAGGTGTTGAATGACTTCTTTGTCTCAGTCTTTACTAACAAGACAAGTCTCCAAGAATTCCAGGTTCCAGAGGTCAAGGAAAAATGCTGGAACAAGGGAGGTGTACCTTTGGTGGAAGAGGATCAGGTCAGGGAAAATTTAAAAAGCTGGACATGTATAAATCCATATATAAATCCTGGGATGCATCCATGAGCACTGAGGGAGCTGGCAGATACCATGACAAGGCTGGTCTCTGTAATTTTGGATCAATCTGGGTGATTGGGAAAAGTGTTCAAAAAAAAAAAAAAAAGAATGGCTATTGCACATTTCTGGGTTTGGACTCCAGTTTTATCCCACGGTACTGAGAATGATGAGAACTGACAGGCCAGGATAGAGTCATGGCATAGCCCTCATATTTATCCTCACTACAATCTTTCATAAAATAAACATAGTGTAACTCAGGAACACCTCCCTTTTAGGCTGCAATTTCCCCAATGGTAATTAGAAAGCCTGGGGGTGATGTTAGTTCCTAGTGCTGGCTAATAATCCTGCAAGTGGTGTGAGGATGGGAATACAGGGGTGGCTCCACGAATTGATGGAAGAACAGTTTACCCTCTTGCTAACCGTGGCAGCAAGGTGGTGTAAGGAGGATGGTATCACAGGGGACGCTATAAAATAAGGGTGGAGAAAGGTTTTACAGTCAGCATCAGAGAAAAACTTGCAGTTTCCTCAGGGGAGGATATTACAGAGACTTATCAAATGAAGATCTGACCTACTTGTACCAGCTAAGCCCTCAGCACTGAAACACAAGCCTCTGCCACTCTGAGGATCCACTTCACTGTATAACAGACCTATCAGGCTCTTATTTTTGTGCTCATAACCCACATTTTAAGAGCCTGATACATTTGCATCTGCCAGTAGGAAGGCTGTTAGGTTGGTCTGCCAGTCCGATTTAGGGGTGCAAAGTCCCCTTCACTGATGGGACAATCATAAGCAAAAAAATTTGAAATGCTTCAAAAGATATTTTTTTTCCATAGCCAATCTAAAACGGAAAAAGCCTCGCTAAGAGATTGGATCAGATTCCTCACTCAGCAAAAGGAAAAACAAGATGACATCCAAACCTCTTAAGTCTTTTCACACATGGAAGGCCAGGCAGCCAAAATTCTCCTTCATCATTTCCACATTCAGCTTTCCACACACTGAGCGTTACAGAACAGCACTTTTTACATAACAAATATCCCTTCACCAGAGGGGAAAAAAAAAAAAAAAAAAGAAAAAAAAAGTAGAAAATCATTTACATATCTGCCTGTATTTTCAAGGATTCCCGTTGGTCTCTTTTTTCACTTCCAATAAAAAAATATTTTCAGTGAATATGGGAAATTGCCTCCTGTTGTCCAGTTACCTGGCCTTACCCCGCATTTGTTGAGGTCGGTGGTGAACTTCTCACTACCTATTCAGAGAATAAAATTCCACTTTTTTCAGTTATTTGATTTCTATTGGCTAGCGACTTTCAGAGTTTTGGGTATCCCAGCATTATCCCAGATAATTTCAAATTTGCATTTTAGCCATTCTAAGCCTACTCTTTCTTCCACTTCCACATCAATATTTTTGCTGTGTTCTTCCTTTTAAAGGATTAGGTAAAATCGGGTGGGATAGGGAGAGGATGTATTCCTATATTCATTTGTTATTTGTATAACCAAATTATTTTCTATGGGTTTGCTATATTTTTTGTGTGTCCTATGACAGCCTGATCAGAACTTTCATCATGTGTCATTAGCAATAGGTGATGGAGTGAGTGGATAAGGCTTTCTGCACAAGCATTTTATGGCAAGGAAGTTGTACCGTGTCAAAATCATCAGGAATCTAATGTGGGTTTATAAAACTTGACACTCCTGAATCAGTACACAATGAAAAAACCTCAATCACCAACAGCAGAAAACAGGGAAAAATGGGAATAGTCATATTCAGTATGAAATTGAACTGTAAGGTTAAGGCTTACTTATAGGATGGATAATATCTCATTCCCCATAATATAGATGGGATATAGCATTTGAACACCTCCATGCATCTGCCTATAAACATACACATGCACATTTATCAGCAGTGAAACACCTGCAAAAATCAGCAACCAATTTCCCAGTTAATGGCATTTTAAAGGTAAAAACATACTCATAACATTGGCAGGGCTTTGTCACACAACTTAAATTGATATTTAAATCTAAGAAACTTCTGGAGAATCTGGCAATGCTAGTAAATTGGGATTTCGTGTACTTTCTGGTTGGTTTTGGGGTTTTTTTTTCAGCATAAAATTCAATCACCTTTTCATGTTCTTTCCACGGACCTAAATCTCTGCTCCTTTTGAAACCCAAAGAGATTGGTCAGCTTTGAAAAATTCAGGGCCCCCGCTCAGGTTCACAGCAGCACATTTGGAAAAACTTTTACAATATGTTCTGGTTCTGAGAAATCATTCTGATAAGCAGAAAGCTTGGATTTGGCAGAGCAAGATGATATTTAAAGCATAAAACGGCTAGCAGGTGTCAGAAAGTTTCTGCTGCTTCTTCCATGCCGCATTGGGGTGTTGTTATTTGAGCAATTTTTACAATTTTGCTAATTGCTATGAGTCCTGGCCATCATCTGCTAAGCAGGAAAATTCATATAGTGCCTGGAATAGAAATAGCAGTAAGTTAACTGTCATTTCTGGATTTGCTGTGCTACATCAAAATTAGCTCTATGCAGAAGTTTATCTGTAGCAAATCAAAGTAACTTAATTGGAGTGCTAATGACTCTGAAATCACTGCCTTAAACACCAGAGGAGCTTCTGGGTGTATTTTCAAGAAGTGAGAGACCTGGCTGCAAAAGTGACAGAAAATGTGTCGCGCAAAGTATCTTCAAGGACATTTCTGAGAAAGATGGCAAAAGGCAGCCTTTCTATACAGGGTTCAATTTTGCGTTTACACAAATTTAAGTGCAAATGTGTTCTTGTGCCTGGGGTATCTGTGCTTCAATTACAGTCAGCACAGATGCTGACAAGACAGGCTGGAGAGTTCAGCGGAGAGAAACCTGATGAAGTCCAACAAGGGTAAGTGCAGGGTGGTGCACCTGGGGAGGAATAACCCCCTGCACCAGGACAGGTTGGGGCTGACCTGCTGGAGAGCAGCTCTGGGGAGAAAGGGCTGGGAGTCCTGGTGGACCTCAGGATGACCACAAGCCAACAGTGTGCCCTGGTGGCCAAGAAGGCCAATGGTCTGGGTGCTCCTGGGGTGCATTAGGAAGAGTGTGGCAAGCAGGTCAAGGGAGGTCATCCTCCCTGTCTACTCTGCCCTGGTGAGGCCCCGTCTGGAGCACTGTGTCCAGTTCTGGGCTCTGCAGTTCAAGAAGGACAGGGAACTGCTGGAGAGCATTCAGCAAAGGCCTATAAAGATGGTTAGGGGACTGGAACATCTCTCTTAGGAGGAAAGGCTGAGAGACTTGGCTCTTTTTACTCTGGGGAAGAGCAGACTGAGGGGAGGGGATCTTATCAATGCTTATAAATACTTAAAGGGTGAGTGTCAGGGGGATGGGGGCCTGTCTTTTTTCAGCACTGCCCTGTGATGGGACAAGAGGTAATGGGTACAAACTTGAACATAGGAAGTTCCATCTAAACAGGAAGAGGAACTTTTTTTCTTTTGGGGTTGGCAGAGCCCTGGAAGAGGCTGCCCAGAGAGGTGGTGGAGTCTCCACCTCTGGAGACATTCCAAACCCACCTGGTCATGTTCCTGTCCAACCTGTTCTGGGTGGACCTGCTCTGGCAGGAAGTTGGACTAGATGATCTCCAGAGGTACAAATATATTGTACCAACCCTGTCTGTGATATTGCAAGAGGGGTCTTCCCTTTTGCTTGGATGAGTTTTAGCACTCTGTTCACTTACACTGGTGTATTAGGCTGAAAATGAGCTGGAACAGATGATGGATTTCAGTGGAACGCTGTTTCTGACAAATGAAAACTCAGTGTCAGCTGAGCAGTTTCCAGCCTCTAACTGCTAATAATAAGCACTTTTCACCAGTTTAATTCATTAGTTGGGGAAAAAGGATCAAAGACACAAAAGAAGTTGCAGCTTAAAGAAAATATAAAAGCTGTGGCTTCCTTTATCCTTTTTGTTTGAGCCGTCATATTTTCTGTCACTGGGGTTTCTGCAGGAGCCTTGATGATGGTACAAATTTCTAAAAGTGTGAACACCCAGAGAGCACCAGCTCTGAGTGAGTGCAAGCGTGTAGGAGGGAAAGGAGTCTGAACCTGCAATTAAGGACAGTGCCCAACTTTGTGCCTTCTCTTTCTGGAAGCACCCGATTGACAGGTCAAAAGGCTCCCTTGGAGACCATGGCTGCTTGGCAGAAAATAGCCTGATCTTAGTGAAAGGAATTACTTCACAGAATGAGGTCTCTTGCCTTGCAGGGGGAAGAGTGCAGCAGCGAAAATGCTCAAAATTATTCTGAAGAGGAGGAAAAAATCTGTCTATTGCTAACTGGACATGTATCTCCCTAATTATTTCTATCTCAGCTTTCAAGTGCCTGACTCCTGTTGTTCATAATCAACACCAGAAGGCAGGCATAGCTCCCAAAGGGAGCAGAATGGAAAAATTTTCTCGGGTCTTTTGAAATACTCGGTTTATGTCTGCCACTCTTGTTTTTTCAACTTGTCCGGGGAAGTGTCTTTGTAAAGCAAAAGTGGAGATGATCCCTGAGGCCCTGAAATACCTCGAAGAGCTTGGCTTTTTGAACACCAAGCTTTTAGGAGGATTCATCTATGAAAATCTAAATAACACCACTTCCTTTCTTAGCCTTTGAGTGTATTTCTATAAAGTGCAGCACTACTTTTGTAGAGAACATTCAAAATTTGTCAATCTTAGATTTTATGATGAAATTTAACCCCCTGTTTTCTGGACTCATGTGCCTAAACAAGAAATTTAGACTCAGTTTCCAATGCAATGAAATGAACAGAATCAAATGAACACCTGGGCTTCTAACCCTCACTTTATTTATGAGACTAAATACCCTCTTGGACCTTAACTTAGGTGCAATCGTTTCAAAGAATTGCCTGGCAATATGACTTTCCTGAAACTCAAAATCCAGAAGCAAAAATAAAAGGAAATAGCAACAATAAAAGCAAAAAAAATACCTCTCCATTTTTATTTTATTTTATATAGATAAATTTCTGATTTCCCAAAACTGATGGATGACACTGTTGTAAGAATTGAAGATAATGAGTCTCTGTTATAAAGTGGGACACTTATATGCTACATTGCTATTACTATTAAAAATAACAACTTTGAAAGCCACAAGCAATGGAAATGACTGCATGACATTTAAAAACCTCCAAGGTAAACAGATTTTGAACTTGGATCCATTAACCTCCTCAGTTTAAACTACACAGAGCTGTACTTCAACCTGACAACCACAACAGTGAAACCAAGAAGAACTGGACTGCAAAACAGATGGGAAACTGAAAAATGCAGCTTTCATCTGGGACTTGTGCTCTGAGCAAATGTAAGTGTTGCAAAAGCTCAATGCTGTGAAACAACAGATCATAGACATTTCACCGCCCTACACTCTGGGAAGTTCTGGACATTTTCTGTACATGCTGCTGTCTCCATGTATCCAACAACATTTAATAACACACCCTCTTCTAAGAGTCATTTTGTGAAAAACAGCCAGTTAATATTAATGAGGTATTTCAGATATTGAGAGACCGATGTTCCCTTTGAAGCTGTGGAGAGAAAAAAAAAAGAGTAATTAATCAGTCTGGACTGCTTTGGGGTACAGTTTCTTTCACTTCTTTCAGTTTTGGGGTACAGTTCTTTAGGGTACTCAGCCTGGAGAAGAGAAGGCTCTGGGGAGACCTTATAGCAGCCTTCCAGTACCTGAAGGGGCTACAGGAGAGATGGGGAGGGACTCTTGATGAGGGAACGGAGTGATAGGATGAGCAGTAATGGCTTTAAACTAAAAGAGGGGCATTTCAGACTAGATATTAGGAAGAAATTCTTTACTGTGAGGGTGCTGAGACACTGGAACAGGTTGCCCAGTGAAGCTGCGGCTGCCCCATCCCTGGAGGTGTTCAAAGCCAGGTTGGATGGGGCTTTGAGCAACCTGGTCTGGTGGGAGGTGTCCCTGCCCAGGGCAGAGGGGATTGGAACTAGATGTTCTTTAAGTCGCCTTCCAACTCTAACTGTTCTATGATTCTATGATTCTTGAGACTGAGTGAGCCAACATACCAGCTCATTATTTCCAGATGGATAAGGTACATACTCCTCCCACCTGCATTCATCAGATTCCTCCAGGAATCAGGTTAACAGACTGAAACGTCAGAAAATTGAATGAAGGTGGAGAAGGAGGTAATTATTGTGCCATTTTAGTGAGTTAAATGAGCTCTGCAGAGAGTTGAAGGAAGCAGAAAGGAGGATTTCTTGGCTGAGAGTGGAAGGAGAAGATGGGGGACTGGTACATAACCCAACAGGTGGTTTTAAGATGTTGGCTGAGACTTTCTTTCTGCAGGCTACGAGGGCCAGCCAAGAGCAGTGAGTGCCGGGAAAGTCCATATCTACAACTTTGACTGGTGTCCCAGACAAAATTGGGCCTGTGTGGTTGAAGATGGAATCATGACAGGAGAAGATTTTTTCTGGTATTTCCTGATCTGAAAAAGTTTGATGTTTCAGTCACGTGAACATAGCAATATGGTCACAAGTTAGGTAGTTGTTACTAAAAACGAAGTTTGGCTTCTTTGTGTGTTCTCATCTTTCATTGCAGGTACTTGTAAAATTTCTCTCCTTGACACATAATACCGAAATATCCTATTTTTGCAGACTAAAGTGATAGTGCTCTTGCAGCTCCTATTAAATCCTTACAAGCAATCTCTAGGGAAAGAAGAGATTCTATCAAATGGCAATGACAGGAGAGTTAAGGAGAAAGGAAAATTTGAAATTCAACCAGAAAATGGAAATTACCACCCATTCTCTGAAAAAAAACCAAACACAATGCTGGGCAACCATTAAAAACTATGAATAGTAAAGACAGGAAGGAACATTTTTCATGACACCAGAAAAGCAGCCAGACTTTGGGGCTGCGTTGTATGTGTGTTTTCACGTATGTGTGTTTTCACACCCTGAACAGAAGAATGTGCTGAACAAGCCCTGTTCTCTGGAAGCTGGTGTGATCTGCACCTCCCTGGTTCTCAGGAAGGATATGTCCTGGTATTGGCAGAGCGGCAAAATGAAGTAAGGTCCCTGGTATGTCAGCCCCACCTGTTGGACTGACCATCAATCAGAGCTGCCAAAGCCTTACCAGAAGGGTGACTAATCCATGCTGGAAACGTCAGAGAACTTTCCAGGCCTTGTTGTTTTGTAGTTGCAGAATGACAGTTGTTGATATTGTATATATTTGGTGGTTGGGACCAAGCTTCTTGGAAACCTTAATAAAAACGTGCATATGTCATGACATCAGCTTAAAGTTGTCTCTGACTTTTCCCCATAGATTTAGACTAAAGGAACTACCTACCTCTTTTGTGTTGTCCCTTCTACACCACCAGAGAGTGTTGTGTGAGGCCAAACAAGAGGGAGGTGTTCAGAACAAGCCAAAAATCATTACAGAGGCATCCCCTTGTGAGGCTGTCAGCAGGGAACATGCAATGTTGGTGGCCACTGCAAGCTGAATACCAACCTGTGGAGAACAAGAAGAAATGGACAGTGTGTATTAAAGAGTGTGTGAGGCTTTGGAAATCTGTGCTCCATCAGGTCCTCACTGCTTGAGGTGTGGGTTACACAAGGAGGCTGCTGAGGGATGGTGGTGGATGTCATCTTCTGTGGTCTGTTGGCTTCACTATGGTCCTTAGTGTCACTCAGGCTGATGTGCCCTGCTCAGATCTCCTCTGTATTGGTACATGGAGAGATGAGGTCTACCAGCTCAGCAGAGCAAAGAGAGCTTGGGGGTTTAGCGACTATTAAAAAAAATTTTTTTTGGACACACAGGCAACTTTATGACTTTAAATTCCATTCTCTCCAGGGCCATAAAAAACATCCACACTGCCTAATTTTGCAGGACATTACTGGAGCCTGGACTGCTTGTCTTCTCTTCCTGTTCTGTTCAGCTTGTTCTCCTGAGCACTGACATCACGTGGTCTAAGGCTTATGAGAAACTGGACATGAGAAACCAAAAGAGGTACTAAGGCTTAAAATAGAACATACAGAGGCAATTAAAAGGGCTTTGCTAAAGTACTCAGAGAGGTGAGCTGATGTCCATGGGCTTAAACTCAGGAAAGGGATTTGAAGATCCAAAGGCCTGGAATGGGAGCCAGTGAGGAACTGATAATCTCCTACCCTGCTTTACAGCTTTAGTGAAATAATTTTCCTCTTCTTTCTCGATTTTCATTATTTTCTTCCCCTATCTTCTTTGAAGAGCTTTAGAGGAACAGCTTCATCTAGGAGCAAGACCTCCAGGTCTCAGGGGTGTATTCTCAAAATGGCTGTGAGCTGGATGATATGATGAAAGAACAGGCAATGAATGAAACATCAGTTTGGGTCCCAGAGGGCTCTTTTCCCACTTCTGCCTTTGCTGACAGCTTAAGATGTGACTTCAGTCAAGTCCTTCAGCCCCATTGTGCTTCTGCTCCCTGTTTGATAAACCTTCTGTATTTCAGGGTATGGAGAAAAAGACAGAAAGTTATGCATCACTGAGACATGGTGAGGGGAAGGCTCAGAGGCAGTTAGAAGAAAATATTTGACTATTACACTAGGAACAAGAAAACCTCCACTGCTGGATTAAACTGGCACAGGTCAGCTGAAGTCCAACCATCCATCCTTTTGCAAAAGACTCACTTAAATAACATTAAATTCCATTAATAACCAGATAAATGGCAGTATCATGAGCTGTCAGAGAGGACATGCTCTTCTCTTTATATTTCCTGTAGTTTTGTGCCCGTGAGCATCTCCATGGTTGGCCTGTTGCTGCAACATATGTTGAGACAAAGCTGTCAAACAGACCAAGAATAATCCAGGGGAAAGTCAAACTAGACAGAGATAAAAATCAATGTAGATTCTTCCAAATGAAATCCATCTTTCATTACTTATTTTAGAGTTGCATTCTTGCTCACATGTCTTATAATTCACATGAATTCCCAAAAAATCTTGGCTTTGTAGTTCTGCCCTATCTTAGACATTCCAAAAATTGGCTTCCCACAGATCCTTTTGGTGACTGTGATTTATTTACTCCTTGCTGGCTTTGGACGTGGTTTCCCCATCAAAAACCAGTTTGCTACAATTGCATTCCAGGTTATCGAGTGTTAGCTAAACCCTAGGAAATGGGTTGTGCACATCTTCATCATCTGTTGCAAGCATAATGTAAGGTCCATTATTTTAAATGCATTTGGACTGCAACTTTAGAGAACGTGCCAGCAACTTGTTACTTGCATGTTCCTTGAGACAATTTATAGCTTCCTATGTGGAATTTTCTCAATCATATATAACCACGTGAACATGCATCCGTATATATATATATGAAGGATGTGGGCACAGAAGCAATAATAATAAAATATAATGAAAAAAGAAGTTTATGATTTCAGTTTGGATATTTATTGAAGCTGAGAGGGAAACACTGAGCTGACAGAAGTGCTTACATACTTTAGTAAATAAAGATTTGTCTAAGAGTCTGGAGATGTGAGTCCTGGTTATTGCTCCATCAGTTACAGTTTATATAGTTTGAGTGAGCTTCTTAATCCCTTTACCCTCGATGGTTTTCACCCATAAAATAAGAACAATGTTATTCATTCATTCATTGTTGTGAAATGCTGGAACACCTTTGAGTGGGAATAACTGGGTTACTGTCTCAGGGAGACCACATATGCAACTGTCTCCTAATCCAGAAAGAAAGACATAGTGCTCACGCATCCGCTAGAAAATAAAAGCACAGGCTGGACATAGGCACAGCCATGATTTTGTGACCTCATGAAGATCCCTTGCTCAAGAGGTAGCAGGAGCCAGAGGCAAATCTCAAAGGGCAGTTTGGACGTGGCCATTCTCTTTTTTCAGAGGGCAGGGAGGGAAAGGGTTTCTGTGCGTGTGTGGACATGAGTCATGATATGTAACTTGGCCTCAGGGGCAGAAAGTAGGGCCTGACATGTTTTATTTACTGCATAATGAAGTGGGAAAGGGAAGGAGAGGGGGGTCACGCATGGGAACTAAATACCATGGCCTGGTGTTTAAATGTCGGTGTGACTGCATACCGCTGGGCTTCACTGACCTTTCCTTTGACCTTGGGAAGCGCGTTGTCACTCTCCTTCTGCACTTTGTCCATCTTGCCTTTCTACTGCCTCAGAGAAGGTCCTGGAGCTCAGCAGCTGAGTCCAAGAACCTCTTGTCTTTGTAGTCATCCCAGCAACATCACAGCTGTGCTTTTTTTTCCACCAGGATAACTTGCAGAGGTGCAAAGGAAGGGAGGATGCTGGAGATCTGTTAATGAGTCCCCTGCTTGAACCTGCAAGCTCCTCCTTCACTCAGCCCTTGCGCTGATGCCTCTCCCACATTGTGAGACATCACCCTGCTCCCCACGTCCCAAGAATTTATTTACCAAGTATGTTACCCTTTTCTTTGGGTGTAAACATCCTCCTTCCCTTTCCCCCCCCACTAGCATCTCTCATCCCCTCCCCGAGAAAGAGAAGGAATTCTGATATTGGGGAATATGCCATGTGTATGTAGACTTGTAGCAAGAGAATGACTTCTTCCCTCCTCCTGGGCTCCATCACCTCGAACACCTCCTCAAGGCACCTCCCATTCCCCCCTGCCCTTCTCCTCCCTTCCCTTTGCTGGCAAATCTCTGTTCCCTCTTTCCAGGCACTCACAGCCATGGCAGCAGCTGGCAGAGGAGAAAAATATCTTCCCCCACCCAGAACCCTGTCTTCCTCCCATCTTCCTCTCTTTTGCTGAAACTCCTGGTATGTTCCTGGGTTTTTAGCTTCCAGCAAGAATAAACTCTGCATCCCTCCAGTTGAAGCGGATACGGACTCAATTCCAAAGGGTTCTCCAGTTTCTATTTATAAATCAGCCAGGGCATTATTATTATTATTTCTGGGGTTGAAAAAAACAGAAGAAAGTATGCCCTATTTGTGCAGATTTGATGTCCTGGAACATTTTGGGTGTTGTTTGCAAATCCACTCACAACTAGCAGACCAAACCTGCTATGGCTGCAACAGAAAGAAAGAGGCAAACTCAATTAGAAGTCAAGCCATGATAAATTTTCTGTTGCCATTGGCTAGCAGTCTTGGATGGGAGAGCCAGCCAGCTCTGGTGCCAAGAGGAAATCTGACACAGATGATAGTCTGACTTCCAGTACCTAGAAAAAAAGGGCCAGCCAGCTCTCTGTGTGTGTATGTTTTTTTTCTTCAAGAACTTTGGTACGTTTTAAGAGGGGAATCCAAGCCTCAATACGCTCTTACTTCTGTGCATAGGAACAAAACATAACACTTTCTCTTGCTCCTGGCAGGGCTCAAGGAGAAACACTTCAGACGCTCTGCTGTAACCAGGATCCCCTTGTCTACTTTCCCAGCTTCCCTTTTTTTCTCGCATGAAGTGACCTGAGAGGAACTTGCCTGGTGATGCTATTTTCCCCCTTCCTGAGCTCGTGGCAGAATGACAGTGGCTCGAGTTAGACTGGGACACGGTGTCTGGTGAATGTTCCCAGCTCCTACAGACACAGCCATAGGTGGATGCTGTACACCAGTAGCTGTCCAGTGCATCACACCATGAGCCTCTTCCCATCACCAAAATCCATCCGCTTCCAAAGCTTTCAAAGCTTCTTCAAGCCTCAGACTCAAGGGTCCAATATCCAGGCTATGGGGCTCCCTTTTCAATCCCTTTTCTGGCCTGAGTAACCCCATTCCTGGTGTAAAAACAAGTTCATTGAATAAGGAGCAGCTTGTTGGAAGGACTTTGACTTTTTAACTATTTAATTATTATTTTACTGAGACCTTTATGACTTCCATCAGAATTGCAATTCCCTCATGCCAGTTGCAGTACAAATGTATAGATATAATTCCTACAGTACTGCACTTATTACATACATATGTATGTATATGCATAAAACGGACATATATAGAACCATAGTATCTGTAGACTGTTAGATATGGTTCCTACACTGACAGTCTTTCCTGGGGGTTTAACCCTGAAAAGGCTGAAATGGGTAGGGAGGGTTAGGATTTTTGTAGCTAAATGATTTCTGGGCAGAAAATGCAATGCTGTAAAATGGAAATGTCCTGAAGAAGACTGTAAATGTACTGATCAATGTCCATTAGATAAATTGTATGAGAATATCATTATTTTGCTGGTCTGGTGTGAGGTACTTCATTTCCAATGTTTAATAGTGTTGTCTTATTAATGCATTGCTTTGTGGGAGTTGTAGTTCAAAATCTCCTGCACTCTTGTGGAATGGATTGGCTGATAACTTTTCTAACCATGTGCTTGCTGTAAGTCATGCATTCTTTTGACAAAGTTTTACTTGGTGCATGACAAGAGATGTAATCTGACCAAAAAACCTTTCTCCTACAAAAGGAAAAAATACTCAAACTGCTTTGGATCCCCTAGCTCTAACACACCACATCAGAGAAACACAATTTAATGATGAAAGAGCCCCAGACAAAGGTTCAGTTCAACAAGTCACAGTAGAACATTTCAATTTCAGGAAGGTTAAAATGTTTCTCTTCAACTGAATTATTGAGACAGAACACTATGATATCATTTATTGAAATTTCTCATAGTTTTGAGCCCACAAAAAAAAAAAATGACAAAAGGTCCATTTCTTGTGCTAATAATGTCTCAAAGCAAATAGTAGATGGAAATTTCCAAATCTCTATTTGAGAATTCACTAAATGAGAATTATAATTTCATGCAAGATGATTCATGTACTTGAATGGCTTCATCACTGGGGATTCATGCCATTACCACCGAACAATGGAAGCACCGTCTTTGATGCCTGTTTCAACGGAGAGGATGCTGCCTCCCTGTAAAAAGATATGATCATCAAACACCCCATGAAATGGTTGTAAACCATGCTGTTAAAACTGGGAATTGCATTGCATATTTTTTTCCCCATAAACATTTGTAGCCCAAACATACTTATTCTTTTTTATTATTTGCTTTTAAGCATAAGGGAGGTAAAAAGAGAACCACTCTAAAATGAAAAAGGAAACCCAAACCCTTTTTGCTTGCGTATGCTTTTAGTGTTCATTGATTACCTACATCAAGCTGGAGTCCCTACTGCTTTGCGGAGTTTTAGACAGAGGAAAATCTCTAATAAACAACCCAATCTGGAGCTTAGACTGCGTAGAAAAATGTACTTGCCCTTTTAAAAGATGTTCTTCCACTTTGAAGTGTGCTGCAATTACATTTCTGAAAAAAAAAAACAACAAAAACAGCAAAGAAGGAATGAATCCTGAAAATTGCCAGGTGTCATCTTTGAAGAGCTGAGATTTCAGGAACATCTCTGAAATGAATATGAGTAAACCATTTGTTGCATAGTTTGAAAGGAAAGTAAAAGTATGATCCTATTCCAGATATTCATCCAGTGTGTTAAGAAATGACTTGGCAAAGAGCAGGCTCTGCCTATCTAAAAAACATTTATAGGCCATTTCAGAAAGATTGGGCTGTGGATGTTGTCTAATTGCTATAAACTAATTTCCTTGTTCCATTAAGCATCAGGGGTTGTAAGACAAGGAGGCTTAATAATTTCCTAGAAATCTGATAGAGCCTGATAAGAGACCTTGGCCTCACAGACAGATAAACAGGTGCAATGCAGCTCTCAAGCTTTATTTAGAACTCCTATTTTCCAGCTCAGCACCTAAATCGATCCTGAAGTGCCAGAGGATTCCTGCAGCTCTGTGTAGACATGAAGCCACCTTCCCACCAGACTTGCTTTACAAATGACAGAGACCTGTTTGACAAATACTGAGTTGAAGAGCACGGATCCAAAATGCAGTTGGATCTCCCTCCCAACTTCTTTTGATTCACAGAGGAGTGGGTCTCTAAAAGGTGTTTACAAGTATTTACTGGGAGCTGAAGAAAATATAAGTAGATGTTTAAAGTAGATCACAGAGAGCTAATTTACAGACACTTGTCCTACAGCATCAGCCACAGCATATCTCCTGTTGTCGTTAGACAAACCTTGGACCTCTCATAAAATCTGTGTTTCTTTTATTTTTGTTTCATTGTTTGGTTGTGGGTTTTTTCTTAATAGTAGGTCTATCACAAAGTCCCATTTGATGCTGGAAGAGACCTAGAAAGCTGCAGGTCTTGGTGATGGCTCTCTACAAGGTGTAGAACCTCTGGAACATGGAAGGTAATCCAAAGATCTGGACTACATCTCAGAGGAAGATAAAAGGAAAACAAAGAAATGAAAACAAACCAAGCGACCAAAAAGCCCAATCGACTTTTACTGCCAATCTGATCTAGGGAGAAAATGCCTTCTTGATTTGAGATTGCTCATTGGCCTGATGAGGAATGTGTAAGAAAGGAGCATCCATCAGGCACCTGCAAGATGTTAATACCAGTAAGCGCACGCTGTGTTTATCTGTAATATTTCTTGGATGCTTCCAAGGAATTAAAAAAAGGAGGTCCTTCTCCCTTCAAACCAAGATACCCATGAAGAGGATGCAAGTTCTTTTCTGCCTCCTGAAAGGAACCAGTGGGACCTGGGGGGGAATGAGTTTAATATAATAATCTGTGATAAATAAATGTGATTAACAAAGAGAAATGATATCAGTCTTTGAAGCCTTCATCCAATCAGATGCTTAAACACTCATAACATAAATATTGAATAACAAGTTCATTTTGTGCTTTCCATAGATTTTTCACACTCCTTTCAAAAATACTTTCCTGACTCTTTGTCAGGAAGTGTAGTGACAGGACAAGGGGTAATGGTTTTAAATTGGAAGAGGGGAAATTTAGATTAGATATTAGGAAGAAATTCTTTACTGTGAGGGTGGTGAAGCACCGGAACAGGTTGCCTAGAGAAGTTGTGGCTGCTCTGGCCCTGGAAGTGTTTAAGGCCAGGCTAGATGGGGCTTTGAGCAACCTGCTCTAGTGGAGGTGTCCCTGCCCATGGCAGGGGGGTTGGAACTCGATGATCTCTAAGGTCCCTTCCAGTTCTAACTGTTCTATGATTCTATGTAGACACATTGTCCCTGTAAATCCCCAGAACATTGCACTACTGATGGGTGGAACCCAAATTTCCAGTCTCAGCTTGTTCACAGTCAGGTTTGTTCCTTCCATATACCCTTCCTGATGGCTTAACACTGGGGGGTCAATGGGTCCAATGCCATCATTTCATCTGGGAATCGTGATTGTTTTAAAACTCAATGATCTGACTGTGGAGCTGAATTCTGATGTAGAAAGAAAGTCCCTTCATCAATATTCACTTTGTTTCTGGACAGACAGGCATCTGGGCGAATTGTCACGTCCCACACTGCTTGTTTGGGGATGGTATGAACCCAATGGAGAACCACATGCTCCACTGAACAAGCACTGAAGGGGTCATTGCTTCTGGCCCCATCAGGGGCCCGTGATCACACATTTTTGGGCAATTTCTGGTGCTCAGGTAAGCACCAACACTGATTAATTATACATGGAAATTGCCACAGAGAGAGTCATGGGTATATTTAGCATTAATAGTGTTGTAAGGCTGGCTGAAAAGAGGTGCTGAAAGTGAGAGGCTGCAGAGAGTGAGGAGTACTTTGGGGCTACTCCTTTCAGAAGAAGTTGGGAATTGCATGAGATTATGAGCATTGTTTTGTACTGATGTTCACCAAGGACAGGATCAAGAAACAAACACTTCTTGCCCCAAGGAACCTTTTATTTCCCCACAGGGAACAACATTTAGATGGCCAGTCCATTTGGGTGAACCACAGTGGCTGCTGGATGGTCCTCCAAGCTCCACTTCTCTAGCAGCTTTGAACTTATCTGCAAGAAAAGAGCATATCATTGTCCTGTTCTCAGAAAACAACAATCAGTGGCTTCATAGTCCTGTAGCCAGAATCTGGTTCATTTCAGACATGTTTTCTTTTATATCTAAAACATTTCACAATGTATACCAATGTATGACTGTTAATTGAGGATAGATTTGCTAACATCGAAGGTAAAACCTAGATATCCTGGTTGGGAACATGGTAAGAATATTCTTACTGTTTTGGAGACCACTGCAGCTTGCAAATAAGCTTTGCAACCAAATATTGTGTGTCTACAAGACTGGGTCAACTGAACTACAAACCTCTCATTATTCAGCCACCAATGAGTCCTTTGTATACTCAAATCCAGCCTGAGATACTGAGATACACAGCTGTTTCAGTTATTCCCAGCATCCAGGTTCTGGATGATGTTGCTTACTTAATGATGTTGCTACTCTCTGAACCCTTCCCAGTTGCTCAGTGGTGTTTTGGCTCCAGGATCTACCAAGGTCAACTCCAGATGGATCACAGTTCTCTTGCCCTGTAGCGTGATGGTGTCCTGATGCACACAGACCAGAATTGCCTTCATAAATTGTTCGATAAGACTTATCCAAGAGAATAATAATGATAATAATAATGATAATGATAATGATGGTGATAATAATAATAGTAGCAATAGTAAATCTAAATTAGGTCTGTTGAGCTTTGGCAGGGATGAAGTATGCTAGTCGAAGAAGAACAATGCTTATTGGGATTATGTGAAGCAGGCAGATAATTTAATACACATGTTCTGGGTTTCTGCCCTTTGGTCAGTGGTTTCTGAGACAGAATCGCAACAAGGAACACATTCTCAGAACTGACAGGGCAACAGTCTCCCAGTACTGGCTATTCAATTTATTTAATGAACTGGATGGCATAAATAACATCTTCAGGGAAGAGAAAAACAAATACGTCACCAGGTTGAGATCAATAGCAGCTGATGAAGTGGCAATGATTCCTCTAAAAAAGATGCTGGCATGGAGATTTTCCAGGTATGTCTTTATGGTACAGATTTGAAAAGATTTTTAGCAGCTGAGTAGTTTAAAAGGGCAAGAGGGGTCTAAATTACAGTATAAGGGAAGCCAAGCTATGTACTGGCTAGTCTAGAATAAAAGCTGATGAAGCCTAAGTAGACATAAATCTTTGGACACTTTTTGGAAAACTCCCTTGTGCAGTAATAATGTTAGCACTTGTTATTAATACCTGGCTTTTTTCATCAGTAGAATTCAAAACATTTTACAAGGGAGTTCAGTTTCATTATCCTGTCTTTATAAATGGGGATTTTGAAATACAGGGGTAAGAAGTTACAGCTCAGAAGACCAGAGGGAGAGAGGGGAAGAGGACCATGTACCCTGAGTCCCCGTCCAACACACTCAGAACTTGCTGTTTGTGTAAAGGCAGAGATCAAATTCTGGGTGGCTCCAGAAATATATCTGAGGACAAGCTTTATTTAATTACCAGTTATAGAACCAAAACATGAAATTCCCTCACTCCACCCTTCAATCTGGCCCTCTCTTGACCCAGGAGACCAGAGCAAGATGCAGTTCTCCACGTAGTATGTGAGTGTTCAAAACAGTCACACATCTGTACAAGGTTGGCTCTCCCTCAGCCGATTTCACAAGACAGAGGCAAGCAAGAACTGTTTCAACTCTTTAAATAACAATGGAAAAGTTGTGTCTTTTTGCAAAGTTTCTCCCGGATTGTTTTTTGGAGGGGGATGAAGCACATTAGATGGTTGAGGATGGAGCTCACATCGCAGCCCAAAATCCCTGGTCGTCCTTGCTGCCTGTCTGTTGACTCACCCCCTAACTCTGGTTTAGGGAAGTAAGTTGGTTTTCCAAGCTGGAAAATTCAGGCAAAAGGAGCCTGGTTCGCACTTGAGCTGATTCTCCCCTCCATGCTATGAGGATACAAATGACAGTCATCACTTGGATGTGAGAATTTTCCCCGAAATTGATCTGAGATACTGATGTAATGTTCATCTAACCTCTGGTGTCATATTTGAGATGTTTTACTGTCTGGGTTTATGAACCTGCTCCAAGCTGAGTGTCTGAGTTTCTTGTACAAAGCTATAGTGGCTTCAATAGCCAGTCTAAAAGATCCTTTTTGCAAAAAAACAGAAGGGAATTATATGCAAAGGACTTACCTAAAACCCCATCAATCTCTGGGCCCTACAGGCTTGAGCCACAGTTTTGTTGACAGTTGTCTTTAATTAGAAACTGAAGCTTGAAGACCTCCTTTAAAGAAGGCATCTAAAACTTCTATTTCCAGGAAAGTGAAGGACTTTCTGCTTACTTTTGTTAGGAGCAATGTCATTGTGGTTATACCGTGTCATCAGAGCCAGTGGACCCCCAATGAGTTTCCTACCAACTACATTAAAATCCTGCTTACTCATATTCTTTCCCCTTTAGGCTTCATGAGATGTCTGCTCCCTCCCTGGTTTGTCACATAAAGAAGAAGGCACCGCTGTGCAGGAGAGTCTAAAGTCTGGAAGTTAAATCCCACAAAAACTGAGAGACTTGAATCCCTTTGGCTGGAGGACGAGCTTGTACCTCAGAATCCCACTTTCTGTGTGGGTGCTCTGAACACCACCAGCAGTTTCCAATCTCTGCAGTTTTAAAACTTCCTTAGCATTTGCCATGAGAAGAATGAAGCCTAAATGGATAATCCAAGTCCATTAAGAACAGGATTTGCTTACGCTGGTTCCTTAGAGGTAGTTCAGAACTCACTGCAGATGTCCAGGCCACGCCTGAAAACCATTCCATTAGCCTATTAATGAAGGTTTCTATAATTTTTGTGCTGGAGTTATTGCTGCTGAGTTATCTTAAGGTTATTCCAAGCCTGCCAACTACACTAGGCCCTCAGGAACATAGACACCTCTCCCTAGTTTCTGGCTGTTGATGAGATGTGGGTAGGGACCAAGCTTTTAGCCATCACAGCCAAGGAAAATAGAAAGGACTGAGACAAGATTCAGGCTACAAATGGCAGAACTGAGTTGAGATCAGGGAAGGCTGAAGAAGGGGAGACTGGACTGTATGTGTAAACTGTGGCAACTAAGACCTACCTAAGTCTTGTTTAAAGCCTTTTATCTCAGTAGAAGAAGAACCTGTACCTAAAAACTTCAGGATGTTTGCAGGAACTCTGGGTTTGACTTTGAAAAATCTTTTCACACTGCTTACCGTGATAGAGAAGTTGTTTTCTCCTGACATCTGCTGACTTAACTCTGGTATGTGGGTGCATGAGAGCAAAGGTTGCCTTTCAAAGTGTTGGTACAGGTAGTGTCTGCAAGTAATAAGTAATGGATTAAGCTACATCAGCCAAGATCCTTTCATAACAGAAAGTACCATGTAGTTGTCTTGAGAACTGTAACTGGCTTTACCTCCCAGGGTTTTTCAGGTTTTCTAGACAGCTCAGCTTGAAAGGAATGTGCATCCTGATGTGACATCAGCTCCCTGGCCTCCAGCAGGCAAATGGAAAAGATCAGGTTGTACTAGGTGTCCATATCCATGCCAAGCACTATGCAGTGATAAATGGATATTGAAATGCTTATATGCAAATATATCTGCGCACAAAGATTAATCACTCAGAGAAAACAATTATACAGATAATCACTTTTTAAAAACTATATGGCTGATTGCCCAAGTGAGATAAATCTCAAAGTTTTCTGCAAAGACCATCTGAAGCACAGAGACTAGTTTAAGTTACTTCTGCTACCCTCACTCATGAAATAGGTGGGGAAAAGTCTACATTTCTTAGGAGAATGGCAAAAGTTCAGTCTGTTCAGTTCAGCAGAGGGAGGCTGAGGCAGAATGTAACTGATCCTTGTGTATTTATTAAAGAAAAAAACAAACACCGGACTAGGAGGGGTTTTGTAAACCACAGAGAGAAGCAGGTATAACCTGGCATTTCATATCTACAGGCTGGAATTAGGAGATGACCACAAAAATGAGGTTTTGGTCATGGAATGACAGGTTGTGTCATAGAAATATTTCTGTAAGAGCCCATCCAAGGTAGAGCTAGATATGATTGTAGACAGGAGTAAATGACATTACCAGCTCTGACATAGGCTTCTAAATTGGAGGGGTGGGACCTGCATTTAGTCGCAACATATGGGCCATCATATTCCTCCAAAAAACAACACAGCCTAACCACTGGTCTTGTCTTTAGCCAATGAAATTCTTTCCTGGTTTTACATATTTGTGTGCTTAATTCCTCCTTAATTCCAGGTGACAGAATAGTAGAGTGTTTACCTGCTAAATCTTTGTTTAGACAATTTTGGGACTGAAAACATCCATGAGTTCCTGAAAACAGTATTGCAAAGCATATAAAGCAAAAATCTGTACATTCAGACCAGTGAATTTACTCCAGAGGAACACAGGGAGAAAAAAAATGCGTGTTGGTTGAGTTCTGCTGCTAGCCATTAAATGGAGAATCCTAAGCCAATACTACATATCTTTTTAAGATCCCCTGATATGATTATAATCTTCTATTTTTTCTTTCATGATTTCCTATAAAAAGTCATCCAGGAGGAAAACCTGGAAGATTATAAGAGGATTTTGACTTTTTCTGGCTAATCTTATAGACTAAGTGAGCCAAAGTTGCAGACTAATGCTTAATGAGTGGAAATGTAGTGATGGAGGAGGGTAAAGAAAAAGGTTTTAAATGATAACAACTTGGCTGATAATCAGCTGAAAGTAAATGGCAGGAGGTGTAGAAGAAACAGTTATAAATAGTAAGACATCTAGGATTAGACTATCCAAGCAACAGTGCACATAACCTTCTGGTACATCCAAGGAAGTTCAAGAACTATTATATTATGATGTTACTGAAGCTACAACTTATGTGGTCCCTAAATAGTAAGTTAAGTCATTCTCTAACAACAGACTCCAAACCAAATCTCGGGAGGACAGGAATAAAATAATCACAGAAATTTATGGCTGGAAAGGACCTTCTGAAATCATCTCATCTTGTTCTATTCTCTGAGGCAAGATAATTACTTCTAACAGCTGTGTCTCTGACCTGTCTTTAAATACTACCAGAGAAGGAGATTCCAGGACATAACTGAACTAAGCATTTGTAATATCATGCCTACAGAAAGCCTATTTTAATCATAAAGTTTCTTGATCTTCTCTCAGGAGACAAACAAAATAATTGATCTACTTAAGTCCCACACTTCTGCCTATGTCTTTCTTATTGTCTTTCATACTCAACAGATCTTTCAAGCTTATAATGTATATTCACTGTCTTTTTATATGTCCAGGATATATCACCTGATGGTGACAACAGTACTTGAAAAGCAGAATTGCCCTCTGGGTTACTCTTCTGCCTGCTAATGAATCCAAACTATTATTAACTGTAATTGATTCCAACTCTGACATATCTAGTCTCAGTCTTGTGTGGTTTTCTCCAGAAATATTGACACTTCCAATATGATGTAAGGTCCTGATCTAAACTCAAGGTTTCTTTTGAAACCTTCTTTTGAGAAAAATAATACCTTTTTTCATTTAAACAAACAAGGCTACTGCCATTCTGAGCCTCAGAACAACGAACTGTAAAGAAATAAACCAATACAAACCAACAAAACCTCCTACATTTACAGGGAATATCATCTGTGAAGCAGAAGCAATTTTAGAGATTCCAGGACATCAGTTAATTGGATTTTATGACATGACATCATGCTTCACTGGGCCAGAATAAATGTAATTTTTTTAAAATGCTTTTGTAATGAGGTATAAGCTGGAATTTACAGTCTTAAAAAAATTAAATGAAAGAATTCTTCACTCATGGACACCCTGTGAGAAAGTTGTTCTAGTTGTTGATTTTATCAAGAAGACAGGATTTTTTTCATTTCAAGAATCTCTTATCATTTAGCAATAAGAAATTGGAGGGCTTATTTGTTGCAGTTAGGAATATTATTTTAGTACATTTGTTTGCTGCCTGGTGTCCCTTTCAGAAATACACAGATGGCTGAAGGAACAAGGTCAGAGTTCTAGTAAGGACACGGACTCGATCCTAAACTTTTCACAATAGCACCTGAGGCTGGACTCAGCTTTGGTTTCTGACATTTGAATTAAATTAAACTAAAAAAAAATAATAAAAAAGTGGCCAAAATGGCCATGTCTCCATGTCTCCATTTGTGGCATAGGAAAGAGCACTTAAATGACATTTATTGTCCTACCAAGCTTATGCATAAGTACTCTAAAAAGCACACTGGGTTTTAAAGGCCTCTTCAATCTAGTAGAAGAAGTTCTAACAAATCCCAGTGTTTGGAATGTGAAGCTAAGTTATTTCAGGTGCAAAATAGAGCACGTTTAAGAAATGATGATGATTTACTACTGGAAAGATCCATTAAGGGAAAAGACAACTCCTCTTCTTCAGGACTGGTGACTTTCTGGAAGAAGGATTCAGGAGGAGGGAAATAATTTTTGTTACTAGCCCTTGCTTTCCAGATCAGATTTAAGACCTTTCTGGTCTTAAAACTGTTGTAAGGCAGACACACACTCTAACCTCCTGAGTACCAGTTTGTTGCCTTAGTTTCTAGGCCACCCTGAATTTCACATTTCATCCAAAAAGTATCTCCAGGGGTCATAGCTTGAGTGAAATATATTTCCTTGCAGTGCTTGTTGTAACATAACCATTCTCAACAGCTTGTCCTGCTTTTGTCGTGCCGTGTTATAATGTACAAACTCAGAAATCCACTTATAACAAATAAATTCAGAAATCCAGCACCGCGATTATCCCAGGTTCTTTCCAGCCATCATTCTGCTTGAGTTCTCCCCTTTCAGAGGTTACTGTGTCCCAGAGATCCTTCATGTCTATCAGGACATTTTCAAGCCAAATTCTCTTTCTAAATCAGAAGCATTTTGCAACCTGCTTCAGCATCCGAGGCAATAGGTAGGACTGAGTTTGCAGGCAAATAATCATCTTTCATAGCTGGCTCCAAACACGTCCTTCATTGGGGATCTTATTAATACTTATAAATATCTAAAGGGTTGGTATCAAGAGGATGGGGCCAGACTCTTCTCAGTGGTGCATAGTGACAGGACAAGGGGCAACAGACAGAAGCTGGAACGCAGGAAATTCCATCTCAGCATGAGAAAAAACTTCTTTACTGTGAGGGTGCCAGAGCCCTGGGACAGGCTGCCCAGAGAGGGTGTGGAGTCTCCATCTCTGGAGATATTCAAAACCCACCTGGATCCATCACTGTCCAGCCTGGTCTGGATGACCCTGTTTTGGCAGGGGGTTGGACTAGATGATCTCCAAAGGTCCCTTCCAAGGCCTACAGCTCTGTGATTCACATCAACGGACAATAACCATTCCAGAGAGGTGGAGAGAGATGGTTTGGAGACTCCTGTTACACAACGGGATCAGCACTCGCCTTGCAGAAAATGTTAAAAACCCTGCTTTATCTCTGCTAATAGACAAGAGATTTGCGCTGGAGTTTCTGGTCCTCTGATGGAGTCAGGAGATCACAGACAAAGTTGTTTTAGTCACAGCAGCCAGTGGAGAGACATCATACAGTGGCAAATCTTCAAAAAAATAGATAGCAAGATGGGGATGGGAATCAGGGTCCTAGTGTCACTGTTTCTTCTCTGTCCAGCAGATTTGCAAAATCCTTAGGCCAAAACTCTTGAAGGTCCTAAGGTGTCCACAAACTTGGATATCAGGAAACATCCACATGACCAAGCCATCTGTTATACGGTGACTCAGTAAAAAGACCTTGTTATGTCATTGCAGTTACTCAGCTGTGTCACTTATCAAACCAAAGGCTTCATGCACTGATTTAATTAGGCTCTACATTGTTCAGACCCAGGACCTCATGTAGCAAGTGAAACAGAGTTCAGGGGTGATTGTGTGCAGCTGCCAAAAGTTGCTCTGCAAGCAGTGAAGTGTTGAAAAAGAAAAAAAGCCTGAGGACATGTTTTATTCAGCTCAAGTATGGCTCAGCAGGAGGACTAGAGCCTGGATACATGAAGGACTGTAAATTCCACCAAGATATTTCCGGAATTGTTTCCTGAGGATCCCATTTAAAGAAGGAAATGAGGCTGCTGGGCTGCTTCCATAATTTCTTGTGCCTTGGAGATAGAAGTCAATGTTTCAAGTAGCCCTGGGGGTGGTGATATAAGGGTGATATAAGGGTGGTGATATCTCTTAACATACACTCAGATACGGGGTTACTTTGTTATAGATTTGTGTTGTTTGATATGCAATAGGAAAACTGCAAATTTGAGAGATCCTGAGATGTTTTCTGGGACTCACCTGTGCCAAACTAGGCATCTCCACAAGAACTAGCTGTTCAAGTTTCCCTTCAAATGGAAAAACAAAAAAAAGATGGAAAAATAATTTCAATGTGTGGAAAAGTCTTAGGGGGCCTATAGAAAAGATGGGAAAGGACCCCTCCTCCTAAGGCCAGGCTGGAGGGGGCTTTGAGCAACCTGGTCTGGTGGGAGGTGTCCCTGCCCATGGCAGGGGGTTGGAACTTGATGATCTTCAAGGTCCCTTCCAACCCAAACCATTCTATGATTCTGTGATTCAGTCATATCTTCCATCCCACGTTGAAGTTGCTTCTAAGGCACCACCAATGACACAGGATTCCTACATATGCATAACTTAGTACGTCCTTTAATTTTTGCGTGTCCCTACTTGCAGCAATAATCCTCATCTTTCACCTCTCCTATAGGTTGGTATGGAACAGAGGGAACGTGGTGAGGGTTTGTTGCAAAGAGGCTGAATGAAGGGACTCTGAGGCACTCAGGTATGTGAGGGATTTCAAAGTGAGACCTCTTGGTTGCTTCCCTGTTCCTTCATCCAGGTAGAGCCCATGATAATATAGGGGCAAAACGGAGTTAAGGTTCAGTGGTGTTCAGAAAGGAAACTTAAGAGCTATTCCCAGATATGAGCTATGACACCCTGTGATACCTCCTGCCCAGACAACCGGAGAATATCAGGACTCCAGCAAAGAGCTCCAGATGCAGTTCTGTGTATCAGATGCCGAGGAAAGCGTGGGAAGGGGTCAGTGACATTGCTCTGAAGCACTAGTTCCTCACCCCAGGAGGTGATAATCTGCAGCTGGCCTCCAGCTATGGACTTTGGTGGAACACCTGCAGGGATTTGGGCCTGGGCTTCACCCACATTTCCTGTAAAAGGGCAATAAAAAGCAGCAATCAAATAAAAAGCAGCAATCAAATAAAAAGCAGTATCTCTGCTGCATTGCACCAGTTTGCCTGATGAACCTGGAGCTCCAGATAACAATTCCACTTGAAATAGGTAATGATGGTTAGCAAACAGCAGCCCAGTTACTCGAGACAATGCTGAGGGTGGCGCGCGACTGAAGAAAACAGCCTGATCATGTTTCTTCACTAACTTTTCCGGACTATCTGCTGCCAAAGAAGAAAGAGAATAAAAACAAGAGAAAAAAATAACAAAGAAGTGGAGGGGAGAGCGAAATTAAAAAGCAGGAGCTCTAAAATTGTTATACGCGAGAGAACTGGAGGCAAACAATGTTTTCCCACATGGACAAAGGTCTCTTCTCCTATACCCAGTGGGTCAGATCCAAGCCTTGCTGGAGTCAATGGATAGACTCCCTTTGACTTAGTAGGCTCTGGATCAGACCCAAGGTTCCTATAATGATGGCTAAGCCTGACCTGCCTACTGGGATGCCTTTAGGCTTGAGAGAGCCAACAAAAACCTTGTCCTCTCAAGAGCATTTTTGTTTTCCTGAGGTTAAGCTAAAGTTAGCTGCTGGAAATGAAACAGCTTCTTCACATCTGGACTGATGTCCTTGCAGCCACAGGCTGCTTTGCCATGTGACAACCCCGTTGGAGATTATTTCTGGACACCAGGATACATACAATTATTTCAGCATTAGGTGCCACGTCAACACAACTGACTGTATGCCACAGCAAGAGATGCCCAAGCATTTCTAGGGCAGATGGTCTCATCTAATCCTCCTTCTTTGAACCATATTGGTAGCAAAAAAAGTGTCAAGAGCATAGAGAGGCACACTCCCGTGGGTTATTTCCCCAAAGCCTGTTATTGTCTCCAGTTGCCACCTCAGCGGTGTCCACCATTCACACCATTTTAGCTGCCAAATTAGGGGCTGCTGTGCTCCTGCCTGGCTCACCGGTTCCCTCAGATCAGCATGTCCAGGCATATCAAACTTTCCCATCAAACTGTTTCCCATGCACACAGTGGATCCTCAAATCACATCATCAAGCCATCTGCTGATGCTGCAGAAAAAAAAAATGCAGGAGGAAGAAAAAAAGACCCAAATCCTTATATCAGTTCTTTACTAAATCACCATTTTCCTTTACCATTCCTCACCAAGGTAAGACATTCTTCCCAGCCTCCCAGCAGTCATCTAGCAGCCTGACTAGATGGCCAAGTCTGCTATGCTTCTGGTCAAAGCTGGAAATGTGTCTGATTTTATAGGGAGGAATATAATATTTATTAAAATATTTGATAGAGAGGACAGAAATGAGATTTTTCAGCCAGGAAGTCAATTTTAAGAGGACTTCAACTCTGGAGGATGCAGCCAAGCAGACGAGATAGGACTGATTAGCAAAGGATCAAGTGCAACTAGTTCTTGGCTGTTTTGTTCAGCTTAGGAAGAAAGCTTTCAAACTCTATCCCTCTCCTCCTCAGCATTCCCAAAGTGACTTTTTTAACCAGTCCACAAATAGTCTCCATTCATAGAAGAAGCTGGTGGTCCCAGACACCCAGTTTCTGAGCACTTTGTCATCTCTGAAGACCATTTTCTGCCAGGGGTTACAAAAAGTCACTGCATCCATACAAGTATTTTGTAGATGGAAAATAAGATGGGGTGTTACCTGCAGCAAGATAGAGTTCAGACCATAGGATCTAGTTATTTATTGTTTTCATGTCAAACAAAGAGCACAAACCCTTGGTGATATCATTAGAGCTACACAGAGCGAGTGACTGGAATGTGTTGCCCTCCATGTTCAAAGCTTCTCGCAAAGGGGGTCTTCAGTTCAGCTGTTAGTTCTTGATGCTAGTGCGGATCATAATAATCTAAAACTGCATTCCAAGCTTTGGCTCGAGTCAGAAAATAAAAAAGGCAAACCCGAAGCAAACCACCGCCTGCCAATTTTGTGTGCTAGTGTGTGTGGTTTGAGGAAGGGGGAGGACAGGGATATTATTACTATTACACTTTTTTTCTGAAGCAAGAATATCTAGCTAAGATCATCCAGGAAATTAAAATGAATGAAAACGATTGAAACGGCTGGAGAAGCCATTGCTGTCAATTTGGGGGGGAGGGAGGGAATAAAAAGGAAGACAAACCAAAAACGTTCACTTGGCATACGCATGTGGTTTGAGGGCATACTTTCTTGGCTGGTCCCGGCAAGAACTTTTAGCTGAGTCAAATGTCTGGAGGAAGTGACCAGTCAGCTGGGCTCGCGTGGCTAAGGCACACCGAACCACGGTGCCAGCAAGGCAAAGAGTGGCTGGCATCAGAGCCAGCTACCTCTGATCCCTTGTGACAAACCACTACCTGTCACCAAGCCCGGGGTAGAGAAGAACAATCACGACCTTGAGCACAATTCATCAGCCAAGCTGGAAGCTTTCAGATGAACAATTGCTTTTTCTACCACCTTTTTCTTGTTCACCTGCAATCTCATCCTGTTTTCTGCAGGACAATAGCAGGCTGGGGTGTTGACAGCCTTGCTGCATTTGTGTGCAGCAGATATTCTGCAACATCTGCTTCCCAACACAGAAGAAACCTCTAAAGCTTCCAAGAATGCTAACAGCTTGTCAGAAGTATCTTTTATTACACATTTTTTTTCTACCCAGTCCTTTCAGTGGCAGCTTCCTGGCATTAGGATTTCTTCTCCTTCAGTGAGCACAATGCTAAAAAAAAGGAAAAAAAAAGAAAAAAAAAGGGAAAAAAAAAAGAAAAGAGAAAAAAATTAAGTTAAGGTCAAGTCTTCCAGTGAAAAGGTCAAGTGCACAAAGGTGTGAAAGCTTCTGAAGGAGCCAAGGTGTTACTGGGCCAAAATGAAAACCAGCACGCAGACTTGACGTCATCCATTGACACTTGGTATTTTGGAGGGGCAGGATGAGCTAAAGAAGTTAGTCCTGGTTATTTCCCAGCCTGTAATTTATTAGGCTGCATCATAGCCACTCCATACAGAGCTCCTCCTTTCATAAAGAGAGCTGGAAAGTTGGCTTCTCTCTGGAGGCTTAGGTCAGGAGTAGGGAATTAATACTACACCTGAGCAATATTCCACTCAGAAAAATGTATTCTAGGGGAAGAGGAAGGCTAGGAAGGCAAAATATGCATCCTGAAGATGGCAGATTGGCATTTCACAAATTAATGTTCACTTAGTTAAATGTTTCCTGGGTGTAGGAAGGGCTTTCTGAGCAAAAAAATCTGGAAAATGAAAATTATTTCTATTTTTTTATGTGGTTTTTTTTTAATTCCAAATGACATGATACTTAGTGATATTTGATGAAAGAACCAAGCTTTAAAAAGTTCACAGATAATCCACAATGCTTTACTTTGCCAAAGGCTATCTTCCCTGTCCTCTTACCGTCACAAATTTGTTTGCAAACTGTCAGTGAGTAGAAAAAAAAACCCTAAACATTTCCAAGAACTGTTCTGATCTTTGTTCTCCAGATTCCTGGTATTAACCTGTCAGAATCCTCCAGATCAATGTGGGCTCCATTCCCCGGTGATGCTTACGTGACACGGAGTGGAGTTCTGGCCAAAATCTTCAACTATTTTGTTATGGTCCCAGGGAAATCAATTCACTTCACGTCCTGGATGCATGCTGAAGGCCAGCCTAACTCCTCCCAACAGGCCTGCTGGTAAGTGGGTTGTGTAGGTTGGAATGTCTAGGGTAAGCAGATGGTCTATCCACACACACAGATCATGTTTACCTGGCTGTACATCAGCAGTAACCCCTGGGAAATCATCACTTCATTCTGATTTGGCTTGCACCTACAGGTGGGTAACACGGGCTTAATTGCAAAAGCTTCTTTGGAGTTGGTTGTGGCTTAGCTCAGCAAATTCTGTGCTGAACCCTGCTTCTGCAGTGGCCTCTCACGTTTCCATCTTGGATAGCTAGCCTTAAATCAAAATAAATATTTTAGCACCATTAAATCTCATTCTTTTTCATGGTTTGCTATATTTGATCTTTCTGTAGCTCTATTCAGAATTTCGTACTAGAATATAGTAGATTTTATGCAGTTCCTCAATAATTCTTGACATTCCCATATCAGTTCTATTTCTTGGATTATTCTTTAAGTGACTGGGGGCCTAGATATCCATGTCAGATGCTCGGTTGACCTGGATTGCCCTATCTGCATTAAGATCCCCAAAAGATGATCACCAAAAAATGAAGAATGTAATTTATTGTAGAATTAAATATTCTGTACTTGGTTTCACACCTGTGTCCAACGACCTAATAAGGTGAGTGATTTTATTTTGTTTTCATGAAACTAAAGGAATCAGAAAGCTATTTCAAAAGATTGATCAACAGGCCACAGCTGGAGCACTGGGACCAGTTCTGGGCTCCCCAGTTCAAGAAGGACAGGGAACTACTGGAAAGAATCCAGTGGAGGCTACAAAGATGATCAAGGGACTGGAGCATCTCTCTGCTGAGGAAAGGTTGAGAGAGCTGGGGCTGTTCAGCCTGGAGAAGAGAAGACTGAGAGGGGATCTCATCAATGCTCAGCAATAACTAACGGGCGGGTGTCAAAAGGATGGGGCCAGACTCTTCCCAGTGGTGCCCAGCAATAGGAAAAGGGGCAACGGGCACAAAATTGAACACAGAAAATTCCATCTCAGCATGAGAAAAAACTTCTTTACTGTGAGGGTGCCAGAGCCCTGGAACAGGCTGCCCAGAGAGGGTGTGGAGTCTCCTTCTCTGGAGATATTCCAAACACGCCTGGATCCATTCCTGTCCAACCTGCTCTGGGTGACCCTGCTTTGGAAGGGGCAAAGGTTCCTTCCAACCCATACAATTCTGTGATTCTGTGATCTTAACTCCATTTGGGCCAACTCATAAGACTGCATGGCTATGCTAGTAAATAGTATCAGTCAGAGCCTGTTCTTGGACCCTGACTGACACAAATAAATTGTCTCCCTCCCACACACCCTAAAATAAGCAGCCACAGGCAATCTTCCCATTGGGAATGAGCTCATTTGTGCTGTCCCCCAGGCAGGCTCAAGCATTGTCTGAGCATTTGCTTTTGGACACAGGTCAAAGCTATGCCAGGGGCTATGCTAACAATGTAATGTGTGGGCAGCTGTAGGACACTGCCCAGATCCATGACTTGGCTCTGTTTAATTTACTGGTATAGACGTACTGACTTCAGCAAAAATAAAATCTAGCTCTCACAAGAATAATCTAGGTTAGTTATCCAGATACAGTACAACAAACAAGTAGGAGTCCTGGAGAATACTTCCCTTTTCCTGATTCCATCAGGGTATTTTCATACTATTCAAGTATTTACACATATTTTTAAAGGGCTTGAGTGAAAAACAACTTGTCAAATCCAAGTTTTCTGCATGTCTTTTGTGCTGTCTGATCAGTAACACTCTTAAATCTTCAGTCACACGACTGAAGTATTTAAAGGATTTATTCCTTTAGGAGTTTCTGGTGTGTCTGAAAATGTTTGAAATGCTTTGGTATCATAAAAGCTGTGATTCCTGTTACAGCTGGTATAATGCAGCGATTTGCTGCCATTACGTCTCTGATAGTTTAGCTCCCAGCATCACGTTGCATATTGCAAGGTCCCAACCCACAGAGCACTCAAGCATTTGCTCAGGGTTAAGCAGAGAAACTTTCCTGTTGGTTTTAATGAGCTTTGCCTGCATCTGGGGCACAGCCACACTGTGACTTTGATACAGAAAGACCTACAAAGAAGGCACAAGTGCCCAAATCTCACAGAACAAGAACATGATGAATTTTCTCTTTGTCCTAAGTATGCAAAAACGTCTGAAGTTCAGTAAGCCTGTATGGGTTTATGTTTAATGGGTCCCGAGGAGAGTCACAGAGATGATCAAAGGGCTGGAGCACCTCTCCTATGAAGACAGGCTGAGACAGTTGGGGTTTTTCATTCATTTAACACCGAAAACTTTCAGGTCCTCTCCCGAGTTTCCTTTTATAGTATAAAGACAGAAATGGGAAATCCAAAGAATAAGCCATCTCATTTAAGAGAGGCAGTTAAGTAAGATAAGCCATGCTCTGGAGAGGCTGCTGTTCTCCATCAGCAGTGAGAGGCCTCTAGAAGATGATCTCAGGCCTAAATGTCTCAGTCTTAGGCTACACGTACACTATAAAGAGTGTCTTGAAGGAAATGAACTTGTGAAAGAAATGGCCAGTGTCAAAGTGTCTCTTGGTGTATTCAGATTAATCATATGTCTTTCCAGAAGTCAACCACGGCAGTTGTGGAAGCCCTATTTAATGCCTCTGGGTCAAGATCAGAGGCGTGGTCTCCAAGGGGAATTTTACAGTAAGCATCTACTACTGACCTCCAAACCAAGAGGATATGGTATATGAAGCAATATTTGGGTCACCTAAGCAAGCTTTGGGTCAACAGAAACCTGGTTCTTACAGGGGACTTCAATTACCCAGACCTTTGTTGGAAGAACAATACAGCAGCTGACATGTCATCCATCAAGTTCTTGGAATGCATAGAGCACTGCTCCCTCATACAAATGTCAGATGTGCCAACCATCTTGTCTAGACTGTGCTTTTGCCAAGAAAGGTTGGACCAGATACCCTTCCAACCTGGTATTATATGATTCTGTGATTCTATGAAGTCATCCTCAACTTTAAAAAAAAAAAAGTTTGGTATTAAAATTGGGGGGGTGGGGATGGGATGGTTTTTTTGGGGGGGGGGTTGTTT
>JAHREE010000494.1:1007302-1018444 GCA_033628505.1 Tringa tobata
TTTTTTGGGGGGGGGGTTGTTTGTGGTTTTGTTTTTTTTTTTAATCAAAGTTTGATACTCTTCACCTCAGGCTTTAAAAGATAGAATGGCTCAGTGTTTCCTTTTCCTAGAGAACTGGACTATCTGGATGTGCATAAAAGATGTATGTAATTTTTTCTTAAATACTTCTAAAGCCGGAAGTTCCATTTCATCCCCAAGCAATCATTTTTAGTTTATCATGATATTCAAACTAAATCTCCTGGCTGCAATTTCAGTCCAGGACCTTTTGTTCTGTCCCCGGTGGACACGGAAAACAGCTTAAACCCTGGAAAAATGAACTGACCACAGCATAAAATAGAATCAGTTCAACCCATTGGCAAAAGCTCTGAAGTGAAACACTGAAATTGTTTTACCATATTAGTGTCGTTAAGTCGAAGTGATGAGACAGAGAGCTACAATCATTGGGAAAACGTTTAAGAAGGGGTAAAAAGCACAGGTTAATGAGGTCAGATTGTTCTGTCTGGTGACTGTAAAATAAACAATTAAACCAGGAGTGGGGAGATAAGACACACAGCCAAGTAATGCATTCTGTTTGAGTCTATGGTAAGGGACAATTGTCTACAAGTGTGGAAACTGTTGTGAAAAGCAAAATCCTTATTGCCTTTGTTAAACAAAATCAGTGGGGATTCTGACAGAGCAGCATGGGACTGTAAGGAGCATGGGTGGGTCATAGTGCCCAGATCCCTGACAGATGCAGGAAATGTTCAATAGCACATAAGTCAAAGCCTGTATATTATGTAGATTAGATTATAATTAAATCAGGTTAAAGAAACACATTGGGACCTGTACCTTACACTTACCGTGGGTTATCCATGGGTTCGTTATCTGAAATGTGTGCTCAAACTTCTACAGTGCCTCTGTCAAAATATTAATTGATGTGGGGTACTTAGACTTGGAAACACGTCCCAGGATACGCACCTCAGCCTCAACCCTTTCCAAATTGCACCAAACTACATTGCAAACGGTGGCAAAATACTCAGTGCTCCTTTGACAGTGCACCAGTAGCATTGACTCCCAGTGAAGCATTGACAAAGGCAGTGGAAAGCTACAGAGATAATCTTCCAAGATTGTATTGTTTGTTCTGTTCCTTGGATTTTTTTAGTGCAGTGATTTTCCTAGCACCCCAGTCCATCTTCTGTGTATTAAAGGAACTTACCAAACTTTTTATTGAAAGTAATAAAACTTCTTAATACTCTGAAATGATTTTTTTTAATGTCTGTATATTTCGCAGATTGTCTTTTCCCAGCTGTTGCTGCCACTTGTTTCTCTTGCTGTCACTGGAAACATTCAGAGGATAAAAAAATGGAGAAAGAAAAAACAAATGGGAAAGAAAGACTACATTTTTGCTTGAGATCAAAAGAAGAAATAAAGAAGGATATGAATAAAAAATGCTGAGATACTCTCTTTTGAAGGGGGAACATTTTCATTTTTTAAGTTGTTTGTAAGGAGAAAAAACACATTAACTCTGATGAGTGATAGTCATGTCCAAAAGTGGTCTATAACCAGTAGGTTAAAAACCTCAAGCTCTGCTCAGGAAATCATAAATACACAGTCTTTCAATCAGACATGAACAATAGCATTAATCTTCCCCGGGATGATATGGGGTTTGCAACCTGCTCTCTTCCACCTCCTGCTTTGATGGTCTATTTTGGATCTTGACAAGCTGCCTGTCTAGCCTATTTGTTCTTGAATTTCCCCATCCAGCACCTGTTCTGCATTAAAACACGAGACTTTACAAACAAGCATTCCCGGACCAGACATGAGGAAAACTCGGAACTCAAATGAACGTTCTGCTCCATTAACTTTCATAACTGGATGATGTCCTTTGTTTTTGAACATTGCTTTTAATGGCCCCTGTTAAAGATGAAAAAACTTTGAGTTTAGCTGTTACTGAATCACCCTTTAATTTGCATCTATTAAAAAAAAAAAAAAAAAGAAATAAAAAGCCATGTCTTTTTTCTGCTCTCTAGCTGCAAACTCAAGGCTGTCAAGTTACCCTCTTGGAAACAAGGGTTATTTAAATTGATGTTGCTTGGTCTAAAGACACTTTTAGAGTTATTTTTCCACTAGAAAAAAAATGAAGAGGCAAAATGTGGAAAAAAAAAATGCTGGTAGAGAACATAAAACTCACTCTGCTGTGACCAGGGGCACAGGGGTTTTGCTTCATCACATGCTTAAAAACAAGTGCTGAAGCGCTGTGCTGAATTTGGGTAGCTCAGGCTTTATGTTTGCAGCAGGGGAAGGCAAGTGATGCCCTGAGAAAGATTCCTGAGCACATTTGTGTGACTGCTAGTGCTCACTTTTTTAATCAAGTTACACTTTAGCAACCTATCCTTTGTCACTGATCCATGGTAAAAGGCATGCATGCTCTTAACCTTTCCCAACTCCAAAACACAATGTCACCTGAGACACTACACTAGTGTCTGTGTTAATGCTTCTTGTGTTAATGTTTCTTGTGGGATACTGCAAAACTTCTGAGAAATGTTAATCACATACACCAAATGTTTGTCTGAGTTATGCAGAACTCCGGGTAGTTTCAGCTTGCAGGTTCAAACTCAAGTTTTACATGAAAATACGCTGGTGTCTGTATATGAAATGGTTGTCTAAGGTCTCATTTCAGTTAGTGGAAAAACGGTCAATGTGCTCAGTGAAATTTAGAGCACAGTTCTTCTGAGAAGCTAGTAGGGATGCAGTTAGTTGCTTAAATCTAAGCAATTATTGCCATCTGAGATGCCTGCTGGTATCCAAGACATCCACACGAGGCAGTGAACATAGCACAGGGCTTCGTATCATAGAATCATAGAATAAAATCTTTCTATGATTGGGGGTTGGAAGGCACCTTAAAGATTGTGTGTTGTACATATCTTTATTTAATAACAGAGACCGATGGAACAATTTGGGTATCTAAAAACAGCGTCCAGTGCCACCTGAGGCACTTCTGGGTACCCAAGTCTTCTGCACAATGCAGATGTGACGGAAGACCAGTGGGAAACCCATGATCATCTTACTTTGAAACTGGAGACCTAGTGGAATAACTGAGTTCATCTAAGATGTAATTAGATTTCTGAGCCTAGATAGGTGAGTCATTCCTGAGCAGATAAAGAAATTTTTGTAGCCTGTTTTGCAGACTGAGAGGAAAAGCCAAAGGAAATGCCATATCCAGCATCAGAAATGGATTTTCTAGTAAAGTCAGCTGTCGAATGTAAAGCACTGGAGTCTCTCAGTTGTGGTTTGGACAAGGTTTTGAAGCTGAATTGTACACCCAAAGCACAATAAGTTGTACTCAGGTCATTGGCAATAGTTTCTCATTCCTAGTCAGAAGAAGGGTCGTGTTCAATGCAGTTTTGTGTCTTATGTCTCACCATGGTTTTCCTCTGTTGGTTATGCAAGGAAATGCATCTTGAGATAAAACCATGAATCTCTATCCAAAATCTAAGATATTGTGACAGGTGCCTAATTTTACCTTGGGTATTGTAGCAAGTGGTCTGAATAGGGATTATTGCTCACAGCCTGACTAATATGGCCCACGTAAGTGTTGATTATCTCCTTTATGGACAAATTCATGTGGTTCTCTACAATTTTGGGGTTAGCAATTAACCTTCCTCATGATACCCCCTGAAATTAGTATCAAATACATGTTTAGCCTCAGGAATATCTGGGAAAGAGTGTGGGCAGGGTAATTGCAAAGGCATTTGTAGAGGTTTTAATACAGGCCACTGTATAAAACTTTTCTCTGTTGCTGATTTTGGCACAGTGACCTATATTTTCTCAAGTCCTTTGTAAAGTAAGGTGTTCCAAATAGTTTATTTGCTGCTTTTTTCCATTTCCTGACCTCTTTCTTATTAAAAAGCATAGCACGGGGTCAGCTATTAAAAGCTGAAATGATTTGTCTGGTAGGACACCCAGTGCACAGACATTCACAGGTAGACTCCTAAATGTGGGCATCTAGATGTGGATCTGGCTCTAAGACAAGTATCTACATTAGGAAGCTAATCTTTCTGAGTCCTCTCTATAATTAATAGAGAAAGATTCCCTTGGGAGAGTAATTCAGAACAATGAGTTGGATCCTTCCTCTAAATCACCCTTTGAACCTGTCTCTCTCCATTGACTATGGGGTAACATCGAGGTATCTAGGCTCTCATTGCTGGCTCTGATTTAGATGTCTGACTTTTTAGGGGATCACTGCTACAGCAGTACATATCCTAAGTGATGCATACTTGCTTAGGAAAATCTCTACCAGTGTCTTTCCCTGGGGAATGGAAAGTTCTGTTGTTATTTTAGTTTCATTCCCACCCATTGCAAGGACAGGGTATAAAACTAAGTACACATTTGGCTGTAACCTTTGTGCTGCCCAAGACTGATCCAAACCTCATCAATCTCTAGGGCAGATTTGCCCTGACTGGGGTGGCCCTTGAATCAGGCCCACAAGATGAAAGATAAAAAGAAAGAGAGCCAAAGACAGATTTAGAAATATAATCAACTAGCCACACCTATATTCTTAATTAAATTGCTACAGGCCAACAGCTGCGCTTTAGGGAGTCTCTAAACTCTAACACATGCCTCTATATTGCAGTAGTAAAACCAAGGAATAATTTTGTTCCACAATAGCTTTCCTGTGTGCATTGAAATGGCCTAATATACTTTCATGCCTGAATTTAGTGGTTTGAGGGTAAATATACAACTGTGAGGTTTTTTCTTCTTTTTTTTTTCCCCTTTTTTTTTCCCCTGATCCTCCAACCATGATGTCAAAGTAAGGGAAAATATTTTGTAAAAAACCGAATTAACAAACCACAAGAAATCCATATGGCATTTCCCCTCATCCTCCCCACTCTCTAACTCCTGCAGCTGTGAAATCCAAAGTATACATTTCCTCCACAGCTATACCCCTCTGAGGACGTCAGTACCACAGACCTTAAACCAAAGCTGATGGCAGAGGTAGAGAAGATCTCTTTCAGAAGGAGGTACCTATAAAGAGGCTTGAGTGCCAGATCCATTTAAAGGCTAAGGGATCACAGCAAGGGGAGATCAAGTGAGGGAAGGCCAAGGGAAAGGGTTTTCAGCATAACCCAGAAGGTATCATTCAAGCCTTTTGAAGTCCTCTCAGAAAGTAGCTGGACATTACCTGCTGATGGAAAGTAAAGAATAATTATCTTTTGTTTCCCTTTGCTTCTGCCCACAGCCTTTTCTTTTCTTTGTTAAATTGCCTTTATCTTGACCCATGAGTTTTTCATCATATTTTCTCCCCCTGTCCTATTGAGAAGGATGAGTGACAGAGCAGCTTGATGGGCACCTGGTGGCCTGTCCACCACAACTGTGCAAAGCCTGGCTCTGTCTTCTTAACAAGCTAATCACAGACTGCTATTTGGTCCCCACAAAGCCCTGTCTTCTCCAGGCTGCACAAACCCAGTTTCCTCACCCTCTCCTCACAGGACAAGTGCTCCAGCTCCCAACCATCTTGGTGATCCCCCACTGAACATGCTCCAGCTTGCCAATGTTTGTGCTGTAACTTGGGGCCCAAAACTGGTTGCAGTATTCTAGATGTGGTCTAAATTTTGATCCAAAACAGGAGCCAATCATCACTCCTCCTTTCACTTGGAGGACACGTCCCCCACACTATATTGTTTTCCATAAAATACAAGAAAACCTAGGCCCGAGGCATACTTGACCTGAATTTAGATTGCCTGACATAAAAAGCCTTCCTTCTTTGCTACAGATCCCTACCCTCCAGCCTCCTGAACTGTATCTGGGTATCTCTTACGATAAGATTAATCAGGTTTATGTAGATCACTTTTAGCTGTCTGAAGTTACTGCTTTCAAACCTCACTCATCCCAACCATCTATAAATACCTTCCAAGGCTGGGGAGTCATTGAGTATTTTAGTATTGAGTGTTTCAGTGCAGTGCTGCAACGAATGTCCTAGACTGCCTTAAAAGTTATGAAAATGTCTACAGATAATGCCATCCTGCAATCCCATGCCAAACTGAAAAGTCTGGAATCGTGCACATAAATACGCTCATAAACCAACTGCATGCCAGCTTTAAATGGACTCTCAAATAAGCACTCGAATATTCATTCCTGTCGACCTCTTTCCCTTATGTGTTTTCCCACTCAACGCCTTTTGTCAAAAGCAGAAAAGCTCAACGAAAAAAGTATGTGATCTCCACCAAAGCAGCACACAGTACATTTGAATTCTCCTTTATGAAATGGTTGGTTATATCTTTTAGAGTTAAATAATGAAGGATTTGTACATCTCCCAGTCTCTCCCATCTCTGAACAGCTTTCTTCCTATTGCCAAATTTACCTTTTTGCAGATCGTTCTGAAAATATATATTAGTGTGGGCATGTAAAATAATTTTAGGCTACGGTTAGTGTTTAAAAAAAGCAGAGTAAAATAGGAGTTATTTCTGGAGAGAAGCCAAGAGAGACTGAGAAAGTACTGGCATGCTTGGATGCAGAGGTTTTTCAGAGGTCGAGTAGGTGAACACTGGGTGGCCAAGGGCTGTGAAAAGGTCTCAGCATCTAGGAGAGATTCAGAAAACCAGTTTGGTGGCTTACACACAGCCACGTTGCTCTGCCCAGATCATGCCTAGATCATGGGGGTCACAGAGCCCAGAGAAGCCGTGACAACGTGGGGCAGCAGCAGCAGGACAGAGTTCCATTCCCCCTGCTGCCCCCATCATCACAAGTCCCACCAGGGATGGGGTCCAGTGGGCAGCACCAACGAAAATCAAGGGCAAAGCAATTGAAGAGGTCAGCATGAGCGAGCTGTAAATGACTTCTCCTGGCTGCTACCTGTGTCTGTCTACAACAGACCTACACCAGCTGCCAAACCCACCTGGCTTTTTTGGGGAACAATATGCCCACATTAAGCTCTTAAATAGCTGCAGATGGTGAATGGAGCCCTGGCATCTACGGTGTCAACACACGTACAGCTGAGTTACTCTCCCTTCTCCCTCCTTACAGTTGCAGAGGGAAATGAGGATTTTGGGGGGATAATCCATCCGAGTTACCTTCAACACAAATTTTAGGACAAGAAGAACCACACTCCAGTTTATTAAACCTATTGAACACATCTCTGATGACAATAAAAAGAATTCAGAGTATCTAGCTCAGGTGGAAATGTTGACTCTTAGTCACATAAATCCCACAGCAAATACTTCATGGCAGCTATTATATACTGCTGTCCTACAGGATTCTGTCCAAGGACATTTATTCTGTGCTTTGCCATCCTGTAACAGATGTGAGAAATGAAATCTGCAGAGCATTAAAGGATATTATTCTCAGAAATTGCCACCTTTGTGTGAGAGGAGATTCATTCCCAGGCGTGTGGCAGGCAGAGAGTACCTCAGCAGATCCTCATTACGTCTCTGTGGTTTGGCCAATTGTTTGCAAAGGTGCTGATTACAATCACTGTCCACGTCTTACATTGTACAGAGGAAGATAATAATCAGGAATCATAGAAAAATTACCAAACCCCTAAATCACCCCATTTCCTACAGAAACTCAGAAACGAGCACAGCTGAATAAAACGTGGCAAGGCAGGACAGGAATACAAACTGGCTTTCAGCAACACACAGTTCTGCCAGGTTCCCTCAGACTTTCATCAATATATGCCCTTCAAGAAAGCCAGTAAGAAATCACCAGTTTCAATAGTACCAATTTACACTCACAGCTAAGTCAATAGTTGCTTATATTTGGATTTTTATTTATATCAGGGAGATGAAACCTTCAGAAGGCTTCATAGGTAGGAAGGGACTCTTATGACAACTGATTCCTGACCCTACTCCAGATACTACTCAATTCATGTTTAATTCAAACAAGGCTTTAATACAAATACTTCCTCTGTCCACATGCAGAAGTCAAAAAATATCCCTCTTGACCAAATTCCTGTGTGAGACTCAGGATCCCTACAACCTCAAATCAAGAGCTCAAAAAGAGAAAATACACGATGAGAAGGAAATAGGAGGAAGCCCGGATATTGGCAGTGTCAGGAGTCCCTGTAGGGGTGAGAAAATGAAAGAAAGAAAGAAAAGAAAACAGTGGAAAATTGTGTCCTGAGATGATCCACTGTCAGTTCAGTAGCAGGAATTTCCACTTTTGTCCCTGTATTTGCATCAGACTTAAACACAAGAAATAGCCTTGCCTCAAACTACCTTTCATTTAACTGAGGTAAAAACTCGTATTTTCCATCCTCCAGTGGCAAACTATGGCACAGGCAGACTCAGTGTCATGCCCAAGGCTCTCTGTGTTCCACAGACCCCTCAGATACCTTCTCCCTTGATGCCTGAGACTGCCTGGAGGAAAGGATGCCCCGATGTCAAGTCCCATCCTGGAGCTCAACCTTCATGAATGGGTCTGAGGAGATGGTGCCCACCAGAGTGTAAGTGGCTTCTTTGAAGGCCATGAGCTCCACTAGCACAGCCAGCTTGGAAATGATGGAGAAGGAGAGAGGACCACAAGGATATAAAAGTCTGGCTGTGGGAAAGGTGAGAGATGAGCCTACCATGCATGTTTTGGGTACTGTGGACATGATTTGCAAGCCTATATGATGACTTAGCAAGCCAGAAGTAAAGTCTTGTCTGTAGGAGCTAAACCATAAATTTGTATGTTTATGCCACTGGAACTCTACACAGTGGGGACTTTCAGAGGTTTATGTGGCTGGGGAATAATTCCTGGGTAAAAAGAAGGCCAGAGGTGAGGCTGGGACTGCAAGAAGTCCCTCCAAGTCTGAAACATTTGCCCACCCTTGGGGAAACTTTGTGCTTGTCTGTCTGGTCATATCCCCACATCCTTTTATTTTCTTTTTTTTTTTTTTTGTATTTTTATCTTTTTTGTTTGTTTGTTTCTTTTTCTCCTGGAGGGGTTTGTGAGAGAGGTCACCCCCTGGGGAGGGGAGGAAGGAAGAAGAAGGGTCCGAGTTTTGTTTATGGAGTATCCAGGCAGGCTGGGGACAGGCTGAACATCTCGCTTCCTTGCGGGAAAAAAAAAAAAAAAAAAAAAAAAAAAGCCGAAATAGAGCCAACATATCTTTAATGGTGGCACTGGGGAGAGGGTGGTGGAGCTTTTTTGGGTATCTTCAGGAGCTGTTGTCTTTGGCTATGCTGCCCTGTCCCTAGACACTTTGTGACTTTCTGAGGTTTTGTTAGTTTATAGAGTATCTGTGTTGAACTTGAGGTTCACTCTGGATATTGGTTCTTGCTGTAGTCAGCAAAAGTGAAGAGAATGGAGAAAAAGACAGTCTCAGGCTTCCTGCCCAGCAACCCACCTTCCCGTGAAGCCTCCAGAGCACTGTTCCCCCAGAGCAGTTTCTGGAACTGATGTGCTCTCATGGATTACAGGCAAGTTATTTCTACCACTTCATTTTAAAGAGTTTTCCAACCCTAAACATACAGACATCCCGGAGACCCAGCTCCCCCTTTTCCACCTCACACCTCCTCTTTGGCAGGAGGGAGGCCTAAAATTTCCTTTTTACATTGGAGGCAACATTTCATCCTTCATTATAGCTCAGCGAGCGCAGGACCAGACCAAGTGTCTGTAAAATGGGAAAGTAGATCTTTGTTAAACACCGTGGCTGGGCTGAACGTTTCCTATAACCTGATCTGCTACAATGTGTTCCAGACATCACGTCTTGCTCAGGATGTATATCAAGCATCATATACCTGTGCTGGTTCTACTGTCTCTCACCAGCTTTCCCCTGTAACCATGACTATGCCACACATAAAGGGAGATAACAGACCACTTTACTATTCTTCTTACAAAGAAAGACTGAGGGACTTGAGTCTTTTTAGTCTGGAGAAGAAACGCTTGATGCTAGGGTCTGTGCTGTGATTAGAAACAGATCCCTCCAAACTGCCCATCAAGGAATGCTGTTTCTTTTTGAGCAATCACAAGAGGGCAGTAAATGCAACCAGCTAATGAAGTCCTCAAGAAATTAATGTGGGAAAGGTCCGCCATGGGGTGACAAGATACTTGATACGATCCCTCCCTCCCCACAGGGGGATGGCAGAGATGTCATCTCCAGCTCATTGTGACATTGTTCCCGGGAGCAAAACATCCTCTGATTTTGATCCCGTTCTTTATCCTCCACCTTTTCCCTGCAGGTTTCGTGAGCAGGAGCAGCTCATTAGGTCTTTGACGTGATCTTAGTCAAAGCTGCTCTCCATGTGGCTCAAGTTATTCTGATGTGTTCCCATAAATTGTGGCTGTATTTTCATCCTGACGGAACTTTATTTAGCTTTCTAGATGGTTGTTGCATTTTAAGCTCTGTCCAGGAGCAGCATGAAATTGCCAGCACAGCCTAGGGCACACACTTTGCCACCCACAAATCTGTCTGCCACGAACCAAGTGTAACCTTGAAACTTCTTCAAACAGTATTTTTGACTTCTGCTAGAAATATAAAGCAGTCCCCCGTGGCACATATTTTCAGTTGTCTTCTGAGGTTTTACATTTCAAATCTTTGCTTTTATGCCAAACTGGGCATTGGAGCAGAGTTTGGCATCTTGATGTTATTTCTGTATTATTTATTAATGTTTATCCGATTGCATTTTTTGCAGTATTTGTGTACATAAAAACAGGGTCTGGACAGTAGTCAGTATTTCTTCAATATTTACCCTGGCTCTGAAACGGACTCCAGCTTTGACCTTGGAAAGAATCGCTTTAATCCATCACCCCTGTTCTAAATAGCAGCAATGGGAAGTTGGCTCCTATGTGTATGTGTCAGTGCCCTAGAGCAGATGCTCCTAGACTCCTAAACCCATTTATTGTAACCACTATATTGTTAGCTGTGGACAAAGAGTCTTTTTAAACAGAAATAGTCTGTTTCTTTAGGATGAGGTGAACTTCAATGTGGTCTGAGGTGTCGTATGACTCCCTGAGTAGCCACAGCATCCTTCTAAACTCTGCAGCTGTGAGGACAGTTATTCCCCTCCCAGAAAAAGCCCCCTCACTTGAGATGAAACAGGACCAGGCTATGAGTTCGTAACATGGGTGTCACACTAGTATCAGCATTTATTAATACTGGTCCTCTCTGATATCACATGCACTTAAGACTGCAGTGCTGCAGGGGTCTCATTACACACTTATCACTGCTCTGCCCGTGCACTC
>JAHREE010000494.1:1018737-1146077 GCA_033628505.1 Tringa tobata
CTTTCTGAGGTTTTGTTAGTTTATAGAGTATCTGTGTTGAACTTGAGGTTCACTCTGGATATTGGTTCTTGCTGTAGTCAGCAAAAGTGAAGAGAATGGAGAAAAAGACAGTCTCAGGCTTCCTGCCCAGCAACCCACCTTCCCGTGAAGCCTCCAGAGCACTGTTCCCCCAGAGCAGTTTCTGGAACTGATGTGCTCTCATGGATTACAGGCAAGTTATTTCTACCACTTCATTTTAAAGAGTTTTCCAACCCTAAACATACAGACATCCCGGAGACCCAGCTCCCCCTTTTCCACCTCACACCTCCTCTTTGGCAGGAGGGAGGCCTAAAATTTCCTTTTTACATTGGAGGCAACATTTCATCCTTCATTATAGCTCAGCGAGCGCAGGACCAGACCAAGTGTCTGCAAAATGGGAAAGTAGATCTTTGTTAAACACCGTGGCTGGGCTGAACGTTTCCTATAACCTGATCTGCTACAATGTGCTCCAGACATCACGTCTTGCTCAGGATGTATATCAAGCATCATATACCTGTGCTGGTTCTACTGTCTCTCACCAACTTTCCCCTGTAACCATGACTATGCCACACATAAAGAGAGATAACAGACCACTGTACTATTCTTCTTACAAGGAAAGACTGAGGGACTTGAGTCTTTTTAGTCTGGAGAAGAAATGCTTGGTGCTAGGGTCTGTGCTGTGATTAGAAACAGATCCCTCCAAACTGCCCATCAAGGAATGCTGTTTCTTTTTGAGCAATCACAAGAGGGCAGTAAATGCAACCAGCTAATGAAGTCCTCAAGAAATTAATGTGGGAAAGGTCCGCCATGGGGTGACAAGATACTTGATGCGATCCCTCCCTCCCCACAGGGGGATGGCAGAGATGTCATCTCCAGCTCATTGTGACATTGTTCCCGGGAGCAAAACATCCTCTGATTTTGATTCCATTCTTTATCCTCCACCTTTTCCCTGCAGGTTTCGTGAGCAGGAGCAGCTCATTAGGTCTTTGACGTGATCTTAGTCAAAGCTGCTCTCCATGTGGCTCAAGTTATTCTGATGTGTTCCCATAAATTGTGGCTGTATTTTCATCCTGACGGAACTTTATTTAGCTTTCTAGATGGTTGTTGCATTTTAAGCTCTGTCCAGGAGCAGCATGAAATTGCCAGCACAGCCTAGGGCACACACTTTGCCACCCACAAATCTGTCTGCCACGAACCAAGTGTAACCTTGAAACTTCTTCAAACAGTATTTTTGACTTCTGCTAGAAATATAAAGCAGTCCCCCGTGGCACATATTTTCAGTTGTCTTCTGAGGTTTTACATTTCAAATCTTTGCTTTTATGCCAAACTGGGCATTGGAGCAGAGTTTGGCATCTTGATGTTATTTCTGTATTATTTATTAATGTTTATCCGATTGCATTTTTTGCAGTATTTGTGTACATAAAAACAGGGTCTGGACAGTAGTCAGTATTTCTTCAATATTTACCCTGGCTCTGAAACGGACTCCAGCTTTGACCTTGGAAAGAATCGCTTTAATCCATCACCCCTGTTCTAAATAGCAGCAATGGGAAGTTGGCTCCTATGTGTATGTGTCAGTGCCCTAGAGCAGATGCTCCTAGACTCCTAAACCCATTTATTGTAACCACTATATTGTTAGCTGTGGACAAAGAGTCTTTTTAAACAGAAATAGTCTGTTTCTTTAGGATGAGGTGAACTTCAATGTGGTCTGAGGTGTCGTATGACTCCCTGAGTAGCCACAGCATCCTTCTAAACTCTGCAGCTGTGAGGCCAGTTATTCCCCTCCCAGAAAAAGCCCCCTCCCTTGAGATGAAACAGGACCAGGCTATGAGTTCGTAACATGGGTGTCACACTAGTATCAGCATTTATTAATACTGGTCCTCTCTGATATCACATGCACTTAAGACTGCAGTGCTGCAGGGGTGTCATTACACACTTATCACTGCTCTGCCCGTGCACTCGCTGCTGTGAATAAGGTCCCATTACCTGCATTTGTAAAGGAAGCTAATAGCATCTAGACATGGAATCACAGAATTGTAGAATGGTTAGAGTTGAAAGAGACCTTAAAGATTACTGAGTTCCAAACCCCCTGCCCTGGGCAGGGACACCTCCCACCAGATCAGGTTGCTCAAAGCCCCATCCAGCCTGGCCGTGAACTTTTCAAGGGAAGAGCATCCACAAATTCTCTGGGCAACCTGTTCCAGTGTGTCACTGACCTCACAGTAATGAATTTCTTCCTGATATCTGATCTAAATCTCCCCTTTTTCAGTTTAAATCCGTTACCCCTCGTCCCATCGCTCCACTGCCTGATCAGGAGTCCCTCCCCATCTCTTATAGGCTCCCTTTATGTATTGGAAGGCTGCTATAAGGAACCTTCTCCAGGCTGAACACCCCCAATTCTCTCAGTCTGTCTTCACAGGAGAGGTGCTCCAGTCCTCTGATCACCTTCGTGGCCAAATGCATCATCCCCTCTGTGCACACAGCCAAAGACCTTGCTGTTTCCTCAATTCGCTAGCTTGATACTTAATCGAGATTTCATTCACGTCTGAAATGGTGCATCTTGCAGTTAAACCAGGCTTATCGCAGAGGAGCTTTGATCAGGCGACTTCACCACTGTGCACAGGCTATACCAATATAAAATAAGCAGTCCTGTTGGTGTAATTATCTTCACAGCTTCGGCTGGCAGAGCTTGAGCAGACAACACTCACACCTTTTCACGCTCTTGAACAACATATATAAAGGGAAAAAACGAGCATAAACACAGTTCACTGCACGGGTTGAAACAGCCCTTTTAGCCCAATGATCATGTTCATTACGGAGAGTAAAATTCTCCATTATGTCACCTGTAGCATGCAGGGAAACCGTCCCCACCGCTGTCTGCAGTGTACTCCAAAACAACAGGCTCTGCTCCCTAAGGGACAACGTGCCCCTAAGGGGTGGCATCAGAGAGCTTTGGAGCAGGGCAGTTGTCCTCTGGGAACAGAGAGTTTGAGCATGTGATGTGATGGATGTGATGCGGTTTCCGACCTTTTGTGGCAACATTTCTTCAGGGAGTGAAAGATTTGCAGAGCCAACATGCCCACACGTTGCTGCTGAGCGGGACGTGACAACACGACGCCACCGAGTCGTGAATGCAGGCAAGGTGCAAAGAAAAGAGTCAGAAAGAAAAATTTCAGCTTATGAGAGTGCTGGTAACTTTTCCCAGATTAGAATTCATCCCCCTTCTCCAAAACAGAGGAGTGTAATTACTCTGCCACTTTTCATTTACGATTTGACCCCAGAAAGTCATTGAAATTTGGGCTTTAGTTTGCAGAATATTCCTCTGACATTTTTCATCCAATTCCTGCACACTTTAATGTTGCTTGAAATGGTATTTTTTTTTGTCAGTTGCTCACTTTTCTGTTTGATGGTATCATGAATCACTAGGCAAACATCGTAAATATGCATTTTGATGAAAACAATGGTTTTGAAAGAAACTAGACTGTAAATGGCACAGTGAAGCAATTGGTTTTTTGTTCTGTTTTGGTCTAGCATCAAGCACAGTGTGGTCCCAGTCAATGGCTATAATTCTTGGCAAGAACAATGATTATTAAGGGTTTACAAATTATTAGCAATTAATGATGAGTAGAAGTTACTAATGGTGCCTCTGTTCATTCTGGGCTTTGCTCATGGTGCTTGGAATATATTAATGTAATATTCTGAATTTGCTAGTTGTCTCCCACGTGTCTACATTGTCCTTCTCTCTCCACTTTCTGTTTTTCAAAACATAAGAGACTCCATTTATTGGACAGTAAAAGAGGGTCCCTCCTGGGACCTCCTGGGGGAATTTTACATTGCTGAACCAGAGAAAAGAAATTAATCTTCTACAAGGACTCGACAGAGGGAACGATCTCTACAGTCCACTGCCACGGTGTCTGTGTTACCTCATGTCCTTCCACTCCAACCTGCTGCCTTCGGGGGGTGTGTGTCCCAAATGACACAACCTTGGACTTCCACAGTCCAGGACAAACGTGAAAAGATATGTCACATAAGCAAAAGATTACCTGCACAGCTTTTTGTCCAGTCCAACCCTGAGTGGGCAGCCATGATACTGTCACTTTGTCTGGTGTATAAGATAGATTGTGTGCCGAATTCCTGCTCTTACATCTGCTTTACAGAAGCTACAGAAAGATACTACCGATTTTTTTTTTTCTGGCAGGCCTGCAAGAAGTTGGAGTGGTACACAAAGATGATGCCTGTAAGTCAACCTGAAGGCAGGGAAGTTCTTTGGAAGTTTTGAGCTGATTCAAAGACACACACTGAGTTTAAGCTGGAGAAGTACTTTGTGTTGAGCGACCATGGATTTTGAGGTTGTTTTATTGCTGTTTTTTTAAAAAAAATCTGTTACTAAGCTCCCAAAAGCGTACTATCATCAAACTGGAAACTTCGTTCCAGAACCATCAAACAACATCTTGAGAGATTCTGTGTGAATCTGTTATCTGTGTGCTTGTGTGCTTATTCCTCTGCACCCACTGATTCTTCCTGGTGGCAAAAGAAGCACAGCTTCAAATGCTGCTCCTGTCCCAAATGACACACAGTTGCTTCAATTCAGTAGAGATCTACCTACACACATACATGCTTTTCTTTCTTCATTTCTCCTGTCTTTTATCTTTGACATGCCTCATAACTCTCCTGTGGCACTTTTATTACAGGGAAGTGAAGGAATTCACAGAACAGCTAGTTCAGAAACACAGACATTTCTGGGTTTGTAAATGAAAATATTCATTTTGCTGTTCTGCAGGGCTTTTGACATATTTCAACAGCTTCACCAGATAAACGGGAGAAGAAGGATGGATGGACATAGGCTACGTAAGAAGCTTTAGGGAATCCAAAGAATTTTCAGTGTTAAATAAAACTGGGAAAAAATAGCTCCACTGTATCAAAAGATGTTTGGTGAATTCATAGCTCATGTTGTCTGCATTATGCAGCGTTGTTACATCTCTGCACAAATGCACATAAATACATCTAAGATCAGCATCATATAATCAGATATTAATTCTACCAGGAAACCCGAACTCACAGGTATTTTCGCATTGTTACCACTTTCCAAAATCAGATGAGAAACCTATTTTACCTTGGGTGGGCCTTTATCTTGGTGGGGCAAGGAGGGGGTGAAGTAGCTCTCAGGCAGTGTCTATAAAGTGATGGTCTCTGTGAGCAAATCATTCCAGTTTATGAGTTGAATAGGATGAATCTCATCCATAAAAACTCAAAACAAGACTTGCAGAAGATATGCATATTTCTGAGCATATTTCTGATGCCTAGAACATCACAAATGACAAACCATATCCCCATTCAGGCCACCAAATTGAGTTCAAAAACCCTATCCCTGGAGCAGTTATTTAGGATCATTTTATTCTCAGTGGAGGGAAAAATCGGTGTTTCTAAAGGCCAATTAATCTCATCGTAAGAGCACAAGCTATGAAAAGCCAAATGGGTCAGGTGAGAAAAATTAATCCTGAAACCAGTTCTGAGAAAAACTGCAGATTCTCTGGGGAAATGGCATTATGAGGGAAATGAAGTGTAATTTTGACAACAAGTTTGGCTGAAAACAAAATAAATCTGGTCATAAAGGAAGAGGTTGAAAATGCAAAAATGTTTCATTTCAAAATAATACAGATGGATGAATTTTCAGTTTTCATTCCAAGACAGTAATTAATTACTTGAGGTTAAAAAATAGTTTTAAGAGTGATTAATAAGTTAAAAAATGAGCTGGAACATATCACTAGGGGGCAAAAAACATTTTTAATTGGCCCCCCTAGATTACATTATTGATGTATTTATTTGTTTAGTTGCTTGTGGACAACACTGAAAAAATATTACGGTATTCACTTTCCCTTTGGCTTCTGGATAAAAAAAAATCCAGGCTGCACCCCCTGCTCTAATCCAGGCTTAGGTGGGTTTAAGGAGAGGGTAATGAAATGCCAGCCAATATCCTTGCTCCGTCTGAAACCCCTTCTTGCAGGACTGGGTGTCGCAATGCGAGTTGCTGCTGGAATGTACTATGTAATTCTGGCAAGAAGTCAATAGGCTTGAACTCCTCAAATAACCAAAGCATGGTACGAAGGAATCAGTGGAACAGGCAGCAGCCCAGACAGCCAGTCCATTAGCAGCTTAACCACAGCAGATGTAAAGTCACCAACAAAACTCCCTACGGAGTCTCCCAAAGAGCCAGATGCTACTGCTATAAAAAGACCTTCTAGAAACTTGGCATGTCTCCTGCCCACATTTTTTTTTAAGAAACGTTCTCTAGATAGGAGGTTATTTATTTAATTTGTTTTTAAATTTGGGGTTGGGGTAAAGGAGAGGAGGAGGGGAAAGGGAAAGGGAAAGGAAGGGAAGGGGAGGGAAGGGAAATAGGAGATATGGCTTGTTTATTCTGGTTTGCTTGTGAGTGAATCTTGTGCTCACGACAACAAAGTTCAGCGATAGCCTGTTCAGAGGCAATAGGCACAGTTCCAGCCTTCTCCCCCACACAGCTTTGCTTAGGGACCTTTAATTGACCTGGAGATCCTTCTTCAAAGAGCTCTGCCAACACACTTGGGGTGAAACACCAGTTGGTATTTTAATCTGTTCTGCTTCACTGGGCCACTGGTGAGCCCAGTTTGCCCCACGTGCTGCATTTTGGCAGTCCTCTTGCCTTTCCCTCTTGACTGGTGCACATCAGCTCAGGTGGTTGTGCTTGGCCTCTTGGTCTTTGCTCCCGATGTTGCTCCATCAAAGGACTTGTCTGCTCATTTGCAGCCCTACCAGACCTTAAAGCTTTCCTGAAATATCTGTGGGCCTCGTGTAAATCCCAGCTGCTGGATTCATGTGATGAGGGTATTTCAACTGTGATTTTGCTAACAGCAACAACAAAACCAGTAATAATATATAATCCTCATGGTACGGGTACCATCTGTGTTCCAATGAGATAAACATTAAAGCCCAGGACAGATGGAGACAGCAACTCCGCAGATATTTGCACTTAGGTGGGTGAATGATATCCATATTCCCAGGGGAAAGGCTTACCTCCATCTGTGGATGAGGACAGATGTTGTTTGGGGAAGATATGGTGAAATATTCTGCAAGATTGAAATATAATACCTCAATGTGACCCCTTACTGGGAGTCTGAGTAGTGGAAGAGTGGTGGCTTTGTGTTTAGAAGTTGAGGAAGAAAGCATCTGATGGTCCACTGGAGAGACTGGGATTTCTCCCCCACCTAAGCTGCACCTGATGTGGTAACTAAGTCTCTCTGGAAAGAAGTCGGAACAAACAAGTCATGCTTTGTTTTTGGTGGATATTTTGGCAGGTTTTGCCCTAGACTAGGACATGTAGAACTCATGGTGTGACACCAACATCCTGATTCAGAGATGAGTTTTGGGGACAGAACAACAAAGAATGGAGGACAAAGAGGAGGTAGTCATATGGTAGCTGCTAGCAGAGTGTTTATCTACTGAGCCCTCATGGTGCTCCACAGCTGCACAAGTCCTAGAGCTCAAGGGGTCTTTAAATTAGAGATGCCCTCGTAAGAGTCTCACAGGAAACATTCCCAAGTGATTCATTACACCAGCAGAAGAGGGAGAAAGACATGCCTTGTCCAGCTACTGTACACCTTTGATTCAAAACAATATTAAGCTATCGTTAGGGTCTAAATATGTCACAAATGAAGACAAGATGTCTATGAAGTTGTGTTTGCCACAAGTCAAAGTAGGCCCTAGGAAATCACAGGAGCCAATGCTGAAAATAGAAGTGGCTGCTCACAAGGGGACCTTTGAGGAGGAGATGGACCATGGGTGGTGAGTATCTCTGGTGTCCATCTCTGGCACACTAGAGCAGATCTAGTTCCTAATCTCATGGCCTTGTCAACTATCTGTTCAGCCCATGGCTCTGTTCAGGAGTGATGCTTCAGAAGTGGTTTCTTCAAAATCAGTGATTCATGATGACAATTCTTTTTTGCCACCTACTTGCACCTTTGTGTACAGTTAATTCAGGCTGGATATAAGGCATTCCTGCCATTACTAGCATTTTTCTACTCCTCCCTCTGCACCAGCTTTTTGAATTTCCTTTAGCACTTTTTTTATTATTGCCATCAGCTTGATACTACATCTAGCTCTCTGACTGCTGATTTTCTATTATAGCTATTCAATGGTACATTTTGTTAGAACTTTTATATTCATGTAATTTGATTGTTTGTGTTCTCTCATTCTTAACAATTCTTCTCTGCAGGGATGACCTATTCAGTTATTGCTATGCAGCTTGTATCCCGGCATTATAATGTTCCACTGATTATCTTCCCTCCACTAAGCTTCCAAGTTGTCTGTTTTAACAATACCTCTCTCTTAAATGGAGTGTCACATATTTAGGTTTTTTTTAGAGGCTGTACCAGCTTCTAGTTTCTCCTTTTTCCACCCCCAAAGGATATAGCTTTCTCTTTTTTTAACTTTTTAAATTGTTATTCCCCAGAAAAATGAGCCAACTTAATCCGTGTGCTTTTTCATGCTTCTCAGCTTTCCTTTGCTTCTACTAAAGTTTTTCCCAACAGCATTTATTTCCCATTTCCCCTTCCCTCACACATAGAAACAATGATGAAACCAGGTGACAAAGAATCCCATGTTTTACTGCAAAAAGCTACAAGAACCAATACATATATTAGAACAATTTCCAGTTTGCATTGGGAAAGACATTTTACTTGTTTCAAAGGTCAGACTCTTGGAAAGGGAAGTTAACCTCATGGAGAAGAGATGCTTTTTAGCAAACATTGTGTACACTTCTGTTTTGCTTGAGTTTCTTCCTTTAATTGTGGTATTTCCCAAAGCTGAGAAACATGCGAATGAGGTTGTGTTTGTTGCTGATTGCTGAACATGCTACTTTATTATCTCTCTCTAAAGATTAAGAATATACCTTGCATACATGAGATTTATACAATTGGTTTAATTACTTTTCTCCCTTACTCTCTTACAGCTGTTTTTTTACAAATTAAACACAAAAAGAAAGGTCCAGTTGTTTTGGAAGGAACAGGGGAGGGAAGGGAAGGTTATAGCTAGATGAAAAATCCAATTTTTGATTGATTTAGTCACAAAAAAATTACTCCCCTTTTCTCCCTTCTCCCTTAATAATTTCATATTGCTATTTATACTCTGTAGCAGAAAAAAAAAAAAAAAAAAAAAAGGAAAAAAAAAGACAATGCCCAGGTATTCATAGTTCAGATTCCAGTTTCTTCAGTTTCCTGAGTGTATTGAATCTCCACAGAGGCCACCCTCTTCCCATGAGAGAACAAGACAAAATAATCAAGAAAACATTTATCCAAATAACTTCAGGGACAGCACATTTTGTAGCTCTGTAATGGGAATCGGGGCTGAAAAATGAGAAGACATTCCATTACATTGAAATCCAAGGCTAGCATCTGGGGTTCTCGGCGCCTATCTTGTCCTAAAAATAAAGTTGTTTTTAAGCATTAGAGGAAGAAAGAAGAAACAAACAATGCCACCAGGAATCAGCCTCAATCGTTCTCATACATCTGTACTCAGCTTGTTGGCAGCGAGGCCTGTGTCTGAGTGTCTCTTCACTCTGTAGATGCCAACCGACATCAAAGAGCAATTGCATGACATGACAAGATACCCTTAGTCAGTCCCAACCCCACAATCTTACCCTCAACGTGTAAATGATGGATATAATATGGGAAAAAGACATGGGAGGTAATATAAACACGTCAGATGTGAAGTAAGATTAAAGACTCAACTTTCCAGAAAAACAGTCCAGTTCCTGAACCGCTAAGTAGTTTCTACTACTTCTGTTATCCCTCTATTATCTGTAGTCAGTCTCTCATCAGCAACAATTGAGCACAGGCTTTTCTCTTGGCTAACGTCTCGATTTCAGGCAGGATTCTGTTCCTGAACCATAAGCGTCTGATGCAATTTGGAACAGCCAAGGCACTGAGAACATTCCCATACAGGTGACAAATATAACATAGTCTTCATGGGATTCACGGATCCACAGAATTGTCAGAGTTGGAAGGGACCTCTAGAGATCATTTAGTCCAACTCCCTGATTTTTGTCCTTCTCAAGGCTGGTAGCTGGACTTACTGCATCTATGTCCCTTCTTTGGAAGGGGTGAATGACTCTGCATGGCCCATCTAACTGGACTTCCTTTAGGTCCAGAAACAGAGACACCCTGCTTTCATGTGGACACGTACTTGTAGGCATCTTAATCCGATGGGAGCCAAGGAAGACTATGTCAGCTGATCAAATACTGGTGGCTTATTGTAGGATTTCACCTACCATCACATGAGCTCAAGCCATGGGGCTCAATTGACTTCCCCACACCTCAGCACCTGGAGCCAGCTGAGATGACCTAGAGTACCCTGCTTGGCTACCAACTGCCAGAAAGCACTAGTCTGCCATGGGCACTGCGTCCCATCTGTGAGGTCATGGATGTAGGAGACACTTGCAGCATCTCAAACAACACCATGAACCTACATGTGGGACACCAAATTGAGCCTCTGGGTTCACAGTACGGACTGTCCCTCCAGCTGTATTGCTCTACTACTTGAGCTTATATATGTACAGTTAAATAGGGTGGTTTTGTACCACAAGGTTTGTATTGGAGAAGTAGGAATCTGAACAACTCTGGCAACATCCAGGTTGCTCCCAAAGATGTTCTTTCCCAGCATTTTGGGCTGTTTGATCAGCTCCCACGAATGGATCTGCACCCAAGAGATAGGCCATGACATAATGTTATAGCTGTGTAGCCAAACTGGGAGTGTTTTCTACAGCAATGTCTACTGTGAAGGAAGACTAGTTGGCTATAATTCTGCACAACACTTGACCTGGGGTGAAGTGGCTGAAAAAAAAAACCAAAACAGTGGAAGAGTCACTAATTGAAGATGCAATTGATTACTCTGTGTTATAAATAGTATGTAGCACCTGGGGACAAGCCAGTGGAAAGACTTTATGTAAAAAAAGTCAATATAGAGTAGTCACAACTGCGCTCAGAAAATAAAGAAAGAGAAAAGGAAAGACACAATTCAGTTCTTATACTGGGAGGCAGCTCTATCTTTCCTCCAGCTTATGGGAAAGGCCAAGAAACACGAGCCATTACTTTATTTTTCAACTCGGAGCCAGATTCCCACCGAGTTAAACTCCAGTGTTTTGGGATTTGTTTGTTATATGCTCTATGGCAAAAGGCCATCACCCTTTCAAGGATAAAGACTGCATTTGTCTTTCCCTAAACACGCCAACAGCCACACAGCAGGGAGTGGGAGATGCCACCCCTGAATGACACCCATCATGGCTCATTGGCAAATCAGTGGCACGTTGGTTCTCTGTGAGTCAGGAGCTCTCAGCTCCCTTTCCAAACCCATCATAAGGAAAGACTTTTTTGTTGGCCGCTGTTCTGCAGCTCCCAGCCCTGTTCCAGCTTCACATCCTATCACTGCTCCACCTGTCTTCTTTCGTGGCTGACGTTGCTTTAGGTGACTAGAAAGAATTTTGGCATCGGAATGGGTGTTTCCTATGGCAATGGGTTTAGGATAAAATTAAGGATTGAAAATATCTCTAAACAACAAGTTAGGATCACGCTAACTGTGGGATTACCCACTAGGGCTGTGAGCCAGTCCAGATCTTTGGAATCACAACCCAGGAGCCAGTGAGGGAAAACTAAGTCTATGTTCAGAGAGGATAAATGCCTTTAAGAAAGAAAACTGGACCATAATAAGAAAAGAAACCCAGTCATTTTTTTTTAAGCCAGTTCCCATTTTGTTCAATCATGTCTTGGAACAAAAGTCCCAAAAACCTGGATGTGACTCCTACTTAACTCCCTCTCTGGGGTGCCAGTGAACATAATCAAAAGTCACCACAAAACAGACAGGTCTCGGTGGGCTGGGATAAAATGAGCTCCAAAAACAAAACAAAGCCAGGCCTGGTCAGGACAGAGTAGAAAAATAAACCAAAGTAGAAAAAAAAAATAACCCAAAACAAGCAAACAAACCCCAAAATAATCAGAACAAATCTGAAAGAAGCCACTGCTTTTCCCAATTTATCAGACACTTTGCAGAATAGATGGGGTTGGTTAACTCCCAGGTCAAACCTTCCCCAAGAGCTGAACAGAGATAAATTATGGTGAATGCCAGTTGAAAACATCGGGCACCTTTTCCAGGAATATAAAAATAAATGATGACCAGGAAATACTGGAAATAAAGTTCAGCTCATTTGCATTGGCAAGACAAAGATACCCTTAATGATACTGTGGTTTGGAGAACACTACTGAATAAAGCCAGAAGATATGCTGGACAAAGCTCATGTCTTTTCCTGGAAAACCAACCAATTTGCCAGGAGATGTTGGGATCCAGATTTATGAAAGACCAATAATTATCCTCCTAGTGTAGGTTCAGCAACAAAAGCATGTATTACTCCTTCTTATATGCCTTTCCCTGTATTTTTTCCCACTCTTTCTCTAGTCAGGTCAGTTCTATCTCCTTGCTTTTTTTGGAGAAGGCTAGGAGCAGGGCCTTGTAAGTGGATGTGAAAAATATGCATCCTTTGAGGTTTCCAGTCAATCATAAAGGAATGAGGACTTGTTCTCTGGAAGTCAAATCATTTTAGGATATATTATGCTGGACTTCTAAAATAAAGGCATCCAGATTTACTGGACAATTGCAGAAAGGTCACCAATTTTCTGTGCACTCAATAGGATACAAGTAACATTTTACTTGTTCTTGTCCTACTTCCTCACATGGTGTGTTGAAAATATTCACCCTCTTTGATTAGTCACGTACATATTCTTCAAGCCTATCTGAGATGCCAAAAGCAAAATAGTCGGATATGCAAGGAGGAGAGAAGGGACTCACCTGGCATTCAGTTAGCCATGATGTGTTTCACGAAAGCTGGAAAAAGGAGAAAGAGAAGGGTCATTTATCAATTCCTTTTCATTGAACTCAAGAACGTCCTGGGCTCTTTTTCTTTCCACTGATGCAATGAAGATTATACTTTGTAAATAAGATTCAAGATACCAGGCATTAAACTCTTTGTAAGTCCTTAAGATAATATATATCATAGAATCATAGAATGGTTTGGGTCGGAAGGTATATTAAAGATCATTGATTTCCACCCCCCCCTGCCCTGTCAACCTATAGCTTGCTTAATTCCTTACCCCTGGCTGCCACATGGAACTGACTTTTCAGAGTATACAGCCATGAGAAAATCTGGGTCCTTGTCTTGCAAAGCTTTTGAGACTTCAGCACATTTGTACTAAGTCAGGAGACACTGATAGTGCCTCTGGAGTGAACCTCGAGGATCCACAGTAGGTCACCAAGTCAGGTATCCTGACTATATCTCTCCAGTGAACTCAGGTTTACAAACCAACAAAGTCAAATGAAGCTTTGCTTCAAAATGTTTTGGGTTCCATTTTTCTCCAGTTACAAAAAGCATTCATTATATATAATTTTGAAATTCAAAAGGAAAATGCAACATACATTTTGCAGTAAGGAAATATTTTTTCCTTTCCAATAATCCCCCTATGCTATCAATTTATCTGAATTCAGCTTAAGTTCATGAGTCATTTGGGTTGGCTAAATCTACAGATTTCTACCAATAAACTACTTGTTAGAAAAGTTTCCCTGACCACTGGTATTTGTAAATAGGAGGAGACCACCAACCCAAATACTTATGAAAGGCTCAGTGAATATGACAGACCAGCTAAATCCCCAAGATGGCCAATGGTCAGTCACACATCAACCTTAAGAAGGACTCAGCTGTGTATGAAAATGTGTCTTCATGATCCCTACCAGAATGTTGTGGTTTTATTAAAAAGCCTGAAGCATATAGGCTTGCAAGATGCAGGAGAGAACCATGCTCCAGGTACTCACGACCAAATCCTTTTATTCTGGCTTTCTACAATAGACATGAAATAAAATGGAAAGTCTTTGGAAGATCTTGTAGGATTCTCAGGACACCAAAGAGGATACTAAAGGTAACACTTTTTTGCTGAGTTTTTGAAGGAAGAGTTAGTGATTTTCTGTAAAGAAGTCACAAATGGTATGTATCTCTTTTTGAGAGGACAAAGAACTGTGGGAGAAGGTAGAAAAAATAATGTAAAAATTAAAAAGAAAAGGTAAACAAAAGAAGAATATCCAGCCCCATCTCCTGAAGGGACCATGGCCATTCAGCTTTGGAATAGGGTATCTCAGATGAGTTATAGAATCTGAATTGGTCTAAAATTTGTGAAAGCACACATCCTGCTGCAGATCTTCCACAGAATTAAGCATTCTCAGGGTAACTGCAACAAAACCTTCGAGCACATGAGCACTGCTCAGACTGGAGTGGTCATACCTACCTTCGTAGTTGATACAGCCATTGGCATCTTCCTGACCAGCCATTAGCTTATCAACTTCGTCTTCAGTCAACCTCTCACCTGGGTGGAAAGCAAAATGCCTGTTCAGTACCTGGGCCCTTTCAGAAGAATTTAAGAAGCACAGTTCAAAAAACCAGTGAATAAAAAAAAGAGTGAGAGAGAAGAGGAGGAGATTTCCTCTTCAGTTTAGTTTGTGATGCTGACTGCTCGGAAAGCTACTTTTGTACTTGCAAACTGAGAAAATTTGATCTGAAAACCAAAAAGACAGAATAAATATGGAAACCCACATGATATCATGTTCACATACTCGTTTTTCTAAGAATAAACTTTTTCTAAGTGCCAGCTCTTGAAGGTTTTAGTGACTTTTTAACTATGTCCTCACTAAGCAAACTCTTAGAGTCACAATCTAGTTTGCCTCTGAGTTTGATATTCAGGAGGATTCCAAGGCCAAACTTAGGCTCTCTGATTTGTATCAGTGATCCATTCCAATTAATTTAATTATCTAAATATTAGGTGCCTATTTGCCTGCAAGGTTTCATTTTAGTTAAGCAGAGATCAACCCAGTCCATTCCCTTATTCTAATATTAGGCACTGATTTTTAGAATGAGATCAAATGAGTTCCAGAAAAGCAAACAAAAAATTTGAGGGTGATTTCAGCTGAAATCATAGAAATGAAAATAAAATAAAATGCATTGGGTGTGCCCTGCTACTCATGCTGTTCCACTTTTCCATCACTGAGTTCTGGCACACAGGAGCAAGTCCCCAGCTGATGTGAACCTGTGAAAATTTAACCGATTTTTTGAGAACTGAACAGAAAAGCATGCGAATTTACAGAATATTTGGCTGTGCCTAGGATGTGACCAGTATTTTGTGATGTCACTCTAAACAGAACTGTTAACTCCTGAGATGATTGAAATATTTCCTATCTGTGCTTGAAAATCAAATGTTGCTACATTGTTCCAGGGTACTGAAAATAGAAGGGTAAGTGCAAAGTTAGTTCTTGTAGTACCATGACACTCACAAAACTGCTGAGAATGATCCCAGATAAAGTTAGAAAGGGCATCAATCCTGACCCTGGTAGGGTTGTTTTGTCCTCACTGAATTTGGTCCCCAAACCCATCCGATAGCATCAGTGATAAAAAGGAAAATAGCATTGTGGTTTTTTTTCTTATTCCTCGTTTCACTAATAGAGATGGATGCGTCATCAAATGAAAACTCCCTGGACATAAAAGGTTCAGCTTTTTGAATTGATACCCTAGGTCAAAACACATCATTGGAATCCTGTGGTCTAAATCTCTTTTGTAAAGGCTCATCTTTTTTTTTTTTTTTTTTTTTAAATAGTGGATAAACCATAATAGAAAAGGCTGGTCTTGAGAAATGCTTACTGGATTCAGATCACAACATGTCAGTGCCTTCTAATCCAAATTGGAAACCTGTCATTAAGTTACAGCCAAATTTTCTATCCTACACTCATTGTGTTGCCATCACTCTCTGTGAAAAACTGAGCTTCTGAAGTCAAAATTTGAGAGGACAGAGAAATATTGATCCTTACTTTAAAAACAAGAGCTTTAAATTTCAGAGACATTTCTGTTAAACAAATGACTGGTAGAAAAGTGCTTCATCTTAACACTTTTCTTGAAGGTGCAGAAAAATGGAGACAAATATTGAAGGAAGAATAGATGCGGTTTCCAATGTTTGGCTAATTTTATGGTGATGGAAATATTTATTGGAGAAATAAATCACTGAAACAAAGAACGAAAGAAGAAAAGCAGGAAGGCAGGAAGGCAGGAAGAAAGAAAAGAAGGAAGGAAGGGAAAAAACCCAAGTATTTGAGCTGCAGGTCAGTGATTTTTAGCTTCAATTTTAAATAACTTTTTTTTGGTCTTTATAACTGAGGACAATGTGATGGCCAAAGTCTTGCTCAGACATTTTTTTGCCTAAAGGCTACCCAGAATGATAAAATGAGTATGGGAAAGACTTCAGGGATGAACCTGCATGAGGAACATTTCACCTTACCCAGCGTAGCCAACACGTGGCGGAGTTCAGCCCCCATCACTGTTCCGTTTCCCTCCTTGTCAAACACACGCAGACCCTCCACAAAGTCCTCGTAGGTGCCCGTGTCTTTTGTCTTAGCAATATGCTGGAGCATAGGCAGGAAGGTCTCAAAGTCAATCATCTTGGAGGTCATTTCTACAAAGACACAGATGGAAATGTAAGTTTTGGTGGATTCTGGGACAGTTGAGAACTAATCATGGGGCGTCCACCATGGGTAGGTGGTGAGGGTAGGAGAACTGTGGCAGTAAATGTCAGCTAAAGGGGAGAAAAGATAATTGAAATATTCTAAGAACCGATGGCCTGGAAAAGAGAGAAATATGAGTTTTTAAGAGAGAGAGAGAGGGATATGTCTTAGTATATGACATACGCAAACATCAAGGAAAAAAAATACTGTTAGACTCCCAAGACTGCTTCATGCAGCATAAAAGTATGAAACTAAGCAGAAGACAGCAAGAGAAGCTCATTGCCAATATGAAATCAGCTTTCCTTTGCAGCCCTGTAACACAGAGATGTTTCAAACCATCCTGGGAGAGGAGTTTCAGAGCAAACAGGCAGGACCAGGTCCACGAATCCCATTTTCCTGATACTTTGCCTTTCAAGAGCATCAGAGGGCATTTTGTTCCCATATGTCTCCTTGTCCCACCTGCCACTGTGTCACTGCCATATCCTGACATACCATAGCTGTCGAATGAGGGCCTAATTGTCAGCTCCACCTCAGTGGAAGGAAAGGACAGAGAAATAGTCTAGAAAATGCCTGAACATAGAAATGGTCTGGGAGACATCTCCTTTGTTCTGAAGAGATATCTGGTGTATGGTGAATGTTGAAGGGACATATTACTGCAATTATTACAGACCCTCTAATACATACTTTTGTAGAACAATCTCCTCACATTCAATCTATGCCTTTGTGTCTTTGGATGTTTTCAAAACGTCTGCATTTTCAGTAAACACAAGTGAATGCCTGTCATCAAAGTAATTTCAAAAGGCCAAAACTTGTCAGTGTGAAACAGATTGATGCACAAGGCCATTAAATTAATTCATTCTCTTGAATTTAAGGCAATTATATTGACTGCAAGATCACTTTTCTCCTCATTTACTTTTCTGCTAGTGATTTGCAGAGGCTGTTCTGTATCCTCTGTTATTTCACAATTAATCTTTCCATCAGAAAACGGAGACCTCATCTGCTTCTCAGATATTTCTTGGAGTGATCTGTTTCAAAACAAACACAGAGGAGGACACCAACCTTCTGGTTTGGGTCTGCCAAGCAGTTTCATGACCTCAGCCTGGGTTGGATTCTGCCCCAAAGCTCTCAAGACATCTCCGCATTGGGCGTATGTGATTTTCATCTCAGATTTAGGAGTCCGGTCGAAGAGAGAGAACGCTTCCTTAAATTCTGGAAGACAAAATGATAAAAGGAAATGCATGCTGTGCTCCCTCAGATAATGTCAAAGCAAGCCTAGACCTTCCCCCTAAGTAACTCTGCCTGACCCTTTTATTTTGCAGTTTGGGAACAAGCTTGATGAGCTTTGTTGTTGCTGTTATCTGCAATGTTTGCGTTCCTCCTCCCCTGCATTTTCCGGTTCAACCAGGGAATGGAATCAGAGAGGTCAAATGCTCTTCTCATGGTATTTCCACCTCAGATAATGTCAGGAAGTGCAAAAAACCTTATAGAAATTACTGGCTTTGAGAGATTTCCAGCTCTTCAGGCACACTTGGGATGGTACAGAATTCAGTAGCAGTTCTCGTTAGTTAACTGGATATTGTACTCAGCATTGCACAGATATCTGGGCTCCCAGGTTCAAGAAGGACAGGGAACTGCTGGAGAGGGTACAGCAAAGGGCTACGAAGATTATGAGGGGACTGGAACTTCTCTCTGATGAGGAAAGGCAGAGGGACTTGGGTCCTTTCAGTCTGGGAAAGAGAAGACTGAGGGGGGATCCCATGAATGCTTATAAATTCCTAAAGGGTGGGTGTCAGGAGGATGGGACCAGTCTTTTTTCAGCACTGCCCAGTGACAGGACGAGAGGGAACGGGCACAAACTTGGACATAGGAGGAATTTATTTCCTTTGAAGGTGGCAGAGCACTGGATTGACCTTAAAGCTGTTAATCCCTAAATTTGCCCCTTGCCCTGCTGTTACTCTTCTGTGTAAATTTCCCTCCTACTTTTCAAACACAGTGAGGCTATCTTTTTTTTTTCCATAGAACCTGACTCATTCAACTGTTCATCCATGGACTCTGCATTCTGGATTTTCTTCATCTTTGCCTTCTCAATTCTTCCTTATTATTCCCCCTCCCTCTTCTTTGTTCCTTCTTCTTTGCTTATTTCCCTCTCTCCTTCCTTCTTCCAGTGTAGCTGGATTTGCCTCTCCTTCTTTCTCCCTCCTTTTTAATTTTTATCATTCCACTCATATCTTACACATTTCCTTCCTCATCTGAGACTTTCAAACAGTGATGCATTTTCTCAGTTTTGGACTATTTAATGTTTCCTTTGTTTTCTTCTTTGCATTCTCCTCTTTGGTCTCTCTTTCTTTCTCTCCCTGCTTCTCTCTCCTGGATCTTTTCCTCCTCTGTCACAGGCTAGAGCCCTGTCCTATTGGCAGCTCTCACTCCAGCAGAGGGCAATAGTGGATTTTCACGGGCTCCTTGCTGACAGTGGAAGGGTCCAGAGCCCCACTCCCAGCTCTGTCCTTTACTGGGGGTCTCAGCAGCTGGGGTGGGTAAGAAATACACATACTTCCCTGAGCTATTCACCCATCTGCCACTTACCTACTCCCTGAGACCAATTGCCTGAGCACCCTCCACACCACCTCCTAAAAGTTCCAAATTCATCATAGTTACTACTGACAGTTCACATTCATCTCTTTCCTTTTTTTTTTTTTTTTAATTCAGTTTAAAATCAGATGTAACTGCCTCTCACCAGCACATTGCTTCTGTGAGTTTGGAAACCCCATTTTGTCAATATACACAAGTAACATTTTTGGTTGGGGATTTATTTTTTTTTTCATTTGCATTTACGTTTACTGGTTTAGTGCAAGTTCCCATCAAAGCAATGAAACCAGCATGGCTATGGCCTCCTTTATCCTCCTTCTAACCAGTAAACCACTGGCAGGAGCAGTGTATATTTTCACATGCCTAATTGCTACCTATCTTCTCATCTTGAATAGCTCATATTCTTCTTTTTTCAGCAATTTAGGCAGCTGAATAGACCAGGAATCCAGTTTCATAAATACACATTGCCACAACCAATGAGTTTCACTGGCAGTTGAGGCAGCAGGACATGTAAAGATGGGTGTGTTACACATGGCTTCACCCACAGACCACTCTTCTCCTTCAGCAAGTAACATTTTGGGGACTAATATAATAATGAATCCCTGCAGGGAAGTAAGTTTAGGGTAACAAAAGCTTTTCCTATGCAAGAGGAAGAGGTTCAGAGTAAACTAGAAGACAGGGCTGGAAAAGACCAAAGACTTTGAGATGCTGCATTGTCTGTTTCTCCTCCAGCACCTCAATTCAGAATCAGCTGCCAGAAAACCAGTTGGGGTCAGAAAACCAGGGGTGATAGACTGACAGCCAGTAATATGTAACACCTAGGATGAACTCCCTATTGATCTAATTTCAGCTGACAAATGGGGAAGCATCTCTCACTGAGACATCTAGGTCCTCATCTGGTCATCAGAGAGAGACAGAGGTGGTTATTATGCATTAGAGGTCTATTTTTAAACAAACACATATAAAGGTGTGACAAGCTACCTTGACCTCCTGATGACTTCCTGAAAGAGGAAATTTGACAAAATTAACAGTGCAGCATGGAGCTGAAAATGAACCCAGAACAAAGCAAGTGCAACTGAAACTCAGAAGAAAAGGAGAGCTGGCAATCATGGAAGCTTGAGAGAATGAGGAGAGAATGGGAAGGAGAAAACAAATCAAAAAAAGACATATTAATCTAGAGCTCCTGTGAGTCCCAACTCTCAAGTCATGCCAACAGCCAGTATAACAGCTATAAATCATGGCAAGTGGTGTTTGCCTTCTAGCCTGTGTTTTTCACACAAAATGAAACAGTCTCAAACACTGGAATACTGATTGTCTACTTTCTTCAGCTGGGGGCACATTTCTTGGCAAGGTTTTGACATGTGCAAACTACTATAAAGGACAGCACATGACAGGGACAATCCAGGAACAACTGTGGACCATGCTGTAGATATAATTCTACATCTGAAAAAACTAAGCTCTACCTAAGAGTAAATATCTATCTAGCAACTATCAATCTGTCTGCCTACTCATCCATGAGCCTAAGAACCTTTTAAAGGTCAGGTGAAGGAGAAGAAAGCAAAAAAAAAAACAAAAACAAAAAAAAAAAAAACAAAACAAAAAAAAAAACAGAAAAGGACAGAAGGACAGGAATTGAGGAGCTGACTGATGAGCTGTGATCAGTCCCCAGGTGTGGTTAAGGCAACTTGCTGTTTCTAGAGATGGTCTTCATCTGCTTTAGGCCTGCTACCTTCTATAGCAGCCCTGGGGTTGCTCCGAATTTGCCCTTTCCCAGCCATTCCAGTGGCCTGATCGCCACACAAGCATCCCATTGTTTTCTGAATAGGTCTTTTCCCATTCTCTGATATAGTCTCTAGAGCTGGTTCTTCTCAGGGAGACAGAAAATAAGACATGGAAACTGGGTGGTTCCCATCCAGTCCCCAAAACATTAGTTCATGAGAGATCCAGCTGTTGTGTGCTTCTGGACTAGTTCAAAAGTTTGTGGCCCAGAATTGTGCCTCCCCTACAGTTCTAACTATGAGTTTGGGACTGGAAAAGGGGCAGGTTCCCAGAAATTACCAGTTGCCTCCAATCATGTTTGACCTGTTGTTAAAATATAGAAACCAAAGCCATTAAGGGAGGCTTGAAAATCCTGTCCGGAAAATCCTTCTTTCTGTATCTCTCCTCTCAGAATCAGTCTGATTGTATAGCCTGTGATTTTTTTTATTATTACTTATTTTTCATCTGTTCTAATTTACCCATTTTCTGATGCCATCTTTCATAGGCTCTACCAAGTTCTGCCAAGTGCTTAAAGACTAAAGCAAAATTCTGCCAGATGTTTGACTCCATCTATCAATTATCCCTTTAAGTAAAAAGCAGGCTGGTAGTTGAGGAAAAGGGGGGCAGCTGCAGTGGTTACTCTTCTCAGGACTTCATGCATGAGGTTTCAGACTCAGTTTCTTGGTCTGGGACAAGGAGTTCATAAACTAGTGCTGATGTTTTGCTTTGAAAGGAAAAAAAAAATGCCATCGCTGTCATTATCTGCTGGTTTCTGGAGAGCTGTCACAAAACTGTGACAAATTAAATTCTGATTGAATACAGAGAAAAGTTCTTAGCAGCAGACTTGTGAAAAGATTGGTATTTTATTAGCAGTTTTCTTAAAGAGCATATATTTGGACAGAGGTTTTGAAGGGGTTGGGCTTTTTCTTTTTTGGTTTCGTCTCATTGGTAAATGAGGCTGATGCTTTCTTGAATGAAATGAGTACCTAATTTGCATGGTGCATGACTTTCCCCCTTTTCTCTTGATCAACTCAACAAAGGACTTGGAGGAAGGACAGAGAACGAGCAAAGCCATGACTTAAAAGTATGGGAGTCAACTCCCTCCTCAGGGAAGTTCCAATACCATACCCATGTCCACCCCAGCACTTGCCAGCACTTCCCGGTGATGGTATTTACTGTGCACAGAAGAGAAACTCATTTTCCTTACCTTCAATCTGGTCAGGGGTGAATTCAACCTGGAAGAAACAAAGAATAAAAAGCCAGATAAAGTTAGAAATCTGAAGCAAATACGAAGAGAGATGGGTTGGTGTCTGGGTGTTTGTGAGGTCTGTGAAAAATACAGACTCATAAATCCAAGAAAATAATTTCATAGAGCTGATAGATTCTTCTTCTTTCCTCCTCCACTTTCCCTATTCACCACTCCCACCTTTAGGATCTCCATCCCCACCACAAGGCTGCAGATTCCCTTTGTGCATTCCACTGCTGCTCCTGTGTTCTTGCTGTAGTCTCTTTCCCTGTCCCAAGTGACTGCCGACCACTGATGTAACACCTTGGTGAATCCCAGACTACTTCACTGAAAGGGTTTTATCCATAGACAGATGGAGATCTACTACCCTTAGTCTTTTCCAGCAGAACTGGGTGGTATCAAGCAAATCAGGCTCCAAGAAAAGTAAAGGAAATGTTTTTTTGCTCTTATAGATAAGTTGTGGAAAGCTGGTCACGGGATACTGTGGATATTCACAGCCCACGTGTGTGTAAAGTGTCACAGAAACCACTCCCTGGAAAAGAAATCCATTTCTGTTCATTATAAGATGTACAGAAATACTTAATTTAGGAATTCTGTGGCTGATGTTTAGGAGACTGTTTTGGAGGGGTTTTTCCCTGTTCTTGTACCTTTTCCTAAAGCATGCTCTAATAACCACTGCTGTACTAAATTGGTCAACTCTCTGGACCTTGCCGTGACTCCGCCACCTGCTCTTCTTTTCTTATCACTTCCTATTTTCCCATTTCCAAAGTTTTAGGGTTTTCCCACTCCCTATTTTTTCATAGCACTGCCCTCTTGCAACTCTGGACTTCAAAAATGGTCCAAAATCCCAACAGGCTGCTGCTGAGCTCAAAGGCAAGGAAACATAGTGTCAGAACATGAGGATTGAGCTTCGACTCGACTTCTACTTGAAGCTCGAATGACTAGGCACAGGTCAGCAATGTGAATTTACACCAGAATTTACATCTCCCGTCAGGAAAATCAACAGTGTGGGTGTCTCTGCTGATAGAGGCATTCCTGCAGTGCCCTTTTGATGAACAGATAAATAAATAAAACCCATAATTTGGTATGGATAAACATGCAAATGCCTACATGTAAAGCATACAGTTGGGACAGACCTAACAGTACATGAACACACACTCTTGGAAGCATCCCTCTGTGGATATATATGACCCTTCTCCCCCACATATGTAAAACTCTACACCATTTTGGTCAGATTTTCCATTTAAAGCTGACCACCTCTCATCGTTTAGTACCTTATTTTGTTCCTTGGTAACAAAGCAGACAAATGGAACCAAGGCATAGTGAGAACCTCAAATGCAAACTCCCTTTTTCTTTGTTTCAAGGTGAAATGCAAAATGACACATCCCTTAATCATCTACTTGGGGTTTCCATAATATTAAAGGGTGGAGCTGTTGTAACTCCTTGGCTCTCCAGCCAGGATGCCAGTGAGATGGGAGAGCACAATGACACCAACCTCTTCATTCCACCTAGGACTCAGTGGACAGCTCACAGATGCTTTTCTGTCTCCAGACACCCTGAGCACCACAAGGAGCTTTAACATTCATAGCACACAATGAGGGCAGATAAAGATATCCCAAAACTCATATTTTCTACCAATACCCTCCCTATCTCTCCCTACCATGGCATTTCTGAGCATCCTCTTGCTTAGCAGAAGGAAGAACCAGAAAACATCTGGTGGACTTGGAAGGCAGAACTCAACACTAATCCTCCAATTGTTGAAAATCAGGCTTCTATTTTTGTGTCTGCCCTGTTCAATCTTCATCTGAACTAGCTCATTCAGGGGATTACCACTTTGTTTGCCTTTCTTAGTCATGATTTACCTTGAATGAAATCCAATTAATAAAATAGTTACCTAAGTGTAAGCCAGAATGCTGTCTGGAAGGAAGAATTTTATTTAAAGCATGCAAGAAAGGAGCCCCCCCCAAAGAATAGCAATGCTCTTCCCTTTCCTAACACATGGAGGGGTCCAAACACATCTTTGTCACGGAGCTTATAATTATCTAGATTGGGTCCTATCCCAGATCTGCGTATCTTAGTTTAATTAGAAATAAAAACCCATCAGGGGACACATTTATACAGGTTCATTGTCAGCAGCAGCCTTATTGCCCAGTGTGTCTAATTATATCAAGCTTTGAGAATTTGACTTAAGCTAATTGTATATTGAGTTTATCCAAGCATCAATAGCCAGTGTGGGTGAAATAAGGCCAGAGCTGCTGGCAACTCATGTTTAAATCATGATGATGGATTGCTCTTGGGGAAGAATTCTTCTCAGCTACACTTAGATGTAGACATCCAGATGTGTCAGCAACCCCACATTTGCTTTATACCAGAAGAAGGGCACAGGCACTTCTAGCATGTAATTTGACTTGTTTTAGGTCTACCCTTGCAGAGATGATGAGTTTTGCTTTCTTTTTTACTGAGTGGATCCATCAATTCTACAGTGACAATAAAAAGAGTGTGGGTGACTCACACAGATGTAAATGTCCTTTTCTAGTGAGTCCCACCCAGAAAGCATGAACTAGCCCTTTGGCAAACTGCAGGCCAGGAGAAACTGTGCCAGAGCGAAAAAGGATGACTGTAAATTCCCACAGCTAGATCAAAGGGAAGGTCTGACCTGAAGGGCTGAGTGTGCTTCACCTCAAGTCACGGCCCACATGAAAACACCACCCAGAGATAGAGGACCATGTGTGACAACTGGCAAGGCAATGGGAGACAGTTTGATCAACCCTACCACCCAGGCATGACTTCCTCTTGGGAAAGCTGAAGAGATGTGTGGGTGGTGGCTGCTGTTATTTTCTCCCCTCTCAGCACACACCACCGTAGAGTTGGAGGGAAAGAAGAGTCATCATTCACCAGCCATAAGGTATCATCAAAGATTGATGGAATGAATTTTGGGCTATATTTAGTTTGAAGATGGCTGGGTTTTGGTTTCCCTCTCCCTCTGAATGGCACGGAGCACCAAAACCAAAGCCATCTCCATGTAGCAAGAACAAGGGTCCATGAGGACAGCAGGGTCACTGCCCCGGAGACGCCAGGCAGGAGGTATACAGAGGACAGGCTGTAAAAATGGGGCCAGGCTAAGCTGAAAAGTGGGCAAATGAGTCCTAATGCATTGCAGCCACAGACAGTGACCCACACCCATGCTTTGAGGCAGTTCTGCTTCTGCTGCTCTACTGCAACAAGCATCCAAGGGAGGGAAAGCCCCTAGCGGTGTCTCTGATGCCCAGGCCCACCCCTGCCCCCAGGCACTTCCACCAGCATCACCCCACACTTCCCTGAGCTCAGTGAGCAGAGCAGCCCTCATCACCCAAAGCTGGAGGCTACAAAACCTACTCACAGGCTTGATGTGAATTTTCTTTCCCAGATACGACTTTACATTCTCCAGTTGCTTGGAAGTAGGTGAGGATGATTTCCCTTGGGGTTTTGTTTGTTTGTTTGTATTAAATATACTGGCACTTCAGAAGAATTGAGTTTCCCCTGGCATTTTTTCTGTTGGCAACTGAGTTTTTAAAGCAAGGACATTCCTCCGAGTGTCAAGCACCCACAGCAGCAAGGCTCACAGTGGTGGTATTTGGAACAAATTCATATGAGGGACAGAGCTGTTGACTGCTCATCTCCTTCCACCCCTCTCCTGCCCCGATGTGTGGTCCGTGCTGCGTGTTCTTTGAAGACAACAGACACCTGAATGAAAATCTTTCCATACCAAAAGGAAATGTTATGCCAACTGTCCTACTGTTTTAACAATCTTGGTTTTAGGGGGTCATCACCTGGTCACCAGTGGCGTCAGCGTAGCCCTAATGCTACTGTCCTCTTTGCTTAAACAATGCCATTGAGCTGGTTTTGTCCCAGAGACACCAGGAGGATGCAGGCACCCCGTGGCGCTGTTAACGTCATTCACAGCTTCATATCACACAGGGTTTTTTTTTCTAGACCCATAGTATTGCAATCAAGCTCATAGGTCTGTGCATGATAAGTCAGACATAACTCAGCCTGAAATAAGTCCTATTAATAAAACTGTTGCTAATCACCAGGCAAAAGGGCATCTGGGGGGAAGCATTTAGACAAAGCAAGCAAGGGGCCCCTCCTGAAAAGGAACGATATTCTTCGTGTTTCATAGTATCCTGAGGAATCCTAATACAAAGATCCAGGTTTTCTCTTAGCCACGGCAGGGCTAGTTTTGGAGAAGACGTTTGGGGTTTTTTTATTGTACTCTTGGGAGACCGATTTAGGAGGCAGAAATGCAGCAGATGGAAAGAGGCCCAGAGGGCCATCAAGATCAGTATCATTGTATTGAGGCTACGTTTGTATTTCACAAGCACGTGGCTTTTTCCACTAAGACCTTTTAAAGCCTATTAATACACATCATCCCCTCTCCCATCACTTTCTGTGCAGAGCAATTACAAGGTACATAAACTCCTTCACTGCCCATGGACAAACCTTGACACTTGGGCAATTCTCATACAGCTCCTTGCTGTTGTTTGATGGTCATTCCTGATCTCTCATCTCCTCTGCCTTCTGAAACTCTTTTGGCACATCTACATTTCACTCCCAGGGTTGCCCTAAGGATTTTCCTCATTATTTCTACTCAGCTCGTGGTGTAATGGGAGGGAAGGCATGGTACAGCATACAGACACTTGACTAATATATGAACCGTGACACACAACAGCACAAGACACTCCACCTGATGTTCATGGGGAACAGCTAAAGTACAATGAACATTCTGCAGAATGGAAACCCAACCATAAAACTCTACTGATACTCTATGTTTTGAATTTTGTGTTTTGTCCCCGGTGTTTTCAGAAGAAAATTTATTTCAAGTTGGTCTGAAATGACAGGTCATTTTGGAATGGTAGAAAACAGATTGTTTGGGAGTCAAATGGAGAACTGAATTGTTGACCTCTTACAATACTAACTGTACTGGTAATGAAAGTGAGGTGAAAATAGAAATCAGCCATTCTTTTCAGCTGAATTGGTGAAGCCTTTTGTTAAAAAGATCAGGAATATGAGGCAAAGTCTTTGCCAAGGTCATGCAGAAGGTGCTGCTACATAAGAAAATACGCAAGCACTTTTTTATCCAGCCTGCACTCTTTTCCACCAGTAGATGGTCACTTTGAGTCTTCCTTTTATCTGGGTTTCCTGAGAGTGTTTTTCCCAACTGCGCTTTTCCAACTCTGGTAGTAGCCTATAAATTGATAGCTCCCTTTCTCGAATGGGGAATGTTTTGCCACAACTTTCTGGAGTGCAAAGGGAAATTCCAGAGCCTCAACAGGAGAATGACACAACCACGTTGGAGAACTGAGACAGCTTCTGGCAACAGCCAGCACCAGAAATATAAAACACTTTGTAGACTGACTGTTCTCCCTGTAGAACATGGTTTTTGGATTCTGCAACCATTTATTGACGGCTGGCTTTCCTCCCTCTCTGCAACTCCCCGCTTCACCAGCTTCACCAGCAGATGTTTGTTCAGATGTTTGCAACCATGGAAGAAATTTTAAAACCTAAAAAATACCCTCTGTTAAGTTCTGGAGGGGAGCCTGGGATGTAAAAGAGGTCAGACGATGCCTGTACTGTCTGCTTGAAGTAGACACTAGCACATGGGTTGGGTCTCTGATGGAGAAGAGAAGAAGCTTAAGGGTACAACTACTGCAACACTTTCTGGGGGCTTCAGGCCTTCAAACCTCCTGGTAAGTGGGTGCTAAGAAGGAGAAAGATCCATCTTTCAATCCACTTGTGTGGGGAAAGGGGGACTCAACCATTCCACACATAATTATGGGACAGCATTGCACTTGTGTCCCTTGCAATAAGATTATCTTAAGATGGAAGGTCTCAAACTGGACAGGGAAAATTTGTCATCAAATAATTCATATGGTGGGTATGATATGTTAGAAAGTAACCAGGAAAAGTGAAAAGTTCTGTATTTAATTTGGTAAACAGCTTAAAGTAAGGGGAAAAAATGAGGCATTAGTATTAATAATATTATCATTATTTCACTATTATTTTGACATAAAATCCTTTCCCCTTGTCTTTCATTTCCAAAGTCAAATGTTTTGTCTTGTAAATAATGACACCTTTTCCTTCTTCTTTTTTTCTTCGTTTAAAATTTTAAATTAAAATATTTTAAATTGAAATGGCATTTTTTGTATAAAATTGACTCAAATAATCCAACTCCCCCACATTGGATCACTCCAAATCCTACCAAAACAATTTTTTGGGGCTGAAAGAATCCATTTTGAGTTGCCAAAAAAGCATTTTTGTGGCTTTTTTGTGTGTTGCTGGAACCTCCTCCTGAAAATTCAAGCTGGTTTCTTCTAATATTTTAATTTTCCCACCAAGCCTAAAAACAACCACCCTTTGCTGAACTAATTTTGCTCTCAGATGACACAGTTGTGTAACTCCTCTAGGTTGCTGATTGACTTGCCAGCCATGCTAGTAGTGAATGAGACCATATGAGGCATTTAGCTGGCCTAAGTGAAATGAGTTTGCTGGGTCTCAGGCAAGACGTAGCAGAAACGTGTCTGTAAAGCAAAAGTCTCCTGGAAGCAAAGGAGTTGTTTTTTGGCTGTGGAGGCTGAAGCTCTTGCTCATACACAGCAAAGTCCCCAAGAAACAAAATATCTTGGCAAAGTACCTCCAGCAGCATCACCAGCCACCACAATCATCTATTACGGTTTTCTTCCTCCAAGGTCTAGTACGAGTTAAAGTGTCCCGGGTAGAAAATATTAAGGTTTTCCAAGAGATATCCTGACACAGCTCCACACCGTGCAACATGATGCAAACATCATAGAATCATAGGATCATAGAATTGTCTGGGTTGGAAGGGACCTTTCAGATCATCAAGTGCAGCCATCAACCTGACACTGACAAAAGCCATTTCTAAACCATATGTCTAAGCACTATATCTACTCATCTCTTAAATACCTCTCTCTCAACTCTGTGCTAAAGGTGGTGTTTTTCTCCATCATGGACATTGCAGCCATCACTACCCCAAGCCCTCCCAGGGATGGGATGATGCCAACCACCAGCCCCCAGCAAATCCAGTCTATCCTCATGCTCCTGCAACTCCTGCAGAATCAAACAGCAGCCGAACCCCCTGAAAATGTCACACCCCTTGCCCTGCAACTTTCTTGAAAAAAAAACAAACCACAGGATTAAGCTGCCGAAGAGTCACTGCGATAACATGCTGGTGACAGGGAGAGCTCTGCTTTTGTTCCACGAAGCTGGCAGGCACAGCACACATGCCTCTCCCAAAATAATCCCACTGTGACCCAGCCGCAGTTTCAAATGGGCCAAAACTTTCCCATAGCAAATCCACGAGCACAAACTAATATCTGCCACACTTCATACTCCTGGGGTTGGTTTTGTTTTGGTTTTTTTTTTTTAAATTTTTTAAAAATTATTTTCCGAAGCAGGACATTATTCATTGTGAGTTGAAAAACAACGTGCTCTGATCTCGCTGTGTAACCACAGCTGTACTGGATGTTCCTGCCCGTCCGCAGCATCACCAGGGAGCTCAAATCCCAAAACCTGAGCCCCAGCTGGGGGGTTGGTCAAGAGGATGGAAATTTTAAATCTTTCCCCTTTTTATTGAAATTTCAAATTCCGATGGAAGAAAAGAAGGAGAAACCCTTTCCCCCTCCCTGACACCACCGGATTTTCCTTTCCGTTCAGCCTCGTGGGGTCCTATGCTTGATTTAGAGGTTTATTTATTTACGTAGAAAGAAGCCAAATCTGAAGTTTCCTACAACCGCAATTGGAGCTGACGTTTCAGAGTTTTGTTTTTGGTTTTTTTTTTTCGGTCCGCTTCCAATGGTGTCAATGTCCAAAACGCAACCCTACTAACAAGTGCTCTGACCCGTGACGGTTTTCTCCAGGCTTCACACTGGAGCCTGCAAGGTGACACCGAAAAACAAGTTTCTCCTGCGACCCATGAGGTCTGTTCACGTCCCACAGCCAACGTCCCTTCACGCTCTCACAGCCAGCTCCTGCCATCCTACACAAGGGTGTTGGGGGCAGACTCTGTCACTGTGTTTATCAGGCGCTGTCACCGAGGAGTATGGCATGGCATTCCATGACATTTCATTCCTGGACAGAGGGGGGGGTGCATTTTTGGGGGTGTTTCTTTTTGCAACCATTAAACTAAAGAGAGAGAACATTTTTATCCCCTGCCAGGCTGCCACTGTTACCTACTAGTCAGAACTAACCACATGCACTGAAAAGTTTGAGCTATGTTCCTTTACCAATAGTTTATCTTTTTTTTGTTCTTCTTTTCATTTTTTTTATTTTTATTTTTTTTTTCTTCCCCCCGAGTGCTCAGCAGCTATTGTCAGGCTACTCTTATTAGCTGGCTTCTCAATAATGCCCTTTTTGATTTCCTTGCTCCCCGTTGCTGTTTTTTTTTTAAGGCTGGGTGGGTTATAAACCCCTTTGTTTGTCTAAGATGGTTCGCAGGAGCAGGCTGCTCGCAGGAGGTTTTTTCAGCCGCCTCTGCCCGGTGGCTGCGATGTTCTGCTGCTTCCCAGAAAACACAATCGATGGATTGTCACTGCTTCTATTCTGGGCTCTGGATGAGTAAGTTTGCTGGAGCAGAGCACTTTTGCAGGCTGGAGGCTGGGTTGGCCACAGTTGGGTCGGGGGCTGAGTGCCACCTTCCTTCCCGCCGCAATCCCTCAGGATGAGCTGTGGGGTTGGGCTCTCCTGCCCCTCTTGGAGGGCTGGGAAGAGGGGGAGGCTGGTCCCCAGGTTGGCCATCCAGGCACCTTGCTAACACGTGCATCGGGGCATTNCCCCCCCGCCCCTTTTTCAAAAAGCAGCAAAGTTCATTCGGTGGCAAAGCAGATATAAACAACTTCTTGTATCCTAGTTTGTCTGAGATAATGACTGAAAAGAGAAAATGAACCGGGAAAATAATAACTGCATTTAAATCTCCCTGCTGAGAGCAACACAAACCCTTTCCAACCAACTCTGCTTTTGCACAATTATTTGCTTTGCACAATTTTCATGCCTCATGCAGAAGGAAAAAGCAGGCTGGGAAATACTGCAGGGACAAGGGGTGTATAAATATCAGGGGAGACAGATTCATATGTGAAATATGCAGGGATATGAGGGGAAATGTAGAGGGAGATGGAAAAAAACCCCAATTTCTAGATACGTTTGCAGAAAATCTTACTTTTGATGATTTTAAATGGCTCAGTAACTGTGGGCTACCCTTGGGCAGGGTTTACCCAGTTGCCACAGCCTTTTTTTCTGCATTAGGGAAATAAAGTTAACAACTTTTAAGACCCTCTACAGAAATCATCTCTTTTCTATGAGAGACTAAAGAAAGTCACGTTCAGAAAACCCCGCTGTGCTCCTGCCTCTCTGCAATCCAGATAGAGACTCAGAAAGCTGCACATTTTTGCTTTAAATACTCCAAGGCCTGAGGATTCAGTAATGCCACAACTCTGACTTATTTCAAATAAAAAAGAGCATATGAAACTTGACAGGTTTTCATCTCTACATCCCTCAGACCAAGCTGAGCTGTTCCTAGGTTTTAGTTTTGTACGTCCCAGTGCCACAGACATCAGACACTGCAGAAAAGCTATTTTTTGGCAGCTGCATAACAGAAACTTGGAAGAGGAAACTTCCCAGAAAAATGAATATTTTTTTTTTTAAATCATACTACTACGTGTTTTAGGGTGCCACTGAGCAATTTCCAAATTTTTGGGGAAAAAGTAATTTCGATTAAGAATGAAAACAGATTTGGGTTTTGTGTTCTACTTGATGACAGTTTTAGTTGGAAATGAGGGAGAAAAATTGTTCCAGATTAATCAAAATGTTCTCTTTTGCCCAAGTTGAAGCAATTTCAGCCATTAAAAATTTCTGGGTATTTTTTTATATAAAAATGAAAGAACCCTCCAAAATTAATAGCTGCTTCAGATAAAAAAAAAAAAAAAACTAAAGAGGGAATTAACTAAGAAAAGCTGAAACTGGTAATTTTCTTTATCCTTTTCAGATTTATTTTTTGAAAACCCTTTGCAAAATCTGTCTTTATTTGCAAAACATTCTGGTATCACCAAACTGCACGTTTCAAGTCTCCCCAGAAAACATTTTTACGAGAAACGTCACCCAGCTCGGCGAACAAGAGAGATATACAAAGATAGCCAGACTTTCATTGGCCCAGAAAATACATCTGGAAAGCTACCTTGATTTCCAGTGCTATTCGGTTTTGGCCCAAAGAATGAGTGGAATATCCCACAAAGAAACCCTTTTGCTGTGATTTAATGCGTGTTTGCTCAACATCTTACTATTTCTTTGCCATTCTGCATCCTGGCCTTCATCTCCTTGGGGATCATCTCTTTGGGGAGACTCGAGTCACCCTACATCCCCTCTTTGGATGAAACATTTCACTGGTTCAAGGACACGGGTTGTTTCCTAATGCTGAAATTCCCTTTACGCTTTCAGGCACCGATTCATTTCTGTCAAGCAAGCTGCCAAATTCATGTCAACCTGGAGCCATCTGCTCCAAAGGGAGGGACAGGAGGGACAAAGGTCCCCTCTCTGCTATTAAAATCTGCTCCACAATGGCCAGCCAGGCTGGGAACGTCCTATGCTTCCAGAGTGACATGGATTGTGATAAATAAAGGAGAGAATAAAAGAGCAGAGCTGCCTTCAGAAGCGTGCTACGGCAGCGCGGCATTTTAATTATGCGTATCCCTGGGGTCCATCCAGAAGTGCTGAAGCAAATTGCTCATGGGGCTGTATAAACATGACCATCACCTGTTTTTAATGTGCAAGGCAGCATGTCTCAGCCACCAACCCCTGAAAAATACCTGTGGTAGCTAGGTAGAACAGTCTCTCACAGGTGAAGAGGCTTTGGGGAGGGGACAGAGACTGTGTGGACAGCCCTGACAGCATCCTCCAGCTCAGCTTCCCCTCCCTGTGCATACTTGTGTGTGTATTTCTATTTGGTGCAGGCTGAGCAGAGCAGAGGGCACTGGTTATCTTGATTATTCCCATTAAATGGAATTTTGCCTCTTTTATTCCTTTTTGGCTCTTCTCCCGTGCCCATCCCAAGGGTATCAGGGCACTTTGGTTCAGTCACTTTGTAGTGCAAGAAGGCAGTGGGTCACAGGTTAACTAGTTGTGTAAACATTTTAATAATGCAATCCAGTGATTTTCTGCGTTTATCTGGATATTCTACTAAGACCCTGTGCTTGAGATAAGGGCTTGAACTTGTGCAGCCCTAGGTTTCAGGATGGAGACTTTTTTTCTTTACTATAACCAGCTGAGACACATCTCATCAAAGCTAAATATCTAGGTTCCCTCCCTAGGAGCCAGGATGGGCCTTTTCCACTTTAAAATAAAGACTTGCCCCATCCTAAGAAAAATATCTGGTATTTTCCTAAGAAAAAAAATCTGGTTGTTTCCATGCATCTGAAGATATTCTGCCAGGTCAATGCAATTTTTGAGCACATTTGTCAGAGGCATTTGTCACCCACTAAACTAAAAATAAACCACAATAAGCTCACAAAAGTTTTCACACCTTCCCCGAGCACTGGTCCATAGCAAGAACGGTGAGTCAGAGGCAAATCCCATAAAAAAAGCCAAAGGAAAAATTTCCTACTGAGTCCCACGAGCTTGCAATGGGGTCTCTTGTCTTTGCAAAACTTTTAGTCATTTTTGCCTGGGGCCTCCTCACTACTCAAATTTCTCTGTGCTTGAAAGGCTCAGGAAGAAACCACTGAGAGCAAGAGGCCCAGCGTGGGCTCAGTTTAACCTGGCAGGTGTCTGCCCACTTCAGAAACCTTCAAATATGTGAGCACAGGAGGGAAATTGCTCTCTAAAAGTATTTCTGCTGAGATGCACTGTAGGGCCAGTAATAATAACGGTGATGACAATGGAAATATGTAGCACCTGGAAGGAATGAAACCCAGGGAAAAAATAGTTTGGAGAGAGAAAGATGAGAGGGTGGTGGGAGGTTGAACGCATATGGTGGCCACCTTCAGCTCTCTTGATGCCTGATCTTGGAGGCTCAGGTATACACATGTAAAGAGTTCCCACATCGTTCTCAAGGAGGACTTGGCCAAACTCTCAATGAGTTCTAACGTCCTGACAGGTTTTAATGTGGGCAAAGACCTGCATCCTCCCCACATCTTACTAAAACATAACATGACTTCTTTTTCTAAGCTGGATGTGATAGGTGTACACTGCATGGGATATCTGGACAGGCTTTCTTCTGAATTAGACAAGCCCATAGCAGTTTGGATGCCTTTAGTGTGTCCTCATCTACTCAGCTGTGCCTTTCTGGTGCAAAGCAGGGGTGAAACAGGTTGGTGCATTGCTTTGAAGACACCTACCCCCGTTGTCCCCACACCAGAGGGAAAGGGTTCTTCAATACACTGAGATTCAAATTCTGCCCACCCTGGAATATCCTAACCATGGCCCAGCAAATGGCCTTTTCTGAAAAAAAAACAGCAACAAAACTTCAAAAAATCAGGGCACACACCCCACGGCTGCTGATTTCACACACAAACACCACAAAACCATGACTACAAAACCTCTGGATCACACACGTAGTCACAAAGGTGTCAAATGCTGCTTCACCTTCTCTTGCACACATATTCATTACCCCCATAAACTGAATTTCTTTAATAAAGCCACCTTTTTAATAGAGTATTTTTTTCTCTATTCGCACTAATGCAACACATTTACCCAACAACCAACATCCTTTTGATCCACAAATGATGTTTTTTCATTCCCCCATCTAAGCCCTTCTTATACATATATATATATACTCATACACATTCCTCCCACATCCAAGCTCACTCTGAAATAATAATTTTGGTCCCTCCAGCCCAGAATAAATTATTTTAAAGGGATTTTCCCCCATGAAAACCAATCCATCTCCCCCAAGCTGTCTGCCTGCAACCATGCCATCACACTGCTGCACGCTCGCTGCTTCGGAGCTGAGCAGACAGGTCCAGCAGGATCTCATCCTTGCTGGTGGTACACAATATCCATGTATTTCTATTTCCCTGGTGGCCGCTCACATCCTAGATGCTCTAACAGCTTTTCTTGCAGAAAAAAAAAAAAAAAAAAAAAAAAGGAAGGAGTTTTTACTTTTTTAGCATCCCTGCAGATGTTCAGAAGCCTGCGGGGCTTTTCAGGGAGAACAGGTTTCACATGGCTTCAAGATCACAGTACTCCACAGAAATAAATGATGACTGTTTTTTCCCCAGGCACCTGTATTACTGCATGCTGCTACAATAAGCATATTGAGTGATGATGAGGGAAAATGCAGTTATTAAGGATAACTCTATATGGTAAGCCATGTCCCTTCCAGGTCCTCACACACACCAGCTGTCTCTGCCTGGCCTTTCTGTACCCAGGACTCTCTGGACTTTGAGCACACGTCATCTGGGCTAACTTTAGCTGCCGAAATGTTGGCACCCAAATATCTGTCTCATCTCCCTCTATCAACAGCACCTTCCAAGGGATTTAGTCTATCCTGATTTGGGTGTTTAACCCTACTGCAAGGGACAGACCTCCAGAGAGTTTCTCTAGGTGATCTGTTCGAGATCAGTGATCAACTTTCAACTTAATGCCAGATGAGTCAGTCCCACAATAAAAGATGAATCTTGGTTTGCATCAGCCTTACTATTTTTCAGGAGAGCAGAATGTATTTCTGGCAAAATGCTCCCCCAGTCCCCTCCTAAAGACATCATTCAGGTGGAAATGAATTAGACATACGGAAAAGACAGTCTTCTTGCTACAAGATGTCTTCAGGACAATCTGGTCCCCAAAGTAAAGAGGTCCAGGAGTCATCCTAGAGAAACACTTTCCTAAAAAAAGACTTCCTCATGGACTCAGCCAAACTCAAAGAAATGAAAGAACCCCAAAAAATCTTTTCTATGAGTTGCAAAGAACATTCAGTTGCACACAATTTACCTTGAAAAATTTTAAATATGGGATCAAATCCTATGGGAATGTATAAGTGAGTGACATTAAAACTTTAGAATAACTGCATTCACTTAAGGGGCAGTAGCTCACATTTAGGTTACTGTAACTGACATCCCAATGTAGACCCAATACAGATTGAGACCATGAAGCAGCAAGAGAGATGGTGGGAAAAACTAACATGATGTTGGAGTGCAAAATAAGGCTGTTAGATGGTTATCATGACAGTATAACACTTAAAAAAAAAAATAAAAAAAAAAGAAATACTTTTCTCTTGCACAGAAATATTTTCATTCTGAGAGTTTTCAGTGTCCAAAAAAAAAGTTAGAAAATTCCAAATGCAAAATTGTGCAATGAGGTCTGAGAATAAATAGTGATAAATTGAAACATTTCCATCAAAAGATGCATTTTGATCATTTTTAACATTTTGTTTTGATACCAGTTTGTTCTCCTCGACTTATGTTTTTTTTAACTATAGGTTATCTACTGCATGAAAACAAGAACCGGTTTCACCCTGGAATGCAGAAATGGGATGTTTGGAGAATTTCAAAACTCATTAAAGCATTTTTTTCAAATGTTGTACAATGATCTAGGGAGGTATTCTGATCTACACCAGATGGCCTGAGCTCCACCAGAGCTAGGTTTATGAAACAGGAAGCAGTATATTTGCCAGACCCAGCCCTTGTGCACAAATAGCTTCATTTTTGACAAAAGCATTTTTGATGAAAAACATTTAATTGAAAAATTCCCAGGAAAATGTCTCTAGAGAATATCATCTCCCCTGGCTAAAAGTTTTGGGAAAATAATATGCCCCTGACCCAAAACATGCATCTACCAATGCTTTCCCTAGTCCAGTTTGTTATATAGTAGATAATGGAATATTCTCTAAAAAGATAAAGAAGTGTTATCACGGGAGTACTGGATTTACTCATTTCTTAGGAACTCAATACATATTCTTTATCACTTTAAAAAAAACCATAAGATTCCATAATTGCAAGTTGCACTGGATGGAAAAATAAGAGTTTGTTTGAATGAATTGGGAAAAAAAAAAAAGCAGAAGTGAATTGATTTCAAGACCCATTTGGATGCAAATGTGGTTGATGATTTTGAAACTGTGGTGACTGCAAAGATACATGACCGGTTTTTGAGTGGTCCTGGCTTAGAGTTTGGTGGTCTTTTTTAAAATTTCAGTTCATTTCTCTACTGGACTTAGCTGCCCTTCATACCACAAGGTCGTATCCCAGCTGGATATTACCACAATGTCATGGCATCCTGGCCGAAGGTATCTGTGCCCTCTAAAAGAAGTTATTGCAATTGCCCCCTCCTCCTTTTACAGTGCAGGAATGTTAAGTACAGAAATGTTTGCAGAGAGCTTCATCCCACCACGTACCACTTGCCCAAGGTCATGGTGCAAGTCCTTCTCAAAGCATGGCACCGACTCTAGTGTCATTACTCTAAAAACTAGTCCCAAACCACATTCCTTTAATCCGACTTTTTCTTGTTGTAGTTAAAAATTATTGCTTTTTTTTCTTTTTTCCCCATGAGTATTTAAACACAAAGATTCACAAGGTCTTTTTGCTTCAAGGCAGGACAAACCCATTTCAGTGCTTCTTTTGTTAGAAATCCCCAGCTGCAAGAGTCAGTCCCATATGCAAGAAGCAAATGGTTTCAGCAGTCTGGGATTTATGAGCCACCCCTGAGACCTGCTGCAGTGCATTCAGGAGATGTGCTGAAGAGACAGAGCAACATATTCCCTTTCTCACATCATTTCTGAAAGGGAAACTTTTCTTTTTTAGCTAACAAGAGAGGGCCCTAGAGACATTCATCCCTCTCCTCAGCTCCGAGGAGCTGGTCCCATGGATGGCTGTGGAGCTCTGCCTGTTTTCCTCTTTGGCATTATCTGGTCTTGTCTCATGTCCTCTGGCTCACTAGAAACACAGGAGATCGCCAGGAATCCCCTGCTGGTTGCCCATTTTCTTGTGGTTTTCTTGTGGAAAACAGGCAAGAATCTGGCTGCTTTAAATTAATCAACAAAAAAATGCTGATTTAGACCTGGTCATTGCCTGGCCCAAAGCCCCATGAGAAAGAAACCTGTGAAATGCTGCAAAGCTCCTCTGCTTTTCCCCAAGGGCAATGCCTTTTCCCAGAGGACAATTCCCAAAGGACAAAGCCTTGCAAAGGAATTCTGTTATCTCTTGCAATGTCTATCGTCTCCTGGCATTTACTGTTCAAACAATATGGGCAAGCTGTTCCTAAAGATGTGTGCAGGGGTCTCTGACGCTGCTCATGAATGTGTGTAGTGCAGAAGGAGCAAAGGGGAACTAGTCATTTTTAGATCTGTATTCATTTATTATGCTTTTATAAGTCAAGAGGTCACTGTTTGATAGTCCATTTCATGGTCATTTCCACTGGAATATATTTTTTTATATATATATATATATATCTTTCTCCTCCTCATTCTCTGTGAGAAATTTCTTTTGAAATAAAAGAGTCACTCTTAGATATCTGCTGAAGGGTCAATTCCCATGGAAAATAAAGTGTTTGAACGGGAAACAGATCTTCAGTGTCATTTCACTGGAATCATGTACTTCACAGCTTTAAAATCTCCAGTGTTTCCTAGACATTGGCAGTTCCCTGTCAATGGGGTGGTTGACAAAAAGGGCAACGAGATGCCAGTTAGGCAGCTCAAAAGCAGTGACATCAAAATTTCCCCAAACCTGTTTCTGAAATGGCCTTGGAAACCTAATCTTGCCCTTACACATTTGAGCAAGACTTCAGCAAACCCTGCTGAGATCAGCAGTGAGTCTTTCCAGCAGAGACTTATTTAAAGGAGTAGGAGAAGTCTCATGCCCTTTGGAGGAATTCTTGGGGCAGAATCTGAATAGCAGGTCATTCAAGAAATCTGGATTTTTGCCCAAGTTTCTCCTTGTCTTCCAAAATACACACTCTAAGCAGACAATTCCTTTTCCATTCAGTGGGGCTTTTCTGGAAAACAGCAGGATGTGTCACTGGCTCACACTTTAAGGAAGTCCCAGGCTGGTCATGTCTACTGGAGTGATACATTATATGCAGAGGCAAATAAATTCAACCCATTTTCAAAGTCCACTCCAAACCTACCATGTGGCCTTGGCCATTGGTTAGTCAGTGGTCAAGCCCTGAGAATAGTTGAGCCTTCCTGGCATCTACCTGCAATATTGCCTGCAGAGAAGCAATAAGTTTCCCAATGAGGTCAGTAAAGCTTTCACGCAATGAAATATGCTACTTTAGAAATAAGACAAATAGGTCTGAACACCCCCAGATAAAACAAGATTCAGCTTTTAGCTTCCCAGTTTAGCAGAGCCCTCAGTGACTCCTATTCTACCTGCCACAATTGCCTTCACTGCTCACTTTCTGCTCAAAATCAAGAGCTACTTTTGGAGAACATCATCTTGCAGCGTTGAATATGTCACCATCAGAACCACCACCACCAACCCAAGCCCCACCAACTTGCTTCCTCCCATGACAGGTCAAAAGATACGTACTTTGACAGAAGCTGGGTTAAATTCAACTTCTTTTTTGGGTTCTGGTTCTGCTGGTTTAGGTGCTGGTTTAGGTTCTTCCTTCTTTGGTTCAGCCTTCTTGGGTTCAGGCTTCTTTGGAGCCATGTTGGTTTGCGGACGGGCTGTTTTAGAAAGGCAGAGAAGGAGACAGACAGACAGACAGGAAAGAGGTGGCTGCTGCAGGATAGATCACCAGCACGCACAGGTCTTTATCTCTGTCCAGTCTCTTAAAGTCACACATTGTGTCACTCTCAGACCTGTCACATGCCAGAGCTTACGATAGGGCCACTGCTATAAAAGGACAAGACATTTACCCGGCTATTTTAGAGCCATCGGATACGGCATTGTTATGAATTAGCACTTAAATGGAAAGAGATTTTGGGGGTTTTAGGGCTGAGGCTGGCGCAGGGTCAAACATTTTTGGTGTTCCTGTGNTTTGGGGGTTTTAGGGCTGAGGCTGGCGCAGGGTCAAACATTTTTGGTGTTCCTGTGGATGGTGTATCTCTACAGGGGGAAGGTTGGGTTACAACCCAGGTCCCATCGAGGGGTTTTATCCTCCCCAGGGCCCTCCTGACACTTTACCTTCCCTGCTCACTTGCTGCAGAGCCTCTCTCTTCCAAGCTGCATGGCACCCCTGGCCTTTATTGTGCCACAGTTCATTAAAAGACAAGCAGAGGTTTATATTTAGGCATGAGGATGAGGCTATATGGGAGGTTGACAATCCATATGTCAGCTGGAGCAGGGGAGGATTTATGCCCCATATCACACACCGGTCTTCTCTTGGGACAATGCAAAACACCAGTATTGCTTATAGAAGAAAGCATCTAACGAGCAGGGAAGCACACACACACACAGAGGCGAGGACAGCACTGGGTATCTGCATATCTGTAAGTACATCCTCATGGCTGAGATTTTCCAGACCATTTTAGGGACTTGAATGCCAAATTCCTATTAAAAGAGCTGAGATAAGGGTATCCTTTTGAAGCCTTTCTAGTCCTAACTTTACTTTGATTTAAGTAACCCCCCCTTCAAAGCAAAACAGAGTTAACAACTTTCAGATCTGCATTTTGTTTATGTCATTTTTCTAAATCAGGGGGGCACTCTCTGAGGCACAGTTGCTTCTACAGTGCCTAGATTTTTATTTATTTTTTTTCAAAAAACCCTATCATTCCCTGCAACAAGACAACCACCCACCAAATCACAGTGTATTTCAAAAGTGTATCTATGCTGACGTTTCAAATAAATGCCAGTTGAATCATAAATCTTGTTTTTCTTACTTATGATGTCATCCTGATAATCTACAATTCAAACCCCTTTAAGACCAGCTTTTCCCACCCCTGCCCACCCCCCTGCAGTGCCTACCTCTCTGTGTTCTTTGGTTCTCTGGGTGGCTCTACTGGAAGAGTGCTCATGCTTTATCCTGCCCAGCTGCTCCCAGATTGCAGCACATCTCTTGCTGAGAGGACACAAACAGCTTTGAATACTGCACAGAAGGTTGGCCACCCCCGTTAAGCTTCTGTCTCCAGCATGGCTTCAGCAGGTGAAAACAGTTGGGAATCCTGGAGAGGCTGGAGGGGATGGAGAAGGGCTGAGATTTGTGTCTACACACCATAGTGTGCAGTTCCAGGTCATACCTGAACGGACCCTGATTCCAGGTTTGAGGCAACGCCACAATATTTATTGCAGTAATAAATACATCACTGCAATAATGCGATTATCACGGAAATGGTAATTTGTGTTTTATGGGTAGTGGGAAGTAAAGCTCATTCCACTAATCAAAGAGGGCACTTGGGGAACTTTGTCTATGAGGGGAGCCCTGAGCTGCTCCTGATCAAACTGGCAAGGGATTTTGGTGTTTCGGTGTTTCAGGGACAGCCTGGAGAATTGCATTTTACCTGCCAGTCCCATACACCTCTCAGATACTGTAGGGTTTCAGAAATGGCTCTAGAAACACTTATGTAGGCAAATTAATTCCATCTCCTGTGATTTACTAAACTAAGGAAGCCCACACTGTTCTGGAGAAGCCACTGTAGGCAGAAGTATCTCAAAGCACAGGATACTTGCATTTAAGCAACTGAGTGAAGCCATAGATACCTACAGCTGAAATAGATGCATCACCCTCACACTGAATATACAGACTAGATCTCTGTGGACTGTGATGGGAGCTATGCTCACCGTGTGACGTAGTTCATATACAGATAGTCACATCATATTTACCTAAATAAAGTGAGATGAACCCTACCTGGGCTGAATTCCATCTTCTGAGATTTCCTTCATATTACAAAGCCCCAGAGTAGAGTTTTTTTCTGCAGGTTTCCATTTCTCATGTGCCCATTTTCTGTCCAGGGCAAACAAGAATTAAATGTGGGAGGTATCTGGTGTACCCTGCTGATCAGAAGAAGCAAACTTTGCAAGCTGTAGCTATTTCTGCAAAAGAAGTACCTGAAATCATGCATTTTTTTCATGCTCTGTAAAGAGTTTTGCTGCATTGATTTCTGCATTGGAACGAGTCATGGCTAGAGGATTGTAAGAGCTTTCTACAGATCTGAAGAAACACCAAGGAGTAATTCCCCCACTACAGATTTCTCGACTGACACCGCAGGGACCAGCACAGACCAAGAAAATTCTGGGTTCTGCTAATTCAAAGCAGCAAAACTGCAGTGCAAATTATTGTGCACTCTGAGAGCAGCCGTAACCAAAAGGACAGCATCTGAGCAGGCACCAGCCTAAGCACAGAAGTATGTTCTACACAACGTTTGAAAAAGCCACCAGGTCTTATTCCTGAACTGAGAACAGCACTGGAAAATACCAGCCAATTAAGATGCCAGCAGCAGCTCAACAGCAGCTTGGGATCTTGTCACCTCCACCTCTTCAAGATAAGAAGAGACCAGAATAGCAAGAAGAGTTATATTTCACTTTTTCTTCTGAATTCCATGAATCAGCCATGCTTGTGGGGTATGGTGGTGGATTCCCCTCAGCTTTTCTCTAATAAAAAGACATTAGAGAAATAATAGCAAAGACAACCCAGAAAGGTGGCTGAAAACTCACCTCAGTCTGATTCTCAGCCAAAATTCAGGAGTCGTACCGTCATACAAATGCATTTTTTTTAATATACTGATGATAAAGAATATTTATGGTACAGCTAGTTTGACACAGTTCGCAGAAAAGATCCTTTGCACTTCTGTCAAAATCAAAACGGTTGCAGCATCCTGCAGTTCTGCTTGAAGGGGAAGCTTCTGGCGATGCCAAAAAATCCCAGTTAAATATTTTTGGATTTTCTTCAGTTTCCCACCTGTCTGCTCCTCTTCTAGGACCCATGGCACGTTCTCTCCTGACTTCTGTTTAGTTTATTTGTGTAGACCTGTCAAAGACCAAAATACCCACACAGATCAGCCCTTTCTCACAGCTTGAGGTGGTTCTTCACTTTGCTTTTTCATCACAAGGCAGCGTGGATGGCAGGCAATAGCCCCATCTATGTGATTACTGAATAGATGTATGCTTATCTTTATTTAAATATACAATGTCAAGGCAAAATAAGGAGGTACATTATGAGTTTTAAGTACCTGCAGGGCTGGATAACCACTGCTGAGTAGATGTCTTGGATCAATTCCACGGATTAAAGATACTCCTATGCCCTGTAAATCCTTCTGCAAACAGCCAAATCAATGCAGCTAATCTTGCCCTAAATCCCCCATTCAGCTCTTCCATGAGGATCCCTAGAGCCCCAGCAGCTGCAAAAAAAAAACCAACAACCCCGACCAAAAATCCCTCTTCCTATTAATAGGTTTTGAAGGGCAAGGGGTGGGGGGTTGTGCTCTTCATTTTTTTCAGTCAGGCTCACAGCAGATGTTTGCAGCAGATCTCAGTGCCAAAAAGCTATTCCAGAGTCACCCTAGAGTCCTACATGAGAGGCTGGGCTAGCTGTGAATTTTCTAAAATTCTCTTGATCATCAGGGTATGATAAGTTTCTCATGAGAGATGGACTGGGATCAACTACAAAGAGAACAGAACTCATCAAGACATTTCCCACAGAAAAAAACCAAACAAACTACTGGATTTAAGAACCAAAAAAAATAGAATATAAGTGAAAATCAAATATTCTGGCCCAAATCTTAATCATTTAAATTTGGGAGTATTGCCACAGTGTCTTATCATTCTCTGACCCTTAATAAGTCTGTCTGCCCACTTTTACTGGAATCATAAAACAGCCTAGAATGGAAGGGACCTCAAAAGATCAGACCAAGCAGAGGAGATTGTATAAAGAATGTGAACTGCCTCTTGCCGAGCAAAATGAAGAGCTGAGAAAAGTTAACAATTTGTATGAAATATTGCTGTGGGATATTTGAATTGAACCATTTGGGGCCAAAATGTATCAGTTTTCAGATATTTGACTTCTTAACAGAAAAACATCCCCCACCCCCCAACTAAGTTGGGTTTTTGGTTGTTTTTTTCTTTCTCTTAAAGATAAAAATAAAATTAATCTTTGAATTTAAACTTCAATTCTGTCTTCAAAAACAACCATTGATGGAAACTCTCCAGACATCTTTACATGAGAGGTTGAGAGCACGTCAAAGATGTTCTCTCTGCAACCAAAAGGGGTTGTGCAACTTTTCCCAATAAGGAATGCTGTCCTTAGAGCTGTAAGATGGCCACAGCTTGAGTGTCTTCCCCAGAGAACAGAGAAAAAGTGTTTTTAGAAGATTTGCAACCAGAAGACAATTTATTTTTCTGCTTCTTCAGTCCCCAGCACAGCAGATGTCTTGTCAGCTGTTGGACAAAGAAAGGAAGCTCCAAACCGCATGTGCTCATATGCTACTCAACCTCTGTACTTTAATATAACCAAGTTATAAACAGAAAATCAAATATTTTCAAATGGCAATTGCATGTCAAAGATAGTTAATAAAAAAAAAAGGAAAAAAAAAAGCACCAAACCCAGAAGGAGAACTTCCAAGAAATCTCCAATTCTCTCCCTATTTTTTGCCAACTGTAGAGCTTGTCAGTTTTTCCATCCATGTTTTAACACCTGAGTGGTTGAAAGAAGACAAAAATATACTGGACAGAAGAACAGAAGGGGTTGTATCCGCATGGAGAGAGTGGCGGGCCAACTGAGAGGTGTTTATCTGATGGGAAGCTGCTGTGAGCAAAGGTGGAGGAGGACAGAAATAAAGGTAAAAATGAGAATTTTCTCTGAGATTACTGTTGCTGTTCCCAATTTCCATAGAGTGAATTGTCTGACCGATATTTCCACTGCTCCCTGTAGTAATATCAGCTCAAAAGAAGAGCAAACGCCTGCCTTTGGACCAACTCTTCAGCTGCTATAAATCAGTGAGTTCCACTGACTTCAAGGGAACTATGCTGATTTATACCAGCTGTGGATATGGACCAGAATAGTAGATTGTCTGGCAGTAACCATCATTTACTTTCTGACTATTGGGATCAGGAGAACACATGTTTGCTCTTCATCAGGCTGGGACGGGGGACAGGGGAAAAAAAAAATAGAGAAAAAAAACCTTTTTATAGAAATATATAGAAAATGTAACACTGAAGATACCAAGCAGCAAAGCAGAGCTGGTGACACAAAACTCAGTGGAAATGTGCTCTTGCTACATGTGAGTTTTAGTAGAAAATTAGTATATAATGGATCCTGAGACTATTTAGGTATCAGGGGCAAGGAACAGAAATGAGATGCTTCATGTGTTACAGCCTCAGAAAAATTCTAAAGTGCTGCTGCAAAGCCAGCAGGAGTCCGTAAAAATCGATGGGATCCTTCAGCTGGTTGTTGAAAGAAAAAAGTGCTAGATATCAATTAAAAGGACTAATTAACAGCTGTTTTGCAGACTTCATGATGGACTACTTCTTTTAAGTATAGACTTTTTTTTTTCTTCAGAAATTCATCTAGTTCCTAGTAGAAACTTTAGGAGACAGTGATGTCATTTTACTTTAACATTGATGAAATGTCTAGCTTTCAGATGAGAGATCAGCTTTGTCTTCTCTTTGTCAAAGTGAAGAAACACTCCCAGATGGTGATTCTTTCCAACTTTTGGTCTTTATAACAGGTAGAATGAATTTCCTTCTAGACTTTTCTTTCCCTATATATATTGGCAAAGGAAGTCCCAGCCATTTGAGGCTTAACTTTCAGACGCTTAAAATAAGGAAATTCCACATTTCCATACTTGTACAGCCCATTTCATCCCCACTAGGATTTTTCAATTTTCTTTGCAGGAAAGGAATAAAATAATGCATTCCTTTATTTCCAAAAGGAGTATACCTACCCCCAGCCTCCATTCATCACAGGTTTTTATGCCTTTGTCTCCGGGACTCAACAGAGCCTGAGAACTCTTCTCCTTTGAATACTTATGGTCCACGAGCAAGTCAACTCATGATCTTCTCAGGGACAAAGTAAAATGAGCAGCCCCAGCAAACAGGTTACTGCCCATACCCTTAAGGGTCAAGTAAATACTTCTTTTCAGGGTGACCTTGTAGATATTAAGGCAGATGCTGAAGACAAAAGTGCCAGATTCAAGCTGATTTATCCAAAAGTCTCCACTACCAACACCATTTCCTCATCACCTTGTGTTTTCAACTTTATAAAGCCCATTATAAGGAAAGTGATATCCACACAGCTGATTTCAACAGGGTGGTGGCATTTTGCTCTCCTCCTTTCTGCTTCTAGGATCTCTCTTTTTTGGTACTGTGTGAGATCAGCAGCTCATATGGCACTGCAACTATTTTTACAGCCTTTGACCATCCCCACTTGTACTGTGGTGTGGCTGCTGCAAATTTCAAAGCTGAGCATTTCATGTTGTTAATAAACCACTACCAGAGACAGCTGCAGTGCAAGGGGTGGGCAAAGGTAGATTTCTTCCTTTCTTCCAAGCTGTGTTGTTTTCACGGGCATCAGCTGAAAAGCAATACCAAGAACTGTAACAGCTTCTGTCTTCTAGAAACCTGAAGAGAATTCACAGAGATTTAGCTCTATATTCATCAAATAACCCCAAAGGGGCCAGTGATGGACACATAGGGAAAAAAGAAAAAAACAACAATATATCTGGATTCACAGTAAAGTTTGAGAAGAGGACATCTCAGGAGACTTATCTGACCCGGTGCTGGACACAGGAGATAATTAATCATACAACTCATCTATAAAATGTTGAACATCCCACTCCTCACTGCACAGTCACATGCAAGCAAAACTGTAGCATAAATTCTTACCACTGAAGCTAAAAAGAAGTTGGGATGTGTGTGTGGAAGGGAATGTTGTAAGTATTTTGGGAAGTGTTTTTACTTGGACCCATCATCAAACACTGATATTTTTTTGTCCCAAAGTAGATGAATCACAGTGGTAGGTCATCCTTCCTAGAGCAAAGTTTGATCTGAAGTCCTCCAGAAAGTGAAGTTTTCTGGTCACCTCCAGAATCAAAGCATTAAGCACTGTTAACTACCTCTTGTAATTAAGACTCTTGCTTTCAACCTCAACAAGAAAAACAAAAAAAAATCTAGTCAGGGCCTGCAATTGACTCCTTCCTTGTTTGAAGGAAAACATCAAGAGCTAAGTTTGCTCCCACACCGGATCTGCAAGTCATAGAATTATAGCATTATAGAATGGTTAGAGTTGGAAGGGACTTTAAATATCATGTAGTTCCAACCCCCCTGTTGTGGGCAGGGTCACCTCCCACCAGCCCAGGTTGCTCAAAGCCCCATCCAACCCGGCCTTGAACACCTCCAGGGATCTCGTCCTTCTCTCCTTCCTCTCTCCCCCTATTTTTTTTTGTGTGTGTGTGTATTATTGTCCATTCAGGTTCCTTTGTAGGTACAAATAGAAAGACTTCCATGGAAGAAAGATAATTTTTCACATTCTTGTGGAAATATGTTTTACATGCTTTTCAGAGACATGCCACTTAGCAGAGAAGAAGTCTGGAAATTAATCAGGATGGCTAATTATATGAAATGAGCTCTAGCCAAATGAAACTGTATTTCAGGCTATGAAATTGTGGTAAAGGCTGCAGAATTGTGACTTTGGGGTTAGCAAAGGTCCCAGACTGAGTCTGAGACTCCCACTGTTCTGTTCTGATGCTATCAGACTGATGAGCAAGAGACACTCATGAATTCTCCACCCCGGTCATTACCAAAGCCCAAGCCCAGAGTCCATCAGCAGCAAGTTCCCACAACTATGGCATTAAGCACAGCTTTGGGAAGCTCTGAGCTTATGTTATCTCCTGATGTGATGGGAGATGAAGGCAGAAATCCCACATCACAAGAAACAGCCTTCAACAAGCCAGGCCTCTGTTGGAACTATCTGTTCCAACAACAAAAATAAATGTACCCGGCTTATCTCGTTTCTGCTTCCTGTAGGCCAAATCCTGCTTGCAGATGAGCACTAACAACTTCAAATGAACCATAAAGACTCATGATCTGGCTCTGCTACTCATTTCTCTGTTCCTTTTTTATTACTGGAGATATTTAAAATTCTGGGCCCGAACCATAAAGGCAACTCTTGCAGTGATGATCAAAGTAATTTACGCCTTGCTATCATTTATCATTACCATTTGAGTCACAGGACTATCTTGAGGTCCCAGCAGAAACCACAGTTCCATCTTCCTAGTTACAGACATAGAGGAAAAAAATAAAAAAGAAATTATGTAAAATATAGAAATAAAAATATAAAAATTTAGAATATGTATACAAGTGACAGGAGGAGAAAAAGGGAGTTGGAAGTGTTATCCTATAGCATTTTTTTTTTTCTAGTGGGAGGATAGATGATTTGATTTGATCAAGGTCAAACAGAGAATCTGTGACAGAATTAGGAAAGAAACTAATTTCTCATGATGTTTCCACACTGTACTATAGATCCTGGGAGGTGAATACAGTTCCTGCAGATGTGATGGGATTGTACTCATGGAACCTTACACAGCAATGCTTTAAAAGTAAATATTTTACTTGGTGTCAATGCTCTATATTTGTTTGTTTTAATAAGTAAAGAGGGTACCAAAAGGGAACATGGAGTCTTTTCTTGTGATGTCACACGTGTAACATTAATGTCACTTCCCAAAATACTCGTCTTCCTTTTTCATACAGTGGAATTTCTGGCCTGGTTGTGAAACTCAACCCCTGACCGTGAAGGGCTGTAACCCAATCTGAATCCACGGCTTGGGAACAATAGTCACATAGAGCTGGCTGGCAGAGGAACGCCAGGAATGCCCTGGGCTGAAGGACTTAAGGGTTAGCTCTGCTCTGTGCTCTTGAAACCCTGGGGATCTTCCACCAGGCACTGCTTGGCTGAAGAAGCCACGGAGGTGTGAAAAGAGAGCTGAGCTCCGGCAGCCGAGTTAGTGTTCAAGTATGTGCAAAGCACGTGGAGATCCACATCTGCCCACGGATCAGCTTGTGATACACAGACACAATTCAGCCTGCGAACACGGAATATGATCCCATGCTAACCCCCCAGCATTCATACCCAGGACTTGTCCTTGGGTGTATTTCTAGTTACATTTCTTGCTTGGCCTTAGTTATCATTTTATCCTCTTATTTCTTTGTTGATCAGCTCACAGATTTTTGAAGAAGCTTGAGATCTCTTTTAAGAAGTTGTCCACCAAACACATATTTTTGATCTTTACATCTAATTGAATTTTCATTTTTCTTCAAAATCCTTTTCCCCTTTTTTTGTTGTAGTCTTCCTTCTCCTTCCTCTAGCTTCACATACACTGCTAACATTCACTGAATCTCATTTGAAATAAAAGAGGCAGAAATTATGGACAAGGGGTAACGGTTTTAGACTGAAAGAGGGGAGATTGAGATGAGATCTGGAGAAGAGATTCTTTGCTGTGAGAGCCTGGCCCAGGTTGTCCAGAGAAGCTGTGGCTGCCCCATCCCTGGAGGGGTTCAAGGCCAGGCTGGATGGGTCTTGGAGCAACCTGGTCTGGTGGGAGGTGTCCCTGCCCAGGACAGGGAGGTGGGAACTGGATCATCTGGAATACTGGGTTATTAGAAGATATGTGGGAAAGAGGGTTGGTATTCTGGTCTTAGGTTTTCTTACTCCTTCAGATTTCATTTTAAAGAGGTGCTAAGATTTCACTTTTTGTGTAGGATACATTAAACAGTCAAACTCTCCCATTAAGACACATCTAGTGAACAAATGTCAAAATTAAAACAAACAAGCCCACCCCCACAGAGAACATCCAAGATCTCTGTAGCAACCATTCATACAAATAAATAAAAAAGACATAAAATAGGTAATAGTCTTGTCCTGCCCAGTTTCAATCACAAGAGTTTCTTAGTAGATGATATTGTACAGAAGGTGGCCAAAAGATGTTTTGGGGTAAGGACATGGGAAACAGGACATTGAACCTGCACTCCACCAAGTGTCCTCTGTGCTGTGATAACCCACAGGGGATATCAGTCCACAGCAGAAGCAACTAATGAGTCATGTCCTGGGAGTGTTGTCTGCAGGATATCTTGCACACAGCACACAGAAAAGCAATCCCTTCTGCCCCCAAAAATAGCAATTAATAGTTAGCCAGTGGTTAGCCGTTGACAGCAGTTGAAGACGCTCTGGGTATCCCTTTCAAGCTCCCGAAGAGGTGTCTGAGAGCACATCAAACGTACGTTGGGACTGAGCTCACAAGTAGACCTCGGACTCCAGCTCATGGGATAAGAAACATGTGATCCCCAGTAGCTCAGGCCAGTCACATCTTGGTTTTACACCACACCGCAAGGACGTAACAGGAGAGGAGAGTTCCTGGAAAGAATGACTCCAATTCATACTTGCTGACGTCAACAAACCAGAGATATGCTTGACCATTTTAAAGTATTTCCCCAAACCCAAAAGTGGTTCTGTAAAAATGTTCTGAGGTTCTGATATCAAAGCATATTTGCTTGTTGTCTGGCTTGTTACATTGGCTTATCTGGAGCAGAAATACATATTTGTGTGCTCGCATTGCCACATGCATGCCTATGAGTAAGTGTAGGTTACGGTGTAAATACATAAACATATAGCAGGTAGTGAAAAATACAATGTATTTCAATTAATCTGTCAAGGATATTTTGCATCTATGAAGATATGCATACATGAATTTGTGTATATTGCAGATATATAACAATATTATGTGTGTAATGAAAGCATTAATGCTTGTTGTCATTTAAAAAGAAATAATTCAAAATCTGCCTGTTAATTTTGCTTTTGAGGAATGATGGATGCTACGATTGGTTCAGATCTCCTCCGGTGTAAGTGCAGTCATGATAAATTGGTCAGTGTGTCTTTCAAAGATATGATTATTTCCTGGGATTCATCTACCCGTGCAAAGTAAACCTAATGAAATGAATGGCAAGTCCAGGGCAGTAGACACTGCTTCATCCCAATTCCCATCCTCAGCAGGTAAAAACCTCTGTAGAGAAAGAGAAGCTCCTGCAACTGCTTATGGATGTGATTTTTATCAGCATTTTTCAGTCAATATCAGTCTGCTGGGCATCTTTCTCTGTACACAGCCACTCAGTGTAGAAAAACTACAGAAAAAGAGAACCTTAATAATAATTAAAAAAAAAAAAGATGCTGCAGGGACACCTTATTGCTCTCTAAAACTACCTGAAAGGAGGTTGTAGAGAGGTGGGTGTCCATCTCTTCTCCCAAGTAAGAAGTGATATGTTAAGAGGAGATGGCCCCAAGTTGCATCAGGGCGGGGTTTGGGATGGATATTAGGAAAAATTTCTTCACAGAAAGGGTTATCAAATATTGAAGCAGGCTGCCCAGGGAAGTGGTGGAGTTGCCATCCCTGGAAGCAATTTAAAGCTGGGCAGACCTGGTGCTGAGGGACGTGGCTTAGTGGTGGGCTTGACAGTGTTAGGTTAATGGCTGGACTTGATGATCTTAAAGGTGCCTCCTAAGCCAGACGATTCTATAAGCAGGTCAGACAGAGGACCCACCAGGTGGATTTTCCACGTCAGTAGAGTTTGATTTCATCCCGTTTGTGTCACACTGAGTAACAGCTGCAGAGGGAACAGTCATATTCACAACAGCACTGCACAGCCTGAAACAAAGCAGCGTGTCAACCTCGCTCGCATCTGGACTGCCAAGAGGGAAAGATTAAGTGCAAACCGATGACAGCATTGTTCTCCCCATTCTCATAAAACACGGATTTTCCCTTCTGGTTCATCAGCTGCGAAATGCAGGGTTTCACAAAACATCAGATCCCCAGCCACCCCTCACAAGGTGTGAGATGAAGTGATGGGCGTTGCTGGGATCCCAGGGTAATAGGAGCCATATGACCATCTGACTCGTTCCAACGCTAGCTCAGAACTTGATTTAAAGGGAGAGAGGGAAGGAAGGGGCTTCCAGTCATGTAAATCCTCGTCCGATGAGTACTTGGTTGGTAAGGGGTGAGTGCCTACTCTTGTGAAGTGGGGATGGCCACGTGCTCTGCAGCCCACCCCTCTCACCCAAATGTCAACCCATCAAATCCTGTAGACAGAGAGACAGAAGTAGGTTTGCTGTTTGTGCTCCCCCAGATGCTGCCAAGCAGCACATACCCAGATAATATCAACTATGAGGACAGATTGAATGAGCTGGGGTTGTTTGGGGTGAAGAGGGATGAGAATGGGGAGAGGGGAAGAGAAGGCAAGACATTTATAACCTTCAAGAATGTGAAAAAATCCTACTCTGTTCTCAGTGCCTGTAATAACCAAGAGCTGCAACTGAAGGACAGTTAATCTTTCTGCTTAAATGTTAGGAGAAACTCTGTGCTAGGATGAATCCTGTGTGCTGGAATCTGGTTTATGGAAAACTTTTGCCTGCTGGAAAGCTTTAAGGTGAGTTTAAATAAACTGCTGTCAGGAAGAGCATAGATGTAATTGTTCCTGCCTTGGGACTGGATGGTCTTTCAGGATCTGCCAGGATGTTGGGAATCCCACCAGGAATCAGCACTAATCCCACCCTCTCGATCACACAGGCATGACAATTAGCTGCTTTAGTTTCCAGTCACAACCCTACGACAAATAAAACTTGACAGCTCTATTGCCTATGGCCCGTTCATTGGTATATCATGCCCTTCTGTTGGGTTTGCCATCCCCTTTTATCCAGCTCTTGTTCTCATTAGCTGATCAACAACATGCTTGTTTCTGCTTGCTTAGAAATTCTTTACAGCCATATGGATTAAACAGAAGAAAAAAAAAAAAAGAAGCATCAAAACCCAAATAAATATCCCTAAATATAGTTAAGACCAGCTGGTTTTAATTAGGGTTGTCTCAAGGCAGCCATGCCAAATGCAATCTGAGCAGAGTCTTATGGCATGATCTGTTGATCGGCCAAGATCTTTCAGGGGTTTACTGTATCCCCTGCAGTGAAATTGCGTCCCTGTGTAATACAATGACGGTGCATTCCAGACATTTTTTTCTGCTGAGAGGCAGTGTTTTGGATGCAGTGGGACCAATTGCTGTCATCTGATCCTAGGGCTCTGTTTGGCATGGAAGGCATCACCTCGAAACCAAGATGGGCTCAGTAACCAAGGTGACCTCATGGGAAGGAGCCATTGTCATGGAGAGCCCCCAGCATGTTGGGAAGGATTGTGTGTGTGGGGGTGAACCAATCTCAGGCCACGTCTTGAGGCTCTTCCATTTTCTGACCACCCTAGTCTTCTAGGATCTTATGATCCTTTCTGTACTGGACAATCGTTCCTGCGCGCATCTCGGTTCTTACATTTCATCACACAAACAGCCAGAGAATATTCACCCCTAATAAAAAAAAAAAATGTTCTGGAGAAAAATGTTAGTGCATTCAACTGTCTGTCTCTGTTCACCAGCTTGAAGTTTGATATTACTGCAGCCTGATAGCCCACAAGACAATGTTGACATTCATTATGTACTCCAGGCGAAGTCATTAAGATTTGCTGATGAAGGCTTGGTTTTATATATAGCTGATGTGGTTTCAGCCTCCCCACAATGTCTGTTCTTCCCTGTCCCCAGAAGAAACCTCAAGTCCTTGCAACCAGGAGAATTAGGGTAGGTGGGACAGTCTTTAATCCATTTCAGACAAAGGCAGGTAACCTTATGGTGAAAGGTAACACCCATATGAACTACTCCAAAGCAAACTGTGAAGACAGTTGACCTCAAAGAAGGTTCTGTAGCAAACAGCCAGCTAGGGATAAAAGGTGGAAGCAGGTAAAGAGCAAGAAATTTTTCATTTTTCATGGTGGATGGTCAAAGGGAAATGAATCAGTCTCTGACTCCATCTGTCGTCTTTCCTTGCTCCCATGGAAGCTTTTTTGGCACCACCCAATTTGTCATAGGAATTACCCACTTATGCAGTTGCAAAAAAACTTTCCTCGACTTTTGAGTATCATTTTGGCTTGTGTTAAATTAAGTTAAAGGCAGATCATTGCACGTGCTTGAACACAGAAGGCAAAATGATTGTATGTAATTAAAATGTGTTTATAAGACCTCATCTTTCCCCCAAAGAATGACAAATCAATTTATTCTGTTTAGGTTTATTTCAAGCAGTACTTCCTGAGAGTGTTCTTCCAACAGGAAAGTCTTTGTTAGCATTACTTGACATATGGGAGAAAACTGGATGGGACCCGTCAAATAGCAAAGCTACCAGAGTCCCCTTTTGCTCCATTAGGCCTGATCCTAATCTTATTTATAAGTCTTCATCTTAACAAGGCCTCACTTTCCTGCCTATGCCAAAAAAAGCAAATGCAGAATTAACAAAATATTTGCAAAACTAACCCTTTCTTTGCAATTACAGAGTTGGTTGAGATTTCGGAAAATCATCTCACTCATGTCTCCTCTGCCAAGAGAAGATTGAGTCTACCTGCGATTCCCAGAAGGAATGTGCCTAAAATCTGCAGGGATGGGAAATTCTCTGACTTCCCAAGTAATGCATAGAAGGTTTCCTTCCCCAAGCCCTTACACAGATTTTGGTGGATTTATTTGTTTGTTTTTGTACATATACTTAGACTGATTCATCCTTGATGTGAGTTAACCCTCTTGACTATTTGGCCTGTCTGGATCGGGTACTGAGGACTTGAAAAATACTTCTAGCCCTTTCTTCGCTGTGTTATTTTTACACTGCAGATGTTCTTCATTTTAATTTGGGAAACTTTGGGAACTTTCAACTACTTCAAGTTTATACAGCACCAAGCCATATGGAGAATAGCTTCCACTGCTGTAGTACTGCAACAATACAAAATATTAATATTAATATTTTTTTTCATCTACAGATTTGATTAATACTAGTTAGAAGATGAAAGGAAAATGCAAGTGAGGCATTTTCTGTATTTGCGTGTGCTCCGAGCGTGGCTATGTAAATCAGAATTCCTTCTCTCAATGCACCATGCTTGGCATTTGAAATAAATTGATGAGTTCTGTCACTGGTAACTCATCAAGTTGAGATAATCAGACCATTTATAATTGTCCAATCACCTATCAATTTCATAGTAAATGCACCCAAAGCAAAGGGAGAAAGAAGTGGAGTAAAAAAAAAGGAATTTATGCTGGCAACGTAGTCTTCCTCTCCGCTTCCTCCTGCAACTCTGCCCCATGCAGCGCAAATCTCAGTTGTGTGTTGAATACTGATTTTTCAGATGCGGTGGTAACAGGAAAGCTCTTCATCTGGTGCATATGAGGAGAGTCAGAAATGGATGTTTGCCATGTAACTGGAGAGACAAATTTTGCCCATCAGTTTGTGCATATGTTTCATAAACAAAAAGGAAGTCTATGCTAGGGCACTGGGGGAGATGCTATAAAGTTTTTATTGCAACTTGTTTTTGTAAGTCTTGTCTAGCAAATCCATGTGGTTTCCCTCAAATTTTCAGTAATAAACATTTAACAGGGTGTTCCACCATCCCACTTATATAGGAGATGTTGTTGGGTGAGTGAAAGAAATCGCTCAGAAGGAACAAGGATTGCTGTGTTGCAGTGGGACAGCTCCAGACTGCAGAGAGCCTGGCAGTCTCGGGCTTGTTGCCTCTGTGAGGTGACCTGTGGATGTGACTTCTCTGTCCTGAGACTGGGAGAGATCCTGGTCTTTTATACAAAGCAATAGGTACATCTCATCAGAAAAATGTCAGATGGTCAAGGAAAATCTTGAACGAAGCAGAAAGACCTTTCAAAGGTCATCATTGTTTCCTGGAAGATCTACACAATAAAAATTCACCTTACTATTCAACCCAGATTACCACCCCACAGAATACTGTTTCCTCTACTGCATACTCTCTCTTGCTCCAAGAGGTAAAAAAAGACATCACTGATTAATCAGATGCCATGGAATCTATGTTATATCCACATGGGAAAACATTTCCCCTCCACCATGATGGGAGCTGTGTGGAAAACAGTGAATTGGAGCAGTGGACCGGACAGTTCAAAGAACAAAGGAGGCCTTCTCTATATCCCTGGTGGACAGACTCAAAGATCATCACACAGGATCACTGTGCCAGGCATAAGGACCAAGTCAAAGGCAGACCACGTGTATTCCAGAAAACACAATCAGTTCTTTCTATGAGAAAAATAAGCATGAAACAGGCTAGTTATATCTGGAACAAGGACATGAAAGGTGAGATCCACAGCAATTATCTTCGGCTAACTAAACATATGGAGGAGGAATTTATCTCACCTGCTGCTGGTTGCGTACCCCAGTTGTCTGGGAAAGAAACAGAAGAGAAACAGAAACTTTGAGGTCACAAGGCACCTGGTCTGTAGAACAGACAGAAGGGAGGATGAGACGGGTTGTTCTCTGAAAAATATAGGGGAGAGAAATCAAAAGTTTGCCACTATGGTGTTTCTGGTCTACAGAAAAGAGAGACTTCAACATGAGATGGGTCACTCTCTAAAAATGCCCTTTTTCTGTAAAATGATTGGAAGGTGCTGTGAGTAACTAACTCCAGCATAAACGTCCACATTGTAGTTGTCTGACAGGAGGTAAGAACCCCATTCCTCATGTCCAGTAACAGCTGATCCAGTCTCTCTCTAGAGATTACATATATTATATATAAACATATATGTGGGTTTTATATATGTGTGTATCTGTGTGTGTATATATATAAACACATATATATTATATATAAACATATAGGTACTTCCAGATTCATCCCACTTGAGAAAAATAAGAATGTAGGAGGAACTGCAGTGGGCCAGAGCTCTGATCCATCTAGCACAGTCTTTGTTGGATATTGGCCAACAGCAAATGCCTCGGAAGAATATAAAAATCAAAAGAATTATACATCCTCAGAATACATTCCAGAAATTTCTGCCTCAGGGACTTCCTGACCTGGAGTGGGTATCTTTATATAGTGAGCTTCAGGGGTTTTATCTGTCATTAACTTGTTCGTATTTCGAATCGATGTAAACATTTAGGATTGGTAAACATGTGTCGACTCAAGTGTCTAATCCAGATGATTCGCTCCCTGAGAGTGCTCTGCCTCTCTAAGCAGCCAAGACAACTTGCCTAGGCTAAATGCTTAATTTTCTAGTGAGATGAATCCTGCTCCCAGCAATCAGGAAAATAGCAGGTATAACTATGTTTTGCAGCTGGCTGCATTCATTTACCCCTCTCATAGCAGCTTCTAGGGACTCCCAGTGCCATGAAGGAGGAGGTAGGTTCTTCTAAAAAGTATGATAGATAGAAATATGCTCTGGATTTGTCAGCACAGGAGGGACATGGGCCTGCTGGAATGGGTCCAGAGGAGGCCACGAAGGTGATCCAAGGGCTGGAGCACCTTTCCTATGAAGGCAAGCTGAGAGAGTTGAGGTTGCTCAGCCTGGAGAAGAGAAGGCTCCAGGGAGACCTTAGAGCTCCTTCCAGTCCCTAAACGGGGGCTACAGGAGAGATGAGGAAGGACTCTTGATCAGGGAGGAGACCCATAGGACTAGAGGGAACAGTTTTAAATGGAAAGAGGGGAGATTGAGATGAGATCTGGGGAAGAACTTCTTTGCTGTGAGGGTGGTGAGGCACTAGAACAGGTTGCCCAGAGAAGCTGTGGTTGCCCTGTCCCTGGAGGGGTTCAAGGCCAGGTTGGATGGGGCTTTGAGCAACCTGGTGTGGTGGGAGGTGTCCCTGCCCAGGTCAGGGGGGTTGGAACTGGATGGTCTTTAATATCCCTTCCGACCTGAACCACTCTATGATTCTATGTGTAGAAAAAAATCGTTATGAATATTGATCTGGGTAAGAGCATCTCTGAGAGCAGGAATAAATACCCGAAACCAGCAGGGTGGCTTGGCATGCTATAATTGACCTTACACTGGTTTTAATACAAGGTGAATCATCTCTTGGAGATACCTATTTTTCTTCATGAATTAAAAAGGGAGCTCAGCAATTACAAAACCTTTCTACATGCCCTAACACACAGGCAACGCTTTTGCAGGCCAGAAAATGTGGGCTATATTGAAAGCCTGATCCCTCCCCTCTGCAAACACTTAGTGTTGGAGGGTATTGCATTCATTTGTTCTGCTTTCTGCTGTTAACAGCTGCATAAGAAATGTCCCTGGGCTGTTATTACAGAGCATGTTTTACTTAAAGAAAATCATCCTTTCAGCTTGTGCTTGTCATCTCAAATAGTCCAAAGCTCTCAGAAATGCACACATGTTTGCACATAGAAGAATTTCAGATTCAAGGCATATTGCATACCCGACAGAAAATCAGCAAGCCTGAATGCTCACCGTAACTTTGTTCTGATACCCAAGGCATGTTTACACAGCACACCTCCTCCAGGATTCCTCTTCTCCATACCAAGAAAGCGCTTAGCATAGCATAAATTCCCCAGGATCCAATGGAAGGAAATCCTAGAAGATGAAAAATGGTGATGTAAGATGCAAACCCAGTTAGCCAACATAATTTCATCTGTGTAATATTACCTATTACCTCATTAAAATAGAGTAGAAAAATAAACTTGAACAGTATTTATCTCAAGGTAATTTTTCCAGCATGTTTCCTGCTCTCGTGTTCTTCGGTGTTTTCTTTAGCAGTTTTGGAAATGAGCCTCTGATGGGAGCTACTGTAATCTAGCGAGTGTTTATTTAAATGGCAGTTAACCTTTATAAGGCACATTATTTCTATTGCAGACAGCATCAGTTGTGCTCAGAGAAGCTCATAACCCCCTTTCCACAGAGTAGGGACGTTCTGCGTCATAAAAGGGAATGCTGGAAAACCCCAGGTGACTTTAAGGTGACTTTAGCAGGACTGGAATTGTCGGAGAGCACAAACTTCTCAGCCCTGATGTAAAACCAGACAGATGCAGCAGTGACTGAAAGCTGTTATCTGCTGGATTATCCATCTCCCAGAGGAGAATAGCAGCAGATGTTAGTTCATACACACACACACAGATACAAAGTTGTCAGTGCCATGGATGGTTCTGCTTGTGGATACCATCTTTTATCTTGCAACAGTATTTGGACACTATTGATTTTTATCCTGATTAAATCTCCAAGTCTTGACGCCTTTCCAGTTGTGATTTGGGCTGTACAAACTCAGAAGTTCGCTAGTTCAGGCAAATTGCAAAGCAGGAATCAATTAACAGATCGTATTAACACTAACGGGGAAAGATTGATGGAAAGATTGACAAAGGACTCCTGGATGTTTGGACTTTACTGCATCATTCATTTAACACTTCACTCAGAAGTCGTGGTGTGTCACACAGCATCACGAGGAGTTTAGGAGGCATCTGTGGTTAGAATATGCAGATGTGCCTATGTTAAAATCTTTGCTAGAACGAAAGTTTAAGGAAAATCAGTATTCCTTCTGGAAAGACTCAAACAGATACTTTGGAGGGAGAGATGGAGGGATGAGCAGTATATGAGTGTTTCTGGATGAAGGGCTTGAATGCAAAGTGTCCTTGGCAGGAGTGCATTCAAGTGCAAAGAGGAGGAAAGGTAAATGCATAAACATTTCAGTAGGTAACAGGGAGAATGTGAAACTGTGAGAGGGCACATCAGGTTGCTACTCAAGAATTGCAGCAGGGTTTGTGTTCTGAGATAGGGAAGTCTTGCTGTCCTGTCATAACATGAGGCTGAGCCAGACAAATAACAGAGGTGGGAGAATACACATGAGAGAAAGAAAAGGACAGAAATGTGGTTTCTTTCTTACACAGAAACTAATTTTGTTCCTCAGGCTCAGGCAGGTCATTCTTTTGGTTTTCATCAGACAGTTATTAGGTCCTATTCCTAGAATCATAGAATCACAGAATGGTTTGGTTTGGAAGGGACCTTTAAAGGTCATCCAGAACAAGCCTCCCTGTCATGAGCAGGAACATCTTCAACTAGATCAGGTTGCTCAAAGCCCCATCAAACATGACCTTGAATGTTTCCAGGGATGGGGCATCTCCCACGTCTCTGGGCAAACTGGGCCCTTGTCTCACCACCTTCATCACAAAAAATTTCTTCCTTATATCTAGTCTGAATCTCCCCTTTTGGTTTAAAATCTTTACCCCTTGTTCCTCCCTTTTTTTTCTCACTGCTTATCCTAGCCTGAATTCACTTCCTGCAGCTCCAGAGCTGTGTTTTCATGACCTTCCCCTCCCTGTCTACTTGACCCATCTCACATCTCCCTGGACTCTTGGGCCTGGACTCTGCTGAGCTACTTCAATCCCTTCTCCCGCTTGTTTCTGCCTCCCAGCCACAGGTTATGCAAAGTTATGAAGGCCAAGGATAAGCCAGCCTGAATCTTAAAATGGCATGTCAGCTGTGAAGGCTTAAAAATACACTTACTGATGGCAACTGGAACCTCTTGACTGCATACTTAGCCTGTGACAAAAGTGATTAGTTAGTCTGGGAGTGTAGGAGGGAGAAGCTAGTGGGAAAAAGAAACACAGAGATGTAAAGAACATAATGAACTGTTTACAAGGGGATGCTGGCTTCACGTCCTTTCCCTTAGGCTGATGAATAGCTGATACCACCATGAAGATCATGTGGTGGGACCCCGCTCCTGTTGCTATTCACAAAGCTGCTTGACCCTCAGGGATTAGCCACTCCTTAATCCAGTCTGAGGTTCCAAGAAACAAAGCTTAGTGGAGTCTCAGGTCAAGGAGAGAAGCAGATGGTTGTTAATGAAGATTGGCTTCTGATAAACAGCAAACTTGGGGTAACCTTTTCTGAGTTCAGTGTTGGCCCAGTGATACACTTTAAAGCATAGAATTGCAAAAGAATCATAGAATAGTTTGGGTTGGAAAGGACCTTTAAAGGGCATTTAGTCCAACCCCCCTGCCATTAAGAGGGACATTTTCAATTAGATCAGGTTGCTCAGAGCCCTGTCTAACCTAACCTGGAATGTTTCCAGGGATGGGACATTTCCCACCTCTCTGGGCAACCTGGGCTGGGGTCTCACCACCCTCAGGGTACAAAATTTCTTCCTTATATCTAGTCTACATCTTCCCTCTTTTACTTTAAAACTCTTACCCCTTGTCCTATCGCAACAGGTCCTGCTAAAATGTTTGTCCCCATCTTTCTTATAAGTGTCCTTTAAGTACTGAAAGGCCACAATAAGGTCTCACCCAGAGCCTTCTTTTTTCCAAGCTGAACATCCCCAACTCTCTCAGCCTGTCCTCACAGCAGAGGGGCTCCAGCCCTCCCAGCATCTCTGCGGCTGCCTCTGAAGCTTCTCCAACAGCTCTATGTCCTTCTGCTGTTGGTGGCCCCAGAGCTGGAGGCAGCACTGGAGGGGTGTAACCCCAGAGCAGAGCAGAGGGGCAGAATCCCCCCCTCGCCCTGCTGGGGATGCAGCCTGGGATGCAGCCCAGGATTCGGGGGGCCTTCTGGGCTGCCAGCACATGTTGCCAGACCATGTTGAGCTTCTCAGCAACCAACACCCCCAAGTCCTCCTCGGCAGGGCTGCTCTCAATCCCTTCATCCCCCAGCCCTTGCCCCAACCCAGGTGGCAGAACTTTGGAAAAGAAAATAGATCATTGTTAATTCACTGTCATTAACAATGTACACATTGCAATTTAATTAAATACCGGTGAAATTCCCGGTCAAAGCTGTTATTTTCAAACCCGCTCCAACAGATGTCAAACAAGTGTTTTTGCATAAATTCAATTCCTCAGCTCCTTTGGATTTTGGATCAATGGATTTCTTTTCTTTTCTGATGCTGTTTGGAAAGAGGAGTGAGTTTGTTTGGTTGGTTGTTTATTCCTTTGCCAGATTCGGTGTGAAGAGTTGGACATTTTTTGTTTGCCTGGCTGGGACTGAGAGATGGGGAATGAGAGCAATGTTTAAGCCTTTGATGTGATGAAACAAACTTATTTTCTAGATCACTTGATGATTTGAATCCAGTGCTAACAACCTTTCTGCCATTCTGAGTTAATTCCTTCCTTTACCTATTTTGAATAGAAGTCTGAACCTTCAGATCCTACAGTATGATTAGGAATTATCTGAGGAAATGTTGCTTATCTAAAGCATCTATCACACAAAATTTGTCTAGGCTAATCCCTCAAATAGCTGAGATTCCAGCTGTCTAACATTTTGGTGGCTAAATTTAGAAAAGATAAATACTCTGCTATGTGTCTCAACAGCTGTAAAGCCATAAATATATCAGGGGACACTCTTTTTAGTGACACATAGAAAAGCTTTTGTATTAAACTAGTTTCCTCTGCCACTTCACCAACTTTTTTTATAAGATTGGTCTGAATGCACATATCTACACAATATTATGTCAAAAGATGATTAGGTTGTATTTGGCCAAACAGTTTACTGATATTTTCTGAGTGGAAGTGAAATATTTTTACCATTTAAAATATCAGAATCCACAAAACTACTGAATCTGCTTTCCACAACATCATTAATGAGACATTCTGACAGACTGAATCTTGATTTTTTGAATCATTTATTATTCCCTGCTTTGTCTCCTCTTTGCAAAGTTTATAGGATATAACGTTGATGTTGGGGAAAATAGTGTTTCTTTCATTATACAGAAAAATCAGTGTCCATGTTCATGGATCCAGAAGAAATAGAAATTACAGTACTGGCAAAGTATGATACTAAAGTTATATTGCTGGAGAAGTCAGTAGATCCCTTGATGTGTACAGCTCGGTGAATAGAGATAAGTATTCATGAGTTCAAATCCAACTGGTCAAAACACAACATTTCCATTTTATGGGAAATTAACACTAACAAATACGTTCTTTGTTCCAAACGGAAACAAGCTTTTTGAAGTTTCCCACAAAACAGGGAAAGTGTTGTACTGCCCCGTTTTAACACAGACAGGAGACACTTTGATCCAGAAAAGATAAGAATTTTTAGTGTGTACTGAGAAGCAGCTGCCCTTGATTTTTTCAAACAACAAATGCTGCATTTCAACCAGCAATAGTGAGGTAGTGTTGATGATACATCATGAAATCTTTCAAAATTGAAGGAAAAACTGTGGAGTTCTACACAAAATTTGCCAGACCTTTTTTTTTCCCCTTGTGATAGCTTAACAAAGGTAAAGTTTATGCAAAATACTTTGTCTTAATCAAAACTAGGGTTTTCTCTGCAGAAAGATTTGCTCCCAGGGCCATCCTCAAGAAGAAGAGTTAGTCATAAGAGCTAGTAAAGCATCTCATGAAAATGCTTCCAGCTTCTGGAATAATGAAGCATTTTCAAATATGATTTGAGAGCATAAATATCCATATTTTCCACATCCTGGCTAGGTTTAGAAACAGATCTCTTCATGTTGTCACTCAGTTGAAAAAAAACAACCAAATAAAACATTCCTCCTTAGATCTTTCTGGTGAAGATAAGGACTTCAGCAACAGAAATGCACTCAGATGCCCTGTCGCTCTCCTGCATAGAAACCCCCTTATTTCTGGGGGACCTGACAGGTTTCAATCCATTTCCATCTTTTTGGTTTTTTTCCTCCTCTACTTTGACAGTCTTCCCACCCGTGAAAAGATGCTAAAAATCTGACTTCTGAGGGTTCAACTAAACATCACAATTTAATGAAAAAGTGATGAGGGGGCATAAAGGGCAGGAGGATAATTGTGTAGGGATCTTCTGCTCTGTGCTTTGTACCGTTTTATGTCACCCAAAGGAGCACAAGTCCTATGCTGAGTCTGGGCTTGACTAACTCAAATACAGAACTGTAGAATTAGTGGAGGTGAATCCCACCCCAAAACCAATCCATCAGCCTTGGTTGAATGTAAGTTGGCAGCAGTGCTGGTGATATTTCATCTGCATTAGCTGCTAATATCAACATTAGCTCAGTATTCAATCATAGGAAGTCAAACAAATCTCGGAGCCTGATAGAAATATATACAGTGGGCATAAAGATAGACTCCAGTTTTACTTCCATGTAAATCTGCTTCCTTTCTTGAAGCTGTTTCTGATTTACTATGAGGTATGTGTGTGCAGGATGCAACCCAAGGAACACATCTGTCCAATGATAATTTTCATACCAAAGATATGTTTGGTGCATTACAAATAAAGCAGTAATCCCCTCAATGATCTAGTTCAGACAAGAGCCAAACAGATCAGACGCAAGTATAAATAGCAAACCACAGGCCTGCTTTTCCATAACTGCCAATTTATTATTGCAAGTCTCTCTTTTTTTTTCCTTTTTTCTTTCCCCAATAGTTCCAGCTTCTGGATTCCTGCGACTGCTTAAAAATATCGTGCTTCATTTAAAAAAACAGGGAGGAAAAAAATTTAGCTACTTCTTATTCCACGGTTGTGGGAAAACCCTGAAAATGCGGTGGTTTAGCTGAAGACTACATCAGCAGAAGGCAAATATAGGTAAACCTAGTTAGGGATGTGAACCAGGACTATTTGAAGACTCGCAACCTCAAATACCACAGGAGTGGAACATTTGTGGGTTTACTGCAAAAATGTCCGAGCCAAAAAATATGAATAATGTACACACGTACAAAAATTCAGAAAAAAAAAAAGAGTTCAAAAGATTCACCAAATCTTTAAATGCAAAACAGTGTTTAATAAGCCAGGGATGTGAGCTGGTAAAGATCTCAGGATAAAATCCAGACAGTTTCCCATGGTTGAACCTATATCCACATTATAACCTCCATATTTCATGGCTGCCTGGACTGAGGTTTGACTTTGTTCCCATCTCTAAATGCACTGGATCTGGATATTCTCCTGTCTAACCTCATATATATATGTGTGTATATATACATTTTAGGCTGCTCTCAGTGAATTTGCTCTCATCTGCCTTTGGGTAGGAAGGAAATAGCTTCCAACATAAAGACAAGCTTCCTAGCAACAATCTGGTTTAAAGCAACATCTTAAAGCATCAACATTTTGGGAGATGACTTTGCTGGCTTCTCTGCCTCCTGCAGACATGTATGTGCTTGGGGCTGGGGCTCCAGAGGGTGATGGTCCCATCCCTGAGCCCTTGAGCAGAGCCAGCCAGGGCAGAATTGACAGCAGAGGCAAGCAGTCACACATAATTCATTCTTCATTCCAAATTTGCCTGCATACTGGCCAGCTTTGACAAGTATCCCCAGAGGGACCTGGACAGGCTTGAGGGTGGGCCCATGCGAACCTCATGAAGTTCAACCAGGACAAGTGCACAATCCTGTACCTGGGTCAGAACAATCTCAGGCACAAATACAGGTTGGGAGAAGAATGGATTGAGAGCAGCCCGGAGGAGAAGGACTTGGGGGTGTTGGTGGACAAGAAGCTGAACATGAGCCGGCAATTTGTTCTGGCAGCCCAGAAAGCCAACCGCATCCTAGGCTGGATCAAAAGAAGTGTGGCCAGCAGGGCGAGGGAGGTGATTTGACCCCTCTACTCCACTCTGCCCATGGAAGAGGGGGTTGGAACTGGATGATCTTTAAGGTCCTTTCCAACCTAAACCATTCTATGATTCTGTGTTTCTATATTATTGGGAGTTGTCTGGGTGGTGGTGTCCATAAGTTCCTCCTCTTTACCTCGCTGCTCCCAGAGTGATTCATTTGAGTTTCACAAGCTGTGTGGTCTCTCTCGGATTTCAGCACCTTACCTCACCACTTGCACCCAGGCAGAGATGTGGTTTGAAAGCAGATCCTGCTCCTGCGGGCTTGGTATAGGTGGAGAAATGAACACAGGATTGAGACAAGCTAAAAATAAAACCAAAGACCAAGAGATGGCAGAGCCAAGGGGAAAAACCCAAGGGCTTCTGAAAGGAATCAAGCTCCTGCATAGCACATCCCAGGAGCCAGCCAGCTCTGCTTGGCCAGGATCTCTCCACCCACCCACTCTGGGCTCCTTTCCCAACCTGTTATGGCGAGTCTAACAAGAACCAGTTAAGAAAGCACAGATCTGGAACCAGTTCTCTCATGTTCATTAAATGCTAGAAAGAATGACACAAGGATTTTCTTAATGAACAATAGCATGTGGTGAGAAGGGTTGTAGACATATGAGTGGAAGAACGGAGAGAGTCTTGGTCCTTTGGGGTCTAAATAAGCTGATTTGCCCACTGGAAGTCCCAAACCACTGCTTCCATTTCAGCAATTCCCAGTAGCCCAGCTGGTCTGATGCCCACCCTGCAAGTTTAGCATAAATAATACATGAATTATTTTCCATAAAGCATTCTACAGCCAGAGTACAAAACCACTGTTGCAGTTGAGAACGTTCCTGGTAACACCAATAAAGTTGGGACCAGGCTCAGAAAATAAGCAGGACACATTAAAAATAAACAAATAGGTAAAAACAAGACAGATGTGGGTCACTTCTTGAGGGTGTTTGCTCTGGGACAACAATGCTTAGCCTCAGTTATGCGGTTCTAAGTCCACAACAGCTCAAAGAAAAGTAAATTTTCCCAACGTGAATGAAATCCTTCCTTGGCATGTGGACAGATGGACTTGCCAACAGTCATGGGGTCACCAGCCTCTTCATCAACCTGACCTGGGCAGAGACAGACTGGGTTGATATGGGTTCCTACATGTGATCATCAGCTCCTTGCTCCTCATATCATCAGGGCAGGAGGACAACTCTTCTGGTGGTGGTGCAATTTTGGTCCTATGGAGGCGGACATTTATGGAGACTTCGTCTCAAAATCCCAGGTAAACCTATGTCTAAAAATAGAAAAAAACAACTCAGAGATTTTTAAACAAACAAACAAAAAAGCCCAGACTTTGGTTTTCCCTGTAAATCATTGTACACATCTCTTGTAATAATGGTCTTCACACCATCAGGAGATGGAGACATGAAATCCAACCACAGTTAGGGAGGGTTTTTGGAAGGAAGGATGGTCTTCGCTCAAGCGGCTTTCTGCTTGCTTTACAACCATGCCTGAGTCAACAAGGGCTTTTATAATAAATATTTATTCTATAAACACTATTATAAATCTAAACAATGAATAATAAATAATCAACATGGCTTGGATAGTTAATAGAGCACCATATATCAATGGAAGTTCACACGGATTTCACAAAGCATTTTCTGCTAACAGATGGGCCAATGAAAACATTTTAATGTGCTTACAGTTTTCAGGCAGAGAAAGACAATGCCCGTGTATGAGAAGACAAGGGGTTTAGTACATCTCAAATAACTATTCAGCATTCTCTTTCTTTAGTAACGGCCAGCTGTTTGGGTAAAATATTGCCTGAGGCTGTACTGCGAAGTGGGGAGATAATTTGCCTGTGAAGAAAATACTCATTTTGACCAAAATCTGATCAGTTTCATGAGAATAATATCTCTACCAAGGAAGACACTTTTAAAAGAACAGAAATAATTTTAATGCTTATGTGACATGCAGATGATCATTTATGCTGGAGAGAAAAAGGATAAAAATACTTTGTAAAGGATAAAAAAAAAAAAGTAGGGAAAAGCAAAACCATGCATTTGTCTTGTCAATTTTTTAAGTAAAAAGTTTTGCAATGTGCCTTTCTTTCTTCTTCAAACACATGTTGAAGAGAAGTGTTAACTATCTGGAGTACTTAATGAAATCTCTTGTTTCCCATTTGCCTCATCTTTTTCCAGTATTTCTTTTTTTTTTCTAGGATGTCTTTGCCAAAAAAAAAACCAACCCTAAAACCCAAATTTTATTTCAGGTGAAGCCAAAATTATTCCCTTTTTTGCCTGCCCTCCCCACTTCTCTACTTCATCCACCAAGACAAAGAAAACTTATTCATCCTGCTCTCCTCTTGACCCCATCAGTTACGGTTGGCAGATATCCTGGAGTGTAAGGTTTTACATCCCATCCAAAAGTTTTAAGATTTTGAGTCTTTACTATTATGATTTTGGGAATCTTCCTGCCATCTGTATAAACATCTCATCCCTTTAGATAACTTTTTTTTTTTCAATATAAATGATTGGGGTGGGCTCACTGCCAGGCAATACAGAGAGGACCTCTCTTTGAGCAACGTATCATTACTGCAAGGCCATTATTTAATGAAGGGGCTCAGTAACCATGGCAGAAAATGATTGAACTGTGGTACCGAGTTCTGCGCATCTGAATGTACACATGTGTGTGCTGGGTTCACTGCGACAATGATGGATGGGTGGATAATTACAGCTACGGAGAGGTTTGTTTCATGCAAACAAGGGGATACTGCAGAAGTCAGTTCCCATTCTGTCTGAAGTCTGGTGTTTCAAAGATGTGCCCAGCTGCACAATTAAAAGAGAATTAAAGGACATGAAACAGAGAAAAATAGCCCTTATTTCCTCCCAGGCAGTTGCAGCTCTGGGATCAGGTTTACATTTTTTTAGGAGATACTCATGTAGTAGGATAAGGTATAATGTCTTGGAAATTAGTTTCTTTATCTCTTGGCTCAAAATTTGACTTTCTCTCTCAAAAATCGATCTGGGCTTTCCAGTTGTGAACCCTCCACAGTAAGACTGAAGCATTTGGTGAAACAAATGGCAGACATTCCTGCCAGGGAGTGAGGTCCTCCTTATTAAGTCTGAAGGGTGGATCTGATGGAAGAATAAAGGGGAGCCCAAAAACCTTGGTGTAGAGGGACTCAAGTTCTGAGGTCCTACCCAGCTGGGAAGCATCATTGCTCCAGAAGGTGTGTACCAGAGCCTTTGCACAGCATTGGATTCATTATGTCTGCAGCCCAGCATAACACAACTCAGCTGCAAGGTTGAGCTCCTGGCAATCCATCACTTCAACTACTGCTGAAACTGGATGGTAAGTACTTTGATAGCTAAAGATCTAAGGAGACCCTTTATGAAGAGTCTTACACAGGGAAATACACCTCAGACTCTAATGAGTGCCCAAGGATGCTGAGGAGCTGGTGGCTATGTAGGCAACTGTGGCTGTCATGTCTTCCTTTCAGCATGATGCATGTGGTTTGCTGGGTGGTTGAAGGGAGTACAAGTTAAAATAACTCCTTAGGTCCCTCCGTAAATCCACGCCTGGAGGCCCCATTCCTGGAGGTGTTCAAGGCCAGGTTGGACAGGGTTTTGAGCAACATGGTCTACAGGGAGGTGTCCCCTGCCCATGGCAGGGGGTTGGAACTAGATGATCCTTAAGGTCCTTTCCAAACTAAACCTTTCTATGATTCTATGATTCTAGGAACTGAAGTCTTTTGTGGTTCTTGTTCTTGGGACGGTAGCATAACCACCCCTCCCAGCTTGGTATCGTCAGCGAACTTGCTGAGGATACACTCTGTCCCCTTGTCCAGGTCATTGATGAAGAAGTTGAACAGGACTGGGCTGAGTATTGACCCCTGGGGGGCACCACTGGTTACAGGCCTCCAACTTGACCCTGCTCCATTAATGACAACCCTCTGAGTCACCACCAGTTAATTCAAAACATTATTAACTCTTGGCAAAGCACAGACTGTTGTTTTAAAGAAGATCCTCTCAATGTCCAGGAGAGGACATTAGGATGTTAGTTTTGCTTTTAGTTATTTCTCGCTTTGAGTGGGTCCAGTTGTTCATAAAGCATGGCTCAGGCTGTTTGCTGCAGATCTGAAGCCTTTCTTCTCCTCCAACCCTGCAAAAAGGCAGGTGGACCAATTGTAGACATCCAGAAAGCTGCTTTTGGGGGCAGAAGCGGGGGTGAGAAGGGAGTAGCCTGAATACATAATGCCACATGTGAGGACCTGCCTAACCCAGTTGAGTCAAAAAACTCTTGGTTCATTTAAATATTTTAATTAGCTGGCTTCCCTCGTCCAGGCAAATATAACAGAACCAGCTAGGAAATGCTAATGTGAAGTTGTACAGGCAGATTTTATGGGGGTGAAACTTTTAAATGGGAAGGAAACCACTCTACCCTTTTGTATATATGCAAGATCTGGAGAGGGGAGGAGTTCATAATCCAAAGACAGAACAAATGAGATGTGCCTATTAAACAAATGAATATATGCATATATATAAAAATCCCAGGTATATGTACATGCAGGTGGAAAGTGTCCCTGGACATGTTACTGAACAGCATTCTCCAAAACAATGACGGTAAACCACTGCACAGCACTGGTGGATACTGGAGTTGGTACCACTGGCAATGAGCAGAGACGCTTCCCTGGAGGTGTTCAAGACAAGGCTGGACTAGTGGGAAGTGTCCCTGCCCAGGGCAAAGGTTTGGAACCAAATGATCTTTAAGGTTTCTTCCAACCCATTCTATGATTCTATAGAGTATATTTGGCACTGTCAATGCGCCATAAAGGAAATCTGCCACTGGCATTTGCTAAAAAACGAAGCAGGCTGCCCAGCTTTCTGCTGTCCATGTGCACAGTGAAGGAGTCTACACACAAAAGGGTGTGAAGAAGCAGATATAATTGGCAGCTGAAAACTTTGCTCTCTCGTAGGGCTCCTTGGAGTCCTGAGGAGAGCACACGCGATGGCATGGCTTCTCTCCCTCTCCAGATCCTCAAACACCAGGCAAGCAGATGGCAAAGGCAGTTACACAGCTGAAGCTGCCCCTTGGGTCCCAAGGAAGGAGAAAGTCTACAAACTCACAGGCTATAAACTGGCAATAAGCTGAGGAAGGAATCGAATGAGTGAGTGTGAAAGGGTTGGAAATGGCCAGAACTGAAATTGTGGAGGGCACGATTTTGCAGGGTGAAGTGCCTGCCAGCCTGCCTGCCTGGATCTCAAACTGGAGCTGGGAATTAGACCCTCTGCTCCACCACATTCAGCCAGGAAAGAATAAAGAGAAAATATTGACTTTCTAAAGGGTGCCAAGAAATGGACTAGGCTCCATCTCTTAATGAAGAAGTCTGGTCTGAACCTTCTGGTTCTTCCATATCCTTACAGAGTACACTGTAGGCAAAGGAGTATACATAAAATAACTCTTTGGCTGCAAATATTCTTTTCAAGCCATGTTAGAGCCAATTTCTCCCTCCTCTCTCTCTCTTTCTCTTTTAAAATAAAACAACAAACCATATAATAATAATAATGAAAAGATTTACCCTAACTTAAATGACTGGTTTTGGGGTATCAAGTTGCAGGACCAGAATCCATAACTCTGAGGGATTTACAGTCCCTTTTGTGGTGATAAAGGCAAAATTGTTCACATCCCTTCCCTTAATGTAAAAAGCCTGCCTTCTGCTGCTCGGCCAAGTCTCTTGCCACCAAGAGACTGTGCTTTTGTTGGAAGCGCTGAGCACAAACGATGGCAAAGAGCCTGAAGGACAGGACTTCAAAGTAGTCTGTGGCTGCCCCCATCATGGCAGTGGTGGGAGGAGGAAGAAAGCCTCTTCCATTTGTAATGTGTGTTTCTCCCTTCCCCTCATTTAGGAACCACAGAGCTTTCCCTCCATTACCTCCCCCCAGGGTTGCACAGAAGCTGGATTTGCCACTAATCTTTAGCAAATGTGCTCCTGAACACAAAATGGCTTGTTAACATGCAGCTGGGCCCAGGTTTGCATCTAGTCCAGACACTGAGGCCATGAGGTGGGTGGCTCAGTCCCTTCACTGCCCTCCACTGTCTTCTGTGCCACCAGCAGTGTCATGCATGTGCCAAGCATCCCACCTCCCATACAGCCAGCACCTTCCATGTCTGGAGAGCATTGTCACAGCCATGTTCCTATTCTGTTCATTATCCCAGTTGGTCTGCAGCTTTTTTAATCTTCCCATCACCTCTGCCTACGCTAGGGAGCCCACGGAGCAATGGGTGACTTTGCACCTTGAAGGCATAGGGTATCATCTAGCAGGACCCTGCATTCCAACAATGCTGACCAGAGGGCATCCATCTCATGCACAGGTGAACCCACAGCACCCTAATGACCTAAGGTTGCACCATGGCCTGCACCAAAACAGGAGAAGCCTGAGCTATACCTAGAAGCATCATTCTAACCACCTGCATGGAGATTTGATCCAAAAGCCCAAGGGACCCACACCTTTTGGATCTACAGCAAGATTCTGCAAGGATACAGCGAACTCTATGAATTAATTCATCAACAGTGAATGTGGAGTCCCAAGACCTTGGAAGGAAGCTCTGCCTGATGCCCTGCCACAAATTCAAACAGGTCCATCAAATTCTCTTCTCAAGCCTCAGTTTTTCAGCTTCTAGAAAATTATACGCTACAGGGAAACCAAAATTTTCTGTCCAAAATTTTCAAGGATTGAGATACAGTTTGGAAGTTCCCCTGTTGCAACAAAATGATTCCTAGAACTCAAAAATGTTTAGCGTTTGGGCTTTTTTCTTTGTTGTACCAAGAAATCCCACAAAACAAGTAATTTTTCTTTCTCTCTGATCTCTGACTGTTCTTTTATTTATTCATTTATTTATTATTCATCCAGTGAACCAAAGCCATTGCTTATTCATGCAGTTCTACTAAATACTTTAGAATTGTAGGGCATAAATATTAAAATATACATTATTTATTACATAACAGTAGAATTTTGTTCCTATGCCCTCACCTTCACTTATCAAGCATTGCTGGAAATTCTTGTGAGGTATGTCCTAGCTTATAAAGTTACATTATCCCACAAATGACAAATTAGTTCACATAATCTCCTTTGAAATCATCTTTTCCGGGGTGTTCACAGTGACATTCAGTCTCTAATTGAATGAGATGATGTCCCTCTAGTGCCCGGACCAAACATCGGCTCCAGGATTGCTACTGCTGCCGGAGTGGTTTCTGTTGTGTTCAGGGTTTTGGTTCCTACTTACAACCAACATTAAGGAATGCCACCAAGGAAGATGGAGCACAGCTCCTGGAGTTCACGGTAAATTGAGAGTTCCCTCATCCCATCCCATCACCAATTGCAGGATATTTTCTGCCAGTATTGCTAAAATTAAGCTGAACTCTGTGCTGGAGCAGCTGGGGGACAGGTATTTTGTTCACCCAACAGGTCTGTGGGAGTTGCAGCTCTCTATGGGAGGTGAAAAAGAAGTAAGGATGCCAGAGGATATTCTTTTCAACCTTCTTAAATGAATGAGAGTTCTGATGATAGAGCATGTAATGCAGTAACTGCTCCCAGAGGAGAAAAGCAACATCCCTCGAGTGATCTCACCAGGGCTGTACATGAATCCTGTAGAGGACATCTCATGTTGGTAGGTTGCTTGGAAGGTAGCTGGGAAGTTCATCAGCCTGCAGTGTGAACATAATAACATTGGGAAGATATGGCCCCATTGCCAATCCAGACTCGAGGTAACACATTTGGAACAAGTGCTCTGTGGGTTGTATAAGAAAAACTCCTTTCAGGTGGGACTCCTGCTATTTTCATTCACTTGATGAATGTGAGGAGGACGCATCCCAAAATAACACTGTTTGAATATAGTGGTTGAAAACCATCCATGAAAATCTGTCAATAGCAAAGGGAGAAGTAGGAATGTAACTAAAGACTCCAGCCTCACAGTTAAATATTTCTACATCTCTTCAGACAAAGCATAAACCTCTGTGAAGTGGTATTTTTTTCAAACATCCTCTGTCAGACATTGCAACCATATTTATGGTCCTATCAAAATCAGACCCCATGGCTTATGGCTCTGCCTCTCTGATCAAACGTCCCGGAATGGGTTGGAGAGATGAGATATGTCCTCGGTCTCGGGCATGGGAAAAGGACAACTTCCCATTGAGTATAAAAGCATTTTCAGCTAGCAGAGAAGATTAATGTCATATTAAGAATGAAACTATGTGTTTTGAGCTGATTAAATCTAACCTAGGAAGCTCCAAAATAAACTCAGTCTTCTAGAGCTTTTGACACCCCTCCACCAGACATTTCCCACTTTCACAAACACATTTTTTACAAAGGAGACCTTTTATTCCACTCTCTTTCTCTCTTTTTTCCCCACTGATATATACTAACAAGGCTTGAATTGTGTTGCATGCTGCAGAGAACAGCCCCCCTTCACCCAGGCAGAATAACCCAGTGCCTTTTCAGAGCACTATATATAGAATTCGGCTCTTTTTCATGGGCAGCTCTAAGGATTCAGCAAGGAATGCGATTTGGGTCAGGATGCTCATGTTTGCAACTGCAAGGATGCCTGAAGAGTCAGAGAGGGAACACCAGGAGGCTGTTAGCTGTGCTGAAAGACACGACACACCCCAAAGTTTGGGTCAAGCCAAGCTGGTTCTACACAGGAAGGATTTCTTACCTCCTGCCACTGGAAATCTTGTATGTCAGACCTGGAGAGGGAAGGATCCCATAGCACAGCCAGTATCACACATAGATATGAGAGATGACGCATGACCATGTGATGTTGCAAGGGGTTCTGCATCATCTACGACTATGGAAGGTGCCTCCAAGCTTTGAATGGTTTTCCAACGGAACACAGAGCCTATTAAGAGACCAAATCCCTTTCTTTGCTGAATCATTTTATTTCCCATCATCAGCTTAATTTCCTTAATAAAGGTTTCAGTGAATTCCATCTTACCTACCTGGTACGGATGCCGCATGGATTCCATGCATGAGATGCAAAAGAGAGTGGTGCATTACCCAAATATACATTAGCCCTTCTTGACATATAGTCACTGCATGAATATACTCCATCACGTCAATGATGAGAGTTGCTTCTGTCCCTCAGAGAACAGACCTGTCTCTTGATCTCCAGGCAAAAGTAGACGTCTACATGTTTCCCCTGTGCAGACTGGAGGAAGCAGATTGAAAACCAGGACTAAACAGATTGGAAACCTGACCTTTTTCTGGGGGACAAATATCACTTTTTTTTCCCCCACCAGCCCATGAAATGTGTCTTTTTTAATTTCCTGTAATTTAATTAAGAGAGGAATTCATATTCGTTAAAAGTTTATCTGCTCAGTAGCCCTTTATGCGATCTAGTCAAAGGGAGTGAATGGAGGTTCTGTAAAGCTCTCCATCTATCCAAAATAACCTTTATTTCAGCCTCATTGCCACATATTTCTAAACAAGCAGCTGAAGCTGCATCTTTCATTTTTTTAAACAAGGCATCCCCTGCTTTCCACCTCTCACCATAGAGAGCTGAATTTCTCTCCCGCTTGTGAGCAGGGGGAGAGCAGGACGTGTGAGGGGGGGAAGCTTGTCTGGAGGGCTGATCCATGGGGCAATAGCTAATAAATTCTCAGTGCTGTGGACAACAGGAGCCAAGTCCTGGGGTAATGACTGGTGATTAAATGATTGACACCAAACACAAGCCAGGCATCTGCAGGAACACTGAACACCTCTGTTTCTGAGGCAAAAATGAGCATTAACTTCTCACCACCACCTAACCTTACTTTTTGACCTATTTTTAAAAGTTGGCTCACAAAGCAGTGGAAAAATTGTCCAAGGATGGATTCTATCCCTGGAGGAGCAGCTGTAACATTCTCCCCAGCCAACCTGTGACATTACCCACATGGGACAGTCCATGCAGGGATGCCAGGGCCACTTGACACACGAGCAAGGACAGGTGAATGGGTTTGTTCCCAGTGGCACTACCTCCATCTGTACTGGTGAATGAAACAGGGAACAACACTGAGCACTGACTTTCAAGTGTCTTCTAGCAGCCTCCCAGACAGTTCCTGGGAAACATCTGTGGTTAGGAGAGCCAGGAGCCGTTCCCCACAGGCATTTGGGATGTGGCCCATCCATTTGTGGAAGGTAGTGGAATTTGATGGTATGCACGTGCTGCTCCGTGCCCATTGGCCTCCGGACCAGACAAGGGTTCCAAGAACATTTCATTTGCCATTACCAATGCAGTCTCTGCAGTTTGAGAAGCAGGAAGGTCAGAGGGATTGTCACTGGCTGGGTGGCTGGTGTTTCATTGCTCCAGGGGCCTGCTGAATGCATCTAAGCTGCTGAATAACTTGCCACTTTCACAAAATGACCGGGAGTGAAAAAATTGTTTACATACATCCAAAGGAGAGTAATTGATATTCTGTGTTATGAAGTCCTTCCTCGAATTTGTCTGTTACTCAGGTAGAGATTCCCCTGGAAGTATCAGGAGCTGCATCTGAGCAGAGACTGAGCTAATGCACCACACAGTGGGCACAGACCTTGTGACAGCAAGAGTCGTGGAGCCACAAACCAAGGTCATGTGAGATTTGGTGTCTGAACTACATGTAGCACCACTGACCTGGACAAATCCACTAGCCAGAGGCCCAAAGGTCTACCAAAAGGTGCCAGGAGACAAAGCCAGGCCAGCCCATGCATATAGAAAATGCATCACACCTCTGCTTCTCCTGCAATGGCTGCATCTAGTGGTGACTGATGGGGAGCCCTGGGTAAAGGTTCTAGCTTTAATCCTCATTTGATGCTAGATGCAGCTACAGTCTTAAGTGATTCATTGTGGAAATGGGGACCTTAATTTTTTGGGTCACATAACTATGATTCAGAGCAACACAGGACAGCCCTGGCCTGAAGCAGACAAATTCTATGCAATACCTTAATAACTCACCCTGTTATGGTCAAGAGTGATTCTCTTAAAATAGGATTAGAGAAAGGAAAATAAAAAGGAGTTCTTAACTTGTCAATGCTTGATATTTTTCTTACAAAAATCAAGTGTAAACCTGTTACCCCATTTTGTGGTTGCTGGGGGGGGGTCACCCCCAGGGCTCTCTATTCAAAAATCCCATGTACCAACACTGCTGAGCTGCTCTGCCAGCATTCACCCCCCACAACCTACACCCCCAAAGGATTGTTTTATACATCACTTCATTCCCTACCTCCTCTCTCTCCTTCAACCCTTCGGGGGGTCGGGGAGGAAGGCAGATCCTCCAGACCTTCCACCCCCTGCCAGGAGGCATTGAGGGTCCTTCTGGCACCGCACGACCTCTCGCCCAGGTGACCTCCCCCTGGAGCAGAGGCACCAATTCACACATACTTTTCCACCTTCGGCCTTGTGGATCGTTACTTCTTATTTAATTTTAGGGAAATCAAAAGGGCTGTGTGTGCCTCCTGCCCTGGCACAGTCTGCCCTGCCTTTCTCCAGGCTTGCCTCAAACCACTCGCCTCTTCTCACAACATGAGGTAAGCTGGGGCTCGCACGCTATTTTAGCACAAGCCAGGGTCCTTCCAAGACATTCCAGAAATAGCACCGGGAAGGAACAGTACCTGCTCTTCAGAGCCAGCGAGGGGCCTTCCCTCCCCTTTCAGGTTGGGTAAACTTTCTCCTTACTCTGTGGTTACACACAGCAGAGTGACTCTCTTAAAAACGGCACTGCATAAAGGTGAATTCAAAGGTTTTTTACCTGGCCTGGCCCGAGCTCTGAAGAGAGATGTCCTCAGCCAAATCCCTGCTGCTTTGGAGGGGCTAGAGAGGGTATAACATGAACCTCTTCTTGCATTTCACACGGCTATGCCCACCCCAGGCTGAGCAAAGACACACCCCATATGAAGACATCATGCCTATCTGCAATAACTTAGCGTGTCTCTTTACTTATATCCCCCAGATTTTAGATGGTTTCGGTTTTTAGACGCCCCTGGGCACCACACAAGTTCTGAGTCGTGCCCATAGCTAGATTTCCTCTGATATCTTGCCAACTGTTGTTAAAATTTATTGTATCACTGGAAATTTACAACAGGACTGGTTTGAGGAACAGATAGCTTCTGGCCACTTTTCTTTAGAAAACCCTAGCATTTTTTTATATGTCATCTTGAAGAGATTTTGAGGAGCTGCGGGAGCCAAAAGCCAATTTCACAGGTCACTAGTGCCACCAGAAAGGCAGAAAAAGGAAGACTGACCCATTATGAGTATCCGTCCCATTCCAGCAAGATGGGGAAATCATTCAGGTTCAAGCCGCACTCCAGGATGAGAACTGGAGTCCCCATTTCTGCCTCTCCCCTTGTGCAGTTCCTTCAGTTCAGATTAGGCATTTAGATCTTGCATCCTTCAAGCATGCTGCTCCTTAGAGCTCTCTCTGGACCAGGAGGTGCTCCGTGGAAGTGACACCAGACAGCGTTCCCTCAGGGAGCAGGGACAGATTTGAAGATGAGCCTGGAGCTGAGATCATGTCACAAAGCTGGTGTCCCCCATGTGGTCATCCTGATTCTTTGTACATCAAAGGACTATCGGTCTGCAAAGCCTTAGAGCATCCAACTCACTTCATCATCTGCTGAGACCCTGAGCTGAGCTCTTGGCCCTGAGAAATGTTCAGGCACAAAGTTATTTTTGGGAAACTCATTGTGAATTGTAGACTGCCTGAGTTGTCATCTTGAATTAGGAAAACAGCTAAATATTTGGAACGGAAAATAAAGCAGGGAGGGCCGAGGGAATTTGCTCAAGGCCCAAGAGGTGGAGACATTTAAGGTATGACGGTATAACAAATCTCTGCCTCCATATCCTTTCTCTTGCCCACAGGTGTGGGCAAGCAAAAGGTCTAGAAGTAGAAGGTATCCCACCTGGTCTAGTGGGAGGTGTCTCAACCCATGGCGGGGGTGTTGGAACAAGATGATCTTTAAGGTCCCTTCTAACTCTTACCATTCTATGATTCTGTGGTGGTACCTGCACAGCCATCCCTCCAACATTTAGGGAGTGGATGAGGAAACCTGGAGCAGAGATGTTTTGTTCTTTACATCCCTGTGCCCTTCTTCCATTTTTTAAGCAGTTGTAGTGCAGAGCAGAGTTTGTGCAGCTTCAGAGGAGTGGGAATTTGTAGTGGAATCAGGAGAAAATTGGATATCTCCAATGCCATCTTGCCTTGTGTATTGCACCAAAGCTTGAAGACCTTCCTTCTCTCCCACCCCCTGAGGAGTTCTCACTAATCCTCAATAAGATCATAGCAGGTCACCCCCATCACCAGTTCCCCTTATGATCCACAGGACTTAACAATACCCCAACACTTTTTCTAGAAACAGAAATCAGAAATATGCAGAGCATCTCCCATCATGCACAGGACCTACTGGTGTCCTTCTCTGTGGTCAGAGGGTGGGACAGTATCTGTTAGCCCTTCTGCAGCTCACCAAAGCCTCAGTGTTTCACCTGTGCAAATAACCCCCCCACACACACCATCCCCCTGGGAGCAAGAAGACAAGTTAAAAATGGAGCATGCAATTTAGGTCCTGCACATCTGTATTCCAGGCAGCGGTGAAAGACAGAATGGTGGATCTCCAAAATAGCCTCCGCTTGGCCAAACAACCCCGCTGCCAACTGATGGCTGTTTGTCTGTTTTCATTTGTGCAGCCCTCAAACCTAATAAACACCTCAGACATGAAAAGAAAACACAAGGAACGAGGGTAAGAAAAAACAGGCCATTGACTGCTTTTTTAAATAGATCGGCGTGGAGTTGAGTGGCCAGCCCTCTTTCCAAGTACATTCCTGTGCTAACATGAATTCACAGACTACTCCTGTGTGATCATCTGGCAGGGATGTGGTGCTGTCACTCTGCATCCATCTCTTTGCAGGGCCAGTCCTGACTGTGGTCTGTCCGGGAGCTAACAGCATCCACAGAATACTGCCACATTTGAATTTCCCAGACAACATTTATTTATTTATAATAATATGACAGATCCTTTATTGCTGTGTTTTAACTGAAGCCAGTCCGTCATCATTGTTCCTTCGAAGCACTGACAGGATGAAAAATATTATACCTGGGCTGGGAATAAGGTTTTCCTTCCCTTTCCCCCTCTCCCCTCTCTCTGCCTCACAGTTCATATATTCTTCTTGCATCTTGCAGAAGCTGCCCTCTCCTTCTACAAATCTCGGCTTTCATTAAGCAAGTGCTTTTTCTTCCCTCAACCTGCCTAATCCTTGTTCTGCATCTGACACTTCTTCCACTCACACATTCTGAGGCAACAAGATCCACAGATGAATTTCCACAAGCATTATCACAAAGTAGTAGATGGGGACAAAAGTAAAAAGCATGTAGGGAAAGAAGAGTGCTATTTAATGTCTTTTTAAATGGCACATGTTGCCTAATACTGTTGAGAAAACCACTTAATGGTCTTGCTTCCCACCCTATCACCAGACAAATCACAGTGAAAATTAAACTGAGAAATAGTCAACTGCATGTGCAGGGTCCACAGGGCAGTGTCTTTTTCTATGGTTTCATGGAGTCTAGCAAATGTGTCTGTTGTCTCTTTTTTTGGCTATTTCAGTGCTGAAACCTTATATGCCACCTCTTCTGTTTCAGTGGCCCTTCCAAACTCTGTCTCACTGATCAAAGAGGTGATATTTCCTAGGTTATACAGGGAGGACCAGAGTGGGAGGATCAGAGACTGACTGGCTTCATCTCACTGCGGCTTCTGGCAAAGGCAAAATTAGTTGTGACTTGAAAGTCCCAGGGATCTGCCTTGGTTTTGGAAGCAACCAGGCACAGCAGCCAGAATGAGAAACATGAGAAAATGCTCCAACAATCTCTTTTAAATAACAAAGGAAAAATCCTTGATAAGCACTAGATTAGTGATGGAGCCTTAGGTCTTGGCAGAAGGTGGACATAATAGCACGACCAGCATCAGGGAGCAGGATCAAAGTCCCCTTAATTCAGTGTTTTGCCTTCAGCAGTACCTACCATCCAGTGCTAAGGGGCAAAGAACAACTTGAGGCAGGGGGGAGAAGAAAAAGAAGGGGAAGAAAAACCAAAACAAAACACACAGTTTGAACCTTTCCTATTTTTACCTTCCCATCTTCAGCAGATCATGTTTTAAAGAGTTTACGTTTGCTGCACGGATCTTTTTCTGTTTGAAAACCGCAAAGGTATTCGGAGTCATGTAAGACTTCAGGATCTCAGATCACATTTGCAGATGTCTTCATGGCTCCACTGAGCATTACCAATATACTGTTCTGAATGAGGTGAAAAAGCCTAATATTTCCTTCCTGGAGAGAAAAAAGCCTGGGGTTTGAGGGGTTTTTGCTGGGTAGCTAGAAACTAGAAGTTTCTTTATGGGGATGTGTCTGTATTTTTTGATGTCCCCAAGTATTTGAGCTGTTAATAAGTCAGAGAACAATATAATTTTCCTGTAGTACCACATGTAGGCAATGCAAAGACACTTTTTAACCAGTTTCAGGTAACTGAGTGATTGAACCCTGTGTCCTTTGACCTCATCACCCTTTGCACTAAGTGGCTCCAGTTAATACAGTTTTTCCATTTCCTTCTTTTGTCAAAAATAGGTAATGGATATAACCCAAAGGGACCATTTCATGTAATTATTAAGCCTCCCCTTTCTATAAATAACTTTGAGGACGGTGGTCTGAAATTCCCCAACCGAAGCACGTTCCTGGAAAGCGTGTTGTCCCCCCCCCCAGAGCTCAGGAGTGGAGCAATTTCACGGGTCAGGGGTTGGAGTCCGAAGAACCGAGAAGGAAAGAGCAGAGGAGAGCACGGTGTCTGCTCTGACTCCAGCAGAGTGCTGCATAAATGAGATATGAAAGGCTCCCAGCTCCAAATCTTCACAGTATTTCTAACCAAGAGAGCCAGGCTTCCGTTCTGTAAAGCAGCTAACCCCTGGATTATCTCTAAGCAAGGGAATAATCTCAGATCCTTTCAGCAAATATCTTAGATAAATTTCTTCTCTTTGCCGTATCTTCATTTTGTTGATTTGGGCACTCTAGGTTGTCAGGGAGGGGAGTTGAGCTGCATGCTGATATGGATAGAGACTGTGAAGCTTTTCCAACCTCAAAATTACTGAAATGCAAGTTGTTTAATCCATAGGAACATGCCACATCTCTTCTTTGTGAAGTGCCCAAGGACAGAAGAGCTCTTCAAGAAATATGCTAAACATCCAAGAGAAAGAAAGTACATATGCACAGCTACTGGGAAAAAAAATAAATGGACCTGTTCAAGATGCTGCTGTTTCTCAGGATTTCTTTCCTACCTTATTATTGCTCCTACACCACTTGTATGAATCCCTCTGTGTGTGATATAAAAGTCTCTTGAGCAAGTTTGCCAGACTTCACACTGAAGAAGATAAGGAGTTTGACACAATCCTATTCTAAGTGATGGGAAAGAGCCCCTGCAGCAGTAACAGCACCAGCAAAAGCCAGGAAAGGTAGAACCTAGAACCTTCTGAGACTATGGCTTAAAGGAGTTCATTTTACTCTGTATGTTTTGACTTGGGAATATCCCTGAAAAAAAAATATCTCCCCATCCCAGAAATCCCAGCCAGAGTTTTCAGAAAACATCTGACGACTGTTTTCAGCACAATCAGATACAGCTACGTCTGGTAATGGCTTTCAGGTTGGGAAAAAAAATTAAAATAATAATAATAATAAAAAAAAAGGACTGTGAGGACTGTCCAGGAATTAAGAGAATACAGTTATTACCATCAACGGAGAAATCAACATCTGGAAAAACTCTGTAGCTGAGCAGGTGTGTGTGTGCTGCCTGGGCTGTCTGTGTGGGGAGGAGTGTGGTTTCTAGCTGGGGGATGGCCTCCAGAAACCACTTGAAAATAGAACAAACAGAAGCAGCTCCTCTTTCCATTAATATTAATGGCCCAGACATTACCCAATTTGAAGCGGAAGCCGGGGCTGATTAAGAAGGGCCCGATCACCAGAGCCCTAATGGAAAAAGATTAGAGCACAACCTCTCCCTGATCTGGGCTGGGGAGACATTGAAGCAGCCCAGGGCAGCAGCGGTGAAGGACGGAGCGGGTTTATGCACTGGAAAGTTTTCTGCTTGGAAGCTCTGTTGTCCAAATATTTTGCTACCAAATCATAACGAAGCCCCCTGCTGCCAGAATCATGTATGCTGATGTGAGCCATTCGCAAATGACTAAACCAGGGAAAACGAGACGAAAAAAAAAAAACCTGGGTGGGGGATTTGGGAGCTTGGGGGCTGGTCCCCAGCTCTGACAGGGCTTCTCTGGGTGGCCTTGGGAATGTGTGTCCTCTGAAGTGATGCAGGAGGAAAATATTCCTCCTTAGTTCTTCCTGCGTTCAGATAAATCTTTTCAGTGTGTGCAGATCATCTTGTATCCCATGTGTACATTTACTCAACCAGGCACAAGGGACACCAGGGGTTATTACTGTATGGCAAGTAATATCCATTATCCAGGCACAAGCCAAATCTGGGAGCAGTAAAGTCCTGATTTGGAAATTTCGCTATAATAAGAACCTACCAGTTTCACCTGATCTTATCTAGACTCCTCGGAGACAACTAAATTTGCAATTAAACACACAATTGGAAAATGGACTTGCAGCCAACAGAAGGGAATGTCCTTCCTGGCTGGGAAGAACTGAGTAGCATTATTAAAAGTCTCAAAACACCCTTTGTACTGTTTGTCACTCTTTCTTTTATTTAAAGGAAATAAACAAATAAAGAAAATAATAGTAGTAATTTATATATACTGCTAGTGATATTTTTTTAATATCACTTTTCTTTAATTTATATTATGTGTATATATTTGTCTTTCACAGGATTATTTTCTAATGATATTTCTTAAAACATTTTTTTCACTAAACTTACTCTGGTTTGTCTTTGGGAATGGTACAAAAATGAGGCAGAGGAACTGGAAGAGTGGAGGTGCTTTGGAAGTATGACATTCCAAAGAAGTAAATGACAAGACTGACAGGTATGTCTGGAACCTCCAAACTTTCTACTTTCTTCTCCCCATTCTTTTGTTCATTCTGTCCTTGTGGTTCACACAGGAGGAAGCTTTGTCTTCAAAAGCAATTAGGGCAGGATTCTTTGCCTCCACACTGCAGAAAGCAAACCCTTACAGTCTGCAGGGAGAAGACCCTGGAGCAAAGTCTCCAAGAGAGCCAATGTCCTTGCTCCAAAGGGAAGCTTGTGAGGAAAGACATATAAATGCAACGTGGCAATAAACAGACATCTACAGACCTTAAACAGGGTCTAAGGGTGGTCCTAGGAGCTGGAACCTCATCATTTATACTCTCATGAGCAATCCCTGACACGGATGTGATGTGATCAGCCCCACCAACTTGTTCCTGGGCACTGTTTGGGAGTTAGTGTGGTCCAGGGACCATTCCCAATAAGCACTTTGGATGTGGTCACCCTCTCCTGGAGGCTGAGGGAGGCGAATGGTATGGACACGGCCAGATCCTGCCAGTTGATCTCAATGTTAGAGAATCACCCCCTGGCTCATGTTTTTTTTTGTAAGCAGAGATCTGAATGAGCCTGGAAGAAAATGGAAAGCAATCCAAACAGCTCTTTAGCCCCATGGGAAGACAACCCAAATTTGTGGTAAGGTAGAGCACCCAGAGCACAGGGTCAATCCAGGCCATTATATGCTGAATAGACAAGGAAAACAGCAGTTGCTGAGAACTTTTGCAAGGTTGAAAATGTCCTTCCAGGCAATTCCTTCTCCATGGGGTCTTGGTGTCCTGATTGCAAGTGTGGCAGACAGACAGAATGTTTTATCCATAGGGTGTCCTACATTCATCACAGCAGATCTCCAACTCTGGGATGCAACATCTCAGGACTTTTCAGCACAGCTACCAGTGGGAACGTCTGCCACTTCTGTGTGTGTAAACCAAAACTCCTCTTGCTTCATCCATCTTTGCCGTGCTTATGTCTGCATCCTGCTGAAATGAGCAAGTGCCTCCAGAAACGTTCTTCTTATTATAGCACTTGAGCCTGATTTCCCTGATAGAAGTCTATTAGTTTTTATTTTATTTTAATTCATTCCATTTTTTTCTATTCTAGGTTATTATCAGATGGAAAAGAGTGCATAAGCCTCTGAGGCCAGGACTGCTCTTTCTACTGTTAACCTCTCCTCTTGCTGGCAACGCTTCGGAGTTGGCTGAAATGACATTTTCCTCCTTTTCAGCAGGCTGCTCTCCTAATAAATCCAGCTTTCTGTTGTGTGCTGTGGCTGTCTCCACCTCGGCTGTTCAGGGGACACTTCTGGAGAAGGACTGTCAGCTCTCAGCTCCCTCTCCGAGCATGAAGCATGGCCCCTAACCAAAGAACGATGTGGAATCAAAAAGGTTTACGCAAATCAGACCAGTCGCCAGAAAGCAATCTGAGGAAAAGTTGTTTTGCCTCATTATTATTATTATTACGGTATTTTGGCAGTAAAATCAAGACCAAGCAACCAAAAGTTAACTTACACTTCAAGAAGTTGAGCGTAAACATTTTAATCTCCCGGGACTGCTGGAGGTTTCACAATCTCCTCGGCAAACTCTAAACTTATGCTGCTGATCCAATTTGTCTATCTACCTTTCAACAAATTAGTGATTTCTCCTAAGAGCCCAGAAAAGAGAATCTGAGAAAAACAGCCCTGAGGTAATGTTTGGGGTTTGATTTCAGAACCTGGGACAAACCTGACAAGAAATAAAGGCAGTTTCCTGCCCCCAGGTTTTCTTTTAAGTTTTTTGTTCTCTCTTTGATGTGTTTCCTGACTTTCAAGAGCTATGTAGGAAACAGTGAAGGTCCTGCTGTTGCCTTCATGAGGAGAAACTTTTCTCTGTTCACAGTTTCATTTATGTCCCATCCACATGGTATGACATGACGATGGCATCAGTGACACATCCCTGACAAAGGTCATCCCCTTTGCTTTGTCATTACCCTATACCTTATTCAGCCTTTCAGTATTTAGGAGGTGGTCATGGTTGGAAGATGCTTCTTTTTGTGACACCCTTCATTTAGGTACCTCTGTGGGAACTGAGCTTTAAAAATACCACCATTTTAACTACCAAGGCCATTGAAACATGTGCTGTGTAGGATTTTCCAGAGTGCCCCACAGTATATTTTTACACCACCTGGCCTGTGGCCACATCTGCTGCTTGGGCTGCCACTCATCTGCTCTACAGGATTATCACTCCCAGTCCTTTCTGAGCAGCCCACAACTCCTTCCTCCTCCTCCTCCTCCTCATGCAAAGTTACCACGTCCTCAGATGTGCTGGCATAACCATGCGCTAATTGCTTCCAAACACACTCCGGACAAAATTGTTTGGGTTTAAACCACACTAAAAAAAGCAAAATTGTCTTCTAGAGTTTCTAAGTTAACCTAGATAATTTTGGCATGACTAAGTGGGAGTCTGACCACACATGCAGTTGTGCTGGTAGATGTGAAGGCGTAATGGCCATGAGCTGAGAAAAGTGACTTCTGCACCCGCCTGAGCTGCAATCTGAGTAAAAACCTAATACAGCTGGAGTATTGGTAATCCAATTGGTAACTGACTGAATGATTCCTCTCCTGACCAGAGGCCTGCAGAGCTCATTGCATGTAGTTTTGGGTATAAAACCAAAGCAGTGAAGTCAGATAACGTTCACTTTGAGGGCTGACACCCCAGAGGATATCCCAGAGAAATTAGAAGTCATCTGTGGTCTTCAAGGTATCAATCACCCAAAGAATGACAATGGGTAAATCAAATCAATTCAGGATAGAAACAAATTATGATCAATAAATTATGATCATTAATTCTTGAGAATAAATAGTAATTAACCAATGTATTTTCTTATGGACTTTATAGGCAGCTCTTCATAGGTAGAGTCCCACAAGAAAAACTCCAGTACAGTCAATGGAGCTACACGATCACCGAGTGTCTCATTTCTCCTGTTGTGTCTGATTCACCAGCACTATTTTTAGCCTTTTGCTAATGTCCAGAAACCCCTGCTGATAATCTGCACTGCCACCTTGTGTGACTCTGGCTTTTACTCGGGCTTTCTTCGAAATCTTCCCTCTTCATTTCTGCTGAACGTCCTTCCCTTGAACCACAGATTGTTCATCTGATAATGAAATTATTTAATTATGCCCCCAAACCTCAGGCTATTTGCCTTTGTCTCAGTCTCCCAAATGGACAGCCTTACTCAGTCAGGCTCTGATCTCATCCCATCTTCTGCTGGGGGAAAATTCCTTGTCAGAGCATGGAGGTTTCAGGCTCCAACACATAGTTTCTACCAGAACTGGTGTCCCATCTACTTGTTCTCTTCTTTCTATACCCTCTGGCTTGCAGACCACGTCTTGCTCAGGAACCTGGGGCTAATCAGACCTGGCTTCAAAACATTTAAAAATTTAGGAATGGCTCTCCCTTACACCTGTGAACTCTCATCTCTCTGTCCACTTACATCCCCAGTTGCAGGTCAAGGAACTTGTCCATGCACAGTGTGTAAACAACTTGCACAGACAACTCCCTGCATGGGAACAGATATCTCTGGGGTGTCTCTGGGGCCCCCCAGGTAGCTCATTTGTGCATCCCCCAGTTTGTTGCTGCCCCTTCCTGCACACCCTATCATCTCCAGCAGCTGCACCCAGACAGATTGGAAAGGAGTCCTGATAGGCAAAGCAGGCACCTTGACCTTCCATTTTCCCTTGGCAACCTGGTTTCCCTGTGGCTACCTACTTTATCCATGCTAAACCAGGCTTCAAATGCCATGTTGCAGCAACAAAGACATCTACAGTGATCCAGAAGGATGTCTCAGTGTCTCAGAAATCTCCCTACCTTGTACTTCTGGCCTTGGGAACACATTAAGCTTTCCACTTACTCATATGCTTGATTTTAAATTTATATGCCCTGATTCCCAGTTAAGGAGCTGAGATCAAGGCTCAGATTGTAATTCTGGTGTGTTTATAAAACAGTGAATTGAAACTGCTACGGAACAGAGTGTAATTGTTCTCAAGCTAACTGAAACCTGGCTTGCAGCAACGTAGTTTAATGCAATAAGGTCTCAACGAGAGGAACAGAAGTCTAATAAGAATCTAATTAAGGTGATCCTCACAGTGCTTTCAAATGTAATTATAGGCAGAGCTGTGCTTTTTTGGATCTAGCAGGAGCATGTGGCTACAGCATCACTCTCAGCTGTTCCCTGTTCTTCTCTGCACTGAAAGGTACTGCCACGCAGCTGTCTGCCATTAAAGGATCCTACTCCACTGTCTCCCACACACCCAGTCCCAGTTTAAAGTAAAGCTGAATGCGAGACCTGATTGAGTTTGCATTGACATGGTTTGGGGAAGTTCACATACGTTGTTTAGCTGCTGAAGCTGTAATAAGTAGATAACATCTGAGATGGGTAAAGCAGTTTTAAAAGTGATCAAGAAAGGGATTCTCTTAGATATCTCCACTTTATCCAGTTATTCCAAGCCTAATTGAAATCACCTTTGGTTCCTGTTGGTCAGCTGATGCACATCAGCTTCTTAAGCTGCAGTAATTGGTCACTGAAGGTTCTCTTTCCTACACCTGTGAGAGGTGTAGATTATATTTTTTCTCTTTTATGACCTGCCAGATCCCTGTGTGAACAAAACTTCAAACTCTCAGTCTATTGTGGGTGTCAATCACATTTAAATAGGCTGGAAAAGAATAGAAGATGGCATTTAGCATAACCAGCAGCAATATCTTCTCCTGTCTGCTGCAGTTCTTTCTACTTCTGCAATAAAACTATCCAGGAGCAGGCAAAGGTACAAACTGAGGTCACTGGTTCTGGCTACTGGAAGGAGTAGCTCCATTTCATTGAGTTGGGTTCTTGCTTCTGACCTTCAAACCAGTTGCATACCCCCTGCAATACCAGCAGCATCAGTCCAATGTGAAACCATGCAGTAACAACAGCCCCAGGAAGAAAGAGCTGTTTGCATCAGTGGTCAGATATTAGAATTAGTTGAGTACTATGTTTACTTATGATTTCTGTTATCATTATTTACAGCAGACCTATTTTAAGTCTGGTTTTCCCTGGCTGTTCCCTACTTCTTTTCTGCCCAGTTGTGCTATTCAGATGGGATTTGAAGACATTTTCTCAGAAAGCTCAAATCTGTCCTGTAAAATGTCTTTCTCAGCACATATTTGGAAATATAGAGAAGACTTGTTCATGCCTTTTCGAATGGCTGGGGTGTAGCAGAGGGGACTACTGCAAAGCCTGGAGGTTTCAGTAACTTTAGCAACACATATTAGGAAAGTGGAAACTCATTCCAGGCAGTATGTTAATTAAGCTACACAAGAAATCTCTTGCACAAGAGGACAAAGTCGATTGTTTTACATGACCAGTCACAAAATACCAGCTCAGAAGTTAGCATAAACAGACTTTGAACAACGCTAAGTTGAATAATCCATTAAAAACTGGATTTAGGCAAGTTACGATTGCTTTATTCTCTTCTGCACAGCAACAGACTGTATGTCTAATACTGGGATTTCCCTTGGCTCGGACCTGAATTAATCAGAGATTCCTGATCAATTTTTTCTTGCCAAAGGAAATAGAAATTAGAGAAGAGTCATGTCCAAGTTTGTACTAGTTGTCAGTTCTACGATCAAGATGTGTACCTACCAGCTGCTCCTTAGATGTGATCCGCTAGGACTTATCCACTCCTCTCTTGGTATCCTGATTTTTGTCTTTGCATCAAACAGTTTTCAGAGTCTTTGCAGTGGTTTAATGCCTGTATCAGGCAGAGAAGACCTAGAGATACCGAGCCACTGTATTGATTGGCCAGATGGAAACAATTTCTTCTATAAACTCTGAGTTAGGATTTGTACTATAGAATAATCAAGGCATGTTATGTGCAAGGCTTATTCCCCTATTTTGCTCCATCAATATTTGCTTGTGTTTTATTAAAGCCTTAGCACTCTGGGATTGCCATCGGGTAACCCAGACTGGAAACTGAACTGTATTTGTATTCTTGCTGCCTGCCTGCCGCTGGAAGTTAACGTTTCCTGCCTTACACATTAACACCATGCCAGTTATGCTTGATTACATATTACTGCTTCAAGCAGAAAAAGTGTAGAACAAAATGATTGTTTCAATCATCAGAAAAGTGGTTTGCATGTAAGGAAGGAACAGCAAAAAAAAACCTCATCATGTATTCAGGAGTGAATTTCTTCTTCAGTGTCATTCTGGTCTTCTATACGTTTCAAGGTAGGATCCTCCAGAATTAAGAACAGCTGACTTCTCTGGATGCTAAAGCTGAGAGACAGGGCTAGAGGTCCATTGGCACAGATTGGCATCTTTAAGGACCACTTCCATGTCCCTAATGAAATCCCTAATGAAATTTCACAGACAGAAAAAGATGCGGCACAACAAATTAAGGTGATTCCCAAGGTGACCTAAGAGATCAAAATAATCGGGAGAAAATGCTTCTGTTTTGTTCTCATTTGGCCATTCACCCCTTAAAGGGCTCCTTTTAAGCACAGATCATCTGGTTTGGCTAAAATGAGCTCAAAAGTTCATGGTGCAGTCCTTATCTGGAAGAGCACGTGGCAAGACACCAAAACAAGGAGATCACACCGTTCAGCACAGCGGCAGCAGTTGATGCCCCCAAACCATTGCCAGTCCCTTTCCTTCCTCGTTCTGCTCCACTCTTCCCAGACTTTGGACACAAAAGAATTCACGGAGATTTCTCAATCATTAATGAGGTCAAGGGTGAAGTCTAAGGAGGATGTATTTACTGTATTCTTACCCAGCCATCCAATTCTACACCTATTAAGGGTTTTTGTTAACTATTTGGCTTGAATCAAGCGAACGCAGGCAGCCTTATGAGGCTGAAGGTAAACACAAAGGTGGTTTCAATGTGGAGAGAGGTGTTTCAGAGAAGACCTTTTGTAATCCATCACTAATTATTTAAATGTTTAAAATGCAGTGCAAGGAGGGCAGTGCAACTGGCTTTGCTCTGGGATTACTGGGATTGCTGTCTGCTGGGTGCAAGGACAAACCCTCCTCACACCAGTCTCACGTACGCAGGGCATGTTCACTCTGAACGACCCTTTGCACAAACGAATTTTTCCCAGAATGTCAGAGACCTTTCTGTTTGGACAGAAAGCAGTGTGAAGGCAGAATTCAAGAAAATATCCCTTTCCTAATAGAAAATACTGATTTCTGCACAGCATCCATGTTAAACCCCTTTTCTAATGAATACTGAATTGTTTCTGCTCAATGAAATCTTGCAGCAGCAGAGACTCAATAGTGCTCATAGTTTGGCTGAAACAATCCCAAGGGCTATAAAAGGTGGACAGAGAGTTCATCCTGTGTCTCCAAGCTGCATGTGAGTTCCTTGATAACCAGCCACTGGTTGAAAATGTTAACCTAAAGTAATGTGATTTTACTTTCATCTTAAATTCCATTCCAAACTGTAAAAAGCGCCATGGAGAGTTTGAAAAATGTATTATAGGGTCACAAAAACATTTGGTGTACGTAAGTCAGTATCAACTTTCTCAATTGATATCAGTATCAGCTGAGAAAAATCTCAGCTTTCCTTACAATGGGGAATAAGGTACAATACAAAGATTCTATGGACGTTTTGTAAGGCTTTGCCATAGAGACCTGCACTTTCCCCCTGACGTTAATGGAAAGATTCACGCTGCATTCAGCAAAAGCCATGTTATACCCCGAGGATACGTTTATACTTATGGCATATGCAGAGAGTGTGATGCAGAGATCACCAGACTTGGAGAGACCCACGCATCACAGCCTGGGAACACACAAGCCAGCAAGCCTGGACCTGGAAGGCTGGGGCCATATTCATACTATGCTGGACCAGTTGGTTGTATTGCTCCTGGATCTGCACGACTGACTGCTGACTCAGCACAGGCGTCTCTGGACCAGTTCCAGAGCTCAGACACTTGCAGATGGTTCATTTTATCATACATTCGTGGGACAGACATGTCCTGAGTTCAAATGTGGCGTAGGCATGATGAGCTGTGATGATCCCAACATCAATTTCATTACATATCTAAGCTCTTTTTTTATGTTAAAATAGTAAGATGCTCCTTCACTAAAACACCTCTGATACAAAAGACCGGTAAAATGAGACAAGATATGTTTTAAAAAATTTATCAAGGATTGTATGAAACTCACTCACTGTTTTTAGGGATCTAGAAAGGACATCAGAGTGTGTACTCAAGTGATTCCTTCCACAGACACCAGAATCTATGACTTTTAGTCAACTCCGGGCTTAAATCTGCATCCCCAAGTGTTTGCCGAGGACAAGCCCATAAGCTCAATCAATAAGGAAAACAAGAATAATTCTTCATGGTTTATTTAACAACCACAGCAGCAGCAGGAGTCAAATTTCAAGAGGCTGCAATGACTCTACAGAGTAAACTTAGTATAACAAATAGATTGTCAAAAACCACAACCCACCCATTGATAGCAGAGGAGGAGAGACTTCGGACAGAGATTCTAAAGCGATTACTGGCTCTTTCTTTTTGACGTGTGGATTGGCAACACTTGAAAGACTTTTAATTGTCTGAAGACAGATTTTAAGAACTTTCTAAAAAATCAGATCTCCTTAAACACCTTTAAGTGATGATTTAGATATAAGCCTTAAGGGGTTTATTGATTCAGGTTGAGAGGGAAATTAAAATCTGTGTGCTGCAATCACAGTCAATCCAGAATAACATCACGCCACTTACCACTGCTACCCCGATTAATGCCAGCTGCTAAGCAATACACCATTCACCTTATTTGCCCAGGACCAGGGCTTACAGCTGGGGTCTGGGATATGGCTACATAAAAAATTAATTGGAATAGATTCTCCAGTTCATTATGTCAGCTATGATTAGCAGCCCAGGGTCTGACCTTCTTGATCCAGAGAGTTTTATGTTTTTAGCCATTGCCTCTGCGATACAGATAAGATGTCCGTGCCGTTATTTATTTGTGACTGAAAACAAGGCATGGGAGACCGTGCCAGTGAGAATGCTGTGTTCCCACAGCCTTCTTGCGTAAATATTTCTCTTTTGTCAGCAGTAAAAGGTCTGGGATGCTGATGCAGAAGATAAGAGTGCAGCTGTGCCAGCTCTGCAGAGCTGAAGCAGATGGACTCTGTGTGTGTTCAGTTCCACTAAAGGAGAAATAAATATAGGGGAAAGAAGTGGCTTCTATAAGTGCAAGTTGCACTTTGGAGCAGGAGTTCTTTCCCTCTGGCTTTCCACAAGAAGCTTGACCTCTCCTGCACTTCCAAGACCTTCTAAGTGGTGTAATGTCTCTTCTTAAAAAGACCCGATCTGATTCAGCTCACTCCTTAAATGCCTTTCTCAGCCCCAGAACGATACATCTGGAGCCACAGGTCTTTAAGACAGATGAAAATAGGTCCCCATCCATAGGATGCTGATGATGGTAGAGGGCAGAAGGCCTCTCCGATGCCTTGTTTTGGTATTGTTGTCAAGCCTGGAAGAGGTCTAATTCAAGGCTCAGACTGTCTCACACCAGCTATTGCAGAGCTTCTTCCAGCTGCACTTGAAGTATGTGATGCTGGCTTACGTGAGAGCCTGGATAATGGGCTAGGAATTTGGTCCAGCCACACAGTTTCACAAAGCACTGGAGCCAAACAGGAATATCTTGTCATGCACAAAAATGTGCCTGCAAGGACATATGTATTTACAGGTACAATAAAGCCTGTGTATTCAAATAGGCGGGTGCATGAGAGCGTGCACAGATTGGTGCAGGCACATATTTACTCCAGTAGGCAGATTTGTGGTTAAATTAATTATGCCATATTTGCTCAAGTAATACTCTACCAATTTACTCTGGTCCTTATAGTATGCTTAGTCATGCAATGTGTGTTTTATATTATTTTTTTATCAGGGTGAGAACAAGTCTGGAGTTCATCCAACTAAAACTATCTGCATAAAAAGGCACACTCGTGAATACATGTATACACACACACCTACAAAGCTCTATATTTCTGCAGATCTAAGGGCACGTGCTGGAGATCTCACAGACACACTATCTCTATTTACTTATCTACATATGTATACATCCCTATTTGTCTACAGATACACACATAGATTTATGATAATTTCCTTCTTATGGGAATAAAAGCAGAGTAAATTTTAAAAGGGTATTATGTATTATAACACAATTGAAATTTTTAATGATGAAATTATGCTATTTATACACTTTTTCTATAAGGAAATTTCTAGCCTTCATTCAGTTATACAGTTATTTAAAAAAAAAAAAACTTAGAACCCTTAAACCCTTAAAAAAAAAAACCCTAACCCTTATTTCTGATATTTCTGATGTTTTTCCAAAGCTGCCAATGAAAATAGCTCTTTCTTCTTGTCAACTCCACCTTCTACCTCTTATGCTCTGGCTGGATTTTAATGGATATTTCAGTTACTAGAATCACAAGGGGCATAGATTTCTTTGAAATAAACTTACTGTTTCTGGTACCTTTTAAAGTAAAAAGAAAGAAAAGAAAAAGATAAAAGAACACTAATTTTGATCTTGATGAGTGGCTCCAGGAGAAGGTAAACAAATAATCTTTAAAACAATGGGCATGTCCTCAGGCATTCCCACTGTTTATGAAAAGAAAAGGCTTTTATCACTGTTCTTTTTAGGTAGTCTTCCTGCCTTCAGCACAAAACCCAGATTTTTTTTTTCTTCCAGGCATTCAATTTATGATAAAAAAATAGTATTCAGGCCAAGAACCAACACACCTCTATGAATAAAGGCTGACACAATCATTTCTGCAATGGAAAATGATCTTGGTTTCCTCAGTGGAAAGATCTCGAAATTAAACTACATTTCCCACAAAACCTCTGTCTTCATTTACATGTTTACCTGTCGTGAATTATGGGAAATGCTGCCTATCCCATAGATCCAGCCCAGGAAGAGTGGGAACATCTAAGCTCCAGTGCCCCTCGGGCACTGCAGCCGCATTTGGTTCTTGGTGAGAGCATTTTGGCGTTTGAGTTTTGGACAAACAAAACAAAATGCCGTTCCCCTCCCATTTTCCTGAGGAAAAGTTCATTTGTTGTTGTTCTTAATAACTCTTTACAGAAAATTCTTTCTTTTTTTTCTTTTTCCTTACTCTTATCCAATTCAATAGGAAAATTCCTCAGCCCAGGCAGCCTCAGGACCAGAAGCCCTGAAATGATTAAAGGACAAGCCTTTCCTCCTCACCACTTAAATTTGATTGGTTTCTCATGCAACACACCAAGCCGTTTTCTCCAGATCAGCTAAAGCTTAAATATCCCTTTCATGAGCCACAAGGAGGTTCTGGTCTCACAAGGAACCATGCAAACTGGTGACAAAATTAGAAGTCACAGAGGGAAAAAAATAACAGAGGGAAAGCATCCTCCAGCTCTGGCTTAGCTGGGAAAGTTAATCCACTGAAATTCCGCTGTTTACTCAGAAAAGGAACACAAGGTTTTGGGGTTTTCTTTCCCCCTCCACCCCGAGGAAACCAGAGAACAGTTTTAAAAACACCAAACCTTCAGCATTTTCACTTAATTACAAAGTAGGAGTTGGTGAGGGCACAGCGTGGATTCTTTTTTGTGCTGCTGGCTGCATTTTTTGGTGGCTGTCATTTCAGTTTAATTTTTAGGCTCGGATTTTGTTTTGTTTTTTCTGGTTTGCCTTCTATTTTGGACACGTTCTGCAGCAACTCTATCCTTCAGTTTGGGGAACGGTTGGGGCTTTTGTTCAAGTTTTGTGGAGACTTCATTGTCTGAATGCTGCAGAGACTCAATCAGCAGCCGGAATGTCCACAGGTACCAAAAAAAGAAGTTAAACACCTAGAATGGGGAGGGGGATCAGTAGAAATGCTTAAAATAAATGGTTTTCCAATTCTTTATCTAATGCTGGTTTTGTGGAGGTATAACTGCAAATAAATCCTTGTGCATGTAAGCCTGTCTTGGTGTTGTTCATGCAAGACTTGGCTGTATTTCACTAACCTTCAGCTGCCCAAAGCTGATACAGAAGGAATTCTCCAGTTGCTGGAGCATCAAGTGCCAGAAGAGGAACTGAAGCATCCACTCACCTTGGGTGCAGAGAGGCTGAGGAGACCTTGGCAGCCTTTGAGCTCACTTTTGGGCAAGATCTATAAAATTGCAGCAGCTCAGGAAATAATTTGGTGCAAGTGGCTTGTAGGCTTCGGAAAATGAAAGCCTGGGGCTCCGAGGAGCAGCTTGAAATGGCAATAATTGATTGACGGTGAGGACATCACTAGTGGAGGTGTAGCCATGCACATCTTTCTCAAGTTGTGTAGGATCATCAGAGGTGCTCCCCATCGGCCTGGAGCAGTGGTGGTTGCTCAGTTGGAGTGAACTACCTTCAACACCCTGTTTTCTCCAAACCTGTTGATTCCTTTTCCCTATCTGTCCATCTCCAAAACAACAAAAATCACAGGGAGGTCAACAAAAACCACTTACAAAACCTACCCTAAATCCTTTCTCTTTGCCCTGCAGTTGTATATTCCACCAAGCATCATAGTTCTGGATTCCTCCTGGTAGGATGACCCCTGAAATCCAAAACTTAAAATACTTTCTTAAAAAAATGACAATAAAAATATATTTTTATAGGCTGCTTACATGCCCCTTGGAAGAAAATCCCTTCTTAAAGACTTTATAGTTGTCCAAGAGCTTTAGACTTTTATTTGCTTTTGCTCTTCAATAAAGAAAGGGCAAGAGTAAGAAAAAAATACAAAGGCTTTCAATCCCCTCAGATGTTTTTGTTAAATATGGGGATGTTTTAAATGTCTTAATAACACGTCTGCGCCTTGAATTCTTGGAGGCTTGGGGAAACTACCTAGCTAAGTGGAAATGTAAATAAAAGCCATTTGCAGCTAACAAAATGAATAATGGCATTTTACATTACCCTGAAATCCCAGATAGCTTGGCCCGGCTATTACCACCCTCTTTGATTGCTCAGCCAGACCACAGAGTCCCCTGCGAGCCAAAAGCCATCCCCTCTGCTGCGGTTACAACAACCTCCCAAAGATGATGGTAGCTGGCAGTTTACTTCGCGTGGCCATTGAGTGTTCCAGTGACAAAGTAGAGCGGAGCCGCCTCGGTTGGGCTTCAGGATGAAAGAACCCCATAGTTACAGCATCTGCCTTTTCCCAGTTACTCCCTTTTGCTGTCCCATCCCACCAACCACACTCCATGCAGTTTCGCTTATTTTTATCTACTTCGGCAACAGAACAAGAGGGAGGGAGGGGAGAGAAGAGGGAAAGGGGAACAGATCCACAGCATTTATTTTTTCCTTTCTGAAAGGCTCATGGCTTCCAACAACAAACATTAATGCAATAAACAGCTCGTGCAGGGCCCCAGTCAGTTCCCACAGCTGTTTCCAGACATCTTAGTTTGCTGACCTCAATAAATAGCCTGATAGTAGGCTCAAAGTGACCATAAGCATATTAATGTTTTTATTATGACTATTAATAATACTACTGTTTTCGTTCCCTAAAGACCAGAACCCGTTTTGCCAGGGAACATACAAACCCTGAGGACCAAATTCTGGTCACCTGCCCAACACACTCAACTTGACTATTATGGCACCTAAGGGTGCCAAAAGAGCAATGAATTATTCAGCCAGTGGGATTATTTTACGTCATGTCAGGCCACAGTGAGGCCACAGGCTTTACTAACTCCTGATCAACACTCGTAAGTCATAGAATCGTGGAGTCATAGAATGATAGAATAGTTTGGGTTGGAAGAGACCTTTAAAGACCATCTAGTACAAACCCCTGCAATGGGTAGGGACATCTTCAAATAGATCAGGTTTCTCAGAGCCCCATCCTCCAAAGGGGTTCTAGCCTAATTTTAGACATCTGCATGTTCTCACCCAGTATAAACTGTGCATCTCAGTGTCCATTGGGACGAGCAGGGTTATATCTGTGAGGCAATTCATCCCAGGACAGTTGTTTGAGGTCAATGAGATGTGATGAATGACCTCCATAAGGAATCTATTACTCTTCATTTACCCCAGAGGAGTCTGAATGATGAACTGGGGCTACAGAAAGTCCCTATGTTAGATCAACAAGTGTAACTGTTAGTTTCCTGCATTAGCATGTTTTAATGGCACCATAAGCACTCCCTGATGTCTCTTCAGTAGCTTGTCCTGCGCCTGGAAAAAGTACTTCATATCTCAAGACCTTGAAGGTAACTTTCTCATCTGACTGGCTTCAGTTGTGCATCCTGAATGTCTGGAGGAACAAAAATAACGAGCAATGCTCATTACTGTCTGAAGTCTCTCCGAGCCAGGGTAAAGCAGTTGATGGAAGTCTGCAAAGACTAGAAAAACGGGAGTTCAATACTGGTCAGCACAAAAGTGCCATCACCTAAGTGTCTAACACATACTGAGCACCTGTGTCAATGAGACAGCAGGTCTGAGACCGTCTAATGTAATTAACTGTGTGTACCTGGAAACCTGAAAGTGTGACAAAGTAATAACTGGGTAGGAAAAAAAGCAGAACTGATGCATAGTTAAGAAAGGCAGCCAAAGAGGGGATGCAGGCCAGACAGAGGGTAGAATTGTTCTTCCTAGTGGGCTGCCATAACATATGATTCATGCAAAAGAACCAGTTTTTAAGGAAAACAAAAATTCATCCATAGGAAGAAGTAGTTCATATCAAGTTTATTACCTGATGATGCTGAGGGTTTTCTTAAAACTTGCTGATTTTCACCAAGAAAGAAATCTGAGTTGCGGATCACAGAATTACCTATGTGGCTGAATAAAGCTAAGTCAAGGTCCTTCAAGAGGTGAGTTTAAAAGGAAGAGAAAGGAAGAAAAGAAAAGAGGAGGGGAGAAAAGAAAAGAGGAGGGGAGAGAAGAGAAGAGAAGAGAAGAGAAGAGAAGAGAAGAGAAGAGAAGAGAAGAGAAGAGAAGAGAAGAAGCCACAAAACCAACTTCATGGGGTCACCTACTATCAGCTTGATCCACCATAATTAATGCAAGTCCCGCTATTAATATACATGGATGTTGATGACACTGTACTAGAGGAAAGAGGTTCATCTGCAATGAGGGATGTATCCACTTTAAGACTTGATGCAGCACATCATGGATTACCCAGCAAACAGAACTAGAAATCCACTCAAGGAACAGCCTTCTCTGTAGACATGATTGAGTTTTAACCAACACGGCAGAAAAACAGAGGGAATACAGAAAGGGTTGGATGTCACACTTCCAGCCTCCTGAATGCCACTTAAGAGAGCCTCACATTCTACTGCCTTAACCCAGACACAAGCCTTGCATTTTCTAGCACATGAAACCACACTCCCAAAAGAGGCTGGGGTTGTACCCATGTCATTACAGCAATTGCAGGCACAGAGCAGGGACTTAAAGTATAGGTGGCTTTTTTTTTTGCAGCATAGTAAACTGCTGCTCCTTCTAATTAAATGTAATAAAAGCAGTCATTTGTGTGAGATGATTTTTCAGACTTTAAGCCCTCAAATGCTCAGCTCCTAAACCAGTATCACAATGCCCCACATGGGTTCCTAGTTCTTATAATTACTAAAATTATGGTCTACCTTGGACTGTACAAATGCAGAGTAAGGAGAAAAATAAATGAGAACACTATTGCCCACTCGCAAAGATCAGCTAGATCCCAGAAAACTCTACCAGTAGCCAAGATGTCCTCTTCTTAATCCCTTCTAGATGGGTACCTCACAGCCCTGCCCTCAGAATGTTGATACCAGAACATAGAAGAAGATACTGCAGGAACCTAGTGCTACCTACTCATACAGTACAGAAATACAGATATAAAAGGAGCTACACAGAAAGTGAAGGCCCATCTGGCAAGAGTAAGAGGAGCAGAACTGAGCCTTTCACTGAGAATCTGGCCCAGATTAGGTGTCCAAGTCTAAAAAAGTTGGCTAATAGTACTTGGAGGTCACTAAAGCAATAAAAATTTTATTTGGCCTTGCAACTAACAACAGAATTCTGATAACACAGACATAAAAGCAATAGTTCCCACCACCCTGCAGGAGGTTATAGCACTTTACCCCTTGCTCCTGACAATGTCCATATGCCATAAATGAGTTTAACTGCTCCCCTTAAAATCAGGTCTTTGACAGTTGTGTCTTTGAGTCCAGTGGAGCTACCACTGGAATAATATTTCTACCAACATGGGACAGGACAGTGAGCTCTGGTTTCAGTGCTGTTTGCTTTGTGAGGCTCTGCTGGGTGACTGGCCCCATTGTTCAATACTGAGGCGGACACTCTGAGTCACTTCTTGTAGAAAATCTGGTTTTTATAAAGAACTGACAACCCCATGAGTCATTTACCTTTGTTACCAGTTGGAACCAAAGGGATGATGGAGGACAGGGTACTGAAAGCAGAAGCTGGCTTCCTCTGGGAGATAGTGAATTTGATCTTCAGCACAGCCCAAAGCAAGAGGAGGTCCAGAAAGGACACACACAAGCTGCAAGCTAATGGACCAGATTTGGGTTAGGAGTTTCTCTGGCCCAGAAATAAAGAGGAGAACTATTATGAGTTTCTAGGGGAAAACATGCCTCAGAGACAGCCCTGAAACATGAACCAGGACATGGGTGTAACCTCACTTCCCATGGGGATTAGCTTGTACTTCTCACCTTAAATTACTCCACGGAGGTCATACTCAGATGAACAAGCTTTTTAAATGTCCTGTGTCATGTCATGTTTCCAGCATGACACTCTGTACTGACTCCTATCTCACTGTCTCCTGTATCTAGTCTGGGATTTACAGGGCAGAATCACACTTTCTTCTCTGCTCCATGATTGCATATGTCCCTTTCCAATTTGAGCTACTGGATCCTTTGCCCAAAGTCCTGGAGTAGAGAAAGACCATGGCTTTTCAAACTTGGCTTTGACCCGTACCCTGTCATCTGACTTTGCAAAGACCATAAATCTCCCTATGACATGGCCACACATGCTGAAAATGCACCCAGCTTCCCAGACGTGTTCCTACCATCTGCTGTACTACAGAAGATCTCACCTTAGGAGAACTGCTCATTGAAAAGATGCTCATGTCACACCGGTAATAAATGATTACACCTTTGTTCACATGTTGATCCAGCTGCTTTGTCCAAGATTTGAAGAAAGCGTAAACGAGAGCGGTCTGTTTTCCACTCTTCTTTGCTCAATCCTGACCTATCTGGTTAGATGTGAACACATGCAGAGCCTGCACAGATCACTCTGGGTTGTTTGGACATTATCCCTCCTTCTTCATCCAAATCACTGACATGCAGTCCAGGACAAAGTCTAAGCCATTTCTGGCAACAAAAGGGATCGAGAAACATTCCTGCTCCAACATCCTCCTGATTTCTCAGCTCTACTCTGAGCTCTGGGAGAAACTCTATCAGGTTGCCTGAACGTGGAAATGCCTGCATTTCACAGGTGGGGGCTGGATGAGATTCCCTTTGTGGCTTCAGAAAATCCCTGTCTGAGAAAAGATAATAACTGGAGAAGAGCCCAAGCCACAGAACTGGGATCTGAACTCATCTGCTTAGATCTGTTCACCTGCAGGAGCAAAAATGCTGGGATGAAACCAATGCCTCGGTGTAGAGAGAAATGGCCTTGCAATGATTAAAGCCAGTTGCTCAGCCACAGAGGAAATCTGCCTGTGTCTATGGCCTTTTGGGGGTTGATTTCATGTGATGTGAATTCTTAGCCTTGCTGATTTTGTATTCTACCTTGTCTCCTAAAGACAAGAGGGTAAGTGCTCCGACTGTGGCTTCACCCATGTAGGAAAGCCTCTCTGTCACCTTGCTGCATCCCCTCGTGGCTTTCACCCCATGTGCCAATAACAGCTAAACTTGAGATAAACTCCTACAAATTTATACCAGACTTAATGAAAACCAACATCCAAATAGGGCCAAGAGGCTTGACAACGTCTCCCACCTAGAGAAAAGCTGCGGCGAGAGCTCCAACTTTATTAATGACCAGCGAGATCACATGGAGGAAGATTTATGGAGGCTCCAACTAAGATAAATTGGTCTTCTCGGTTCAAAGAATCCACTTCCAGCCCCAGGGAACCTCTGGTGCTCTAAAAGGTAGAAGCTTACACGCAGCCTCCTGTTTGATTCAGTGAAAAAAAATCAACCAGCCTTGAAATACACTGGAGAGCAGATATCCTGGTTTCCACTGTGCAGAAAATGGCTTTGTTTTGTATGTGTGGAACGATTTTTGGTCAACTAGGGTTTTTGAGCTGTGAGAGCTCTAGTGACACTTTTCCAGGCATTTTCCTTGAATCCTTGAAAGGTAAAAGATCTTTTCAGCTAAAAGGAGGCTTATTTTTAATAAAAGTGAACAGAAGGCAGAGGGAGAGAAAATGTGGCTATGTACTCACCTAACTCCAAGGTCCAGGACTTGAAAAAACCTAAGATTAACCAATTTGGTCTTAGAGAATTTCCAGCATTCGCTGCCAATCCTGCCTTGAGATAAAGGTCATTACGAGCACTGACAAAATGTGACCCTCTTGTCCCCCAGATAAGATTAACTGACTTTCTGCAGTGTACGCTTAGCACTCTGTGAGAAGATCAGCTTCTGCAGAACACATTACAGAACCATCAAGGAGAAAGAAATTCCTGTAAACTTTTCCATAAAAATGTTTCTTGGGACATGAGCCAGCTGCAAAATTGAGCACTGAAGAGATAACCTTTTGGAGATGTCCCCAGAAAGGAAATTTCATGTTCCTGATGATGACAACCTTTTTGCTATCAGAGGAGATAACTCCTTTGTGCCTGAATTGTAGAAAAAGGATTAATAAGGGTTGGCATTTCATCATCAAGAGGGGACAAAGTGCTTGGATGGTAGAGCCATTTTCAGGCTGAGACAAACGTCAGATTGTGAGTTATATGAGCAACATAGAATTATACACAACAACATATACCAGTGAGTGGGCTGTGTGTTCCTCTGTGTAATTTACTGCCATCTCATTGATGTGGTCAGATTGGAGTATTATTTGTAGGCATATTACAAATCTTTGTTGGCTTTAAGGAAAGGAAACATTTACATTGGCCAGACATTTGGGATAATAAATCAAAAACTCAGCAATCCATTAAAACAATGTAGATAGGAACCTGAAGGCAGATTTCTGGACAAGTTTCAGAGCCCCTGTTAGAGAGAAATTAGGCAACAGAAGGGCAGGGAACTTGACATACTGATGATGTTATTTCAAATCCTCCTTTGAATGGGCAAAAAGGATCTTCAGTCGCTGTGGGTGGCTGTGCTGTTGCCTGCTGAGTTCCTGTCCTCCAAAACAAGGCTGAAACCCCCCAAAATGGCAGAGATTCTCTTTCACCCTCTTCCATGCTCTGCCCATTGCAATAAGATCATGGACAGGTCTGGTGAACAGGGATTTCAGGTAGTGTAGGATAACCTTGTCATGAAAAGGGGTGTCCACCTGGCCAGAAGGATTCAAGGAACATATGAGGTAGCTTTTGACCATCATCTACATGGCCCACAACATGCACCAGGTGTGTCATGACCACAGCAGAAAGATCTGTCCAAAAGTCTTCAGTAGGACTGCCTTGAGATGGGGGAAAGGGAAGCCCAGACTCCTACCAGGTGACTTGATGAAATCTGGCATGTGCCAAAATGCACAGCCAGTCCGGGCCACTCAGAGGGGGACCTCTTCACTGCAGCTTTGGTGAAGACCGGAGAAGATGGACCAACAGCTCTCCATGACAGTGCAGTGATTGGGATTTTTGGTCCAAAAAATCCCAAGACCGCCTCTGTCTGCGTAATCAGAAACCATTCTGAGAGGGGACAGTGGTGCAAGAGAGCTTGTCCCTTTGATGTCTGACCTTATAAGTGATTTACAACGAGCCTGGACCATATTTACACCCTCCAAGCCAGCATTTTGAGGCCCCAGGAACTGACAGTGGAAATTGCATGACTGATTTGTCGGAGATTCTCATGGTCATTATTTTTAGATCATCTGTGTGTGGTACAGTCTTTACCTCAGTTTAGTATGAGTCAGTTGGAATCAGCTACTCCATTATGTTATACAAAAGCTCTTATTTTCTCTCAAAACTCTGGCAATGAACATACCAGAGCGCTGTTAGCTTCCTTGGCTCTAAGTGATAACTGAACTATACAGTGCCAGAAGTAAAATGCATTACAAAAATGTGCTCAGGGGAAGAAAGGAGCTATAAAAAGTTTTCTAGGTACAACACATGGCACTGCAGCAGACTGGAAATAGATGGGGCTTTTAAGCTGTACAGATTGACAGGAGCTACAGAGGTGCCAGAAATGGTGATGTTGCTGTTAAAAGAAACCAAAGGCCACGTGCAGTTGAAGCTTAATGGATAAAATTCAGTGTTTCCAATGCTGAGTTAAAATCAATAAAAGGAGTACATAAGCTAAATGCTTAAATCAATTATAAACTGGATAACAGTACCTGAGGAGTAACACTAATAATCTGTTAAACTCTTGATCTCCGCTCAGAGGATAATTATCAGAAGCGCAAAAAGATCAAACCAATTGAAGAAAAAATTGAGGATATTTTACTGAGAATAGAGAATTTCCCAACACACTGTGGAATGTCACTTGGTGACTGATGCTTTTTGAAGGGTTCCTGTTAGCAAAGGGCAGAGTTTAGAAGAGGAGTTTGATGACTGTTGCCCTGGGAATCACAGCAAGAACAGAAAAATCAGCAAAGTTGATAAGATCACTGTTTCTGGTCAGGAGAGAAAGGAAGGCAGGAAGGCAGGAAGGCAGGAAGGAAGGAAGGAAGGAAGGAAAAAAGAGAAGGAAAGAGAAGGAAAGAGAAGGAAAGAAAAGAAGAGAAAAGAAAAGAAGAGAAAAGAAGAGAAGAGAAGAGAAGAGAAGAGAAGAGAAGAGAAGAGAAGAGAAGAGAAGAGAAGAGAANATAAGTCCCAAGAAAACTAAATAAATATGAATAAAGGGGGAATAATTTATTATTTCGAGGAAAGGAAGTTCTGGGAGAAAATGCTTCTCTTTTTTCATGCTTGATGTAGAACAAAACTCTGATCTGCATTTATCACTGTTCAATTATGGAAAGCTTCTACTGAAGCATGGCATCTCTTGACATTTGCTCAACAGAAAATGAGGGGGAAAAAAGTGCTTAGAGAGTGACGGCAGGCTCACAGGGGACATGCAGATGTACAGAGAAATATCTCCATGTATTTGAAGTCCTAGGATCTACCACTGCTTTGTGGATGCTAAAATATGAAACAACATGGATATCTGTGATGTCCCATCAGACAACCTTCTTGAAGATTTTGCCATGGTAAAAGTAGGAAAGAATCAGGGTGCTCAGTGGACAAACTGGGCAGAAACTCTTTTAGCTGATGAAACAAAATAGGAGTGATTCATTTTTGACCCAGGAAAATGGTAAAAGGCAATAAAGCCTTTTGCTGTGGCAATCTCTTTAGATGGGAATGGATGGGTTCAGGGAAGCTCTGAATACTTGGGCACTGGATGCTGTTGAATTTGCCGTGAGGTGGAAATGAGATCAGGCTGACTTGATTTTAAAGACTTTGGTGAAATATCAGGTAAGGCATAGCAATCCCAAAAAACATGCCCATAAAGAACTTATGTATAATGAGTGGCACAAATGTCAATAAACTGATGTTTTGGCAATACCAAGAGATATTCTAATAAGTTGTAATAATAGCACTCTGTCATTCTCCTGGACACAAGTCCTTTAACTCTTCTGATTGCTTGCTTCTGTTCAGAAAAGGAGGCTGGATTATGAGAAGGAAAAAAAAATAGAAAAAGAGATTGCCAGCAAGGGTTTTCCTCTTTATGATTATTTCTTGGCTTTTGCTCATAATGAATATTAACTGCTGCTCTTCATTTCTTCTTAACTAAGTCCATGTCTATAATGCTTTTATTACCCAGAGTCGAATCTAAAAAAGGAAACTTCTCCCAGTCCCATGCAGGGATAGAATTGCTTCTTTTGCCTAGATGAAATTAATTCAAAAGAAAACTAACATTTTTGAGTCCTAGAACCTGGTATAAAAAGTGCTCACTGTTACCAGACCAGGGTGATCAAGGTGCTACAAGGGTGCTGCAAGAGGAGACACAGGTTTACGTGGCAGCCCATCACACCTCAGCAATTACCTGAAGGCTGAACATTGCTAGTCACTTCGGTTAATGATATTGTCATAAGGAACTGCAGCTCTAAATCATATTAATTTGAATTGTCAGTTATCGATATGTCAGGCTGGAAAAGACAGTGTGGGGAATTGTTCTTTTAACAGACTCTGGCATAATCCAGCTGGAATGGTCTGTTCCATTAGGCACAGCTCACTGTGTGCAATGTGGAAGAGGTAAAACTCAGAGCAGTCAAGGTGACCTCTGCCAGACATTTTGGCTTTGTTTTTTAAATAATTCAGAGAAATGCATGTCTGAGAGCAGAATTTCTACCTGCACAAGCAGTGCACTGAATAGAATAAAAGATGAACCATTAGACTTAGCAGCAATGAACACAGTTAACTCTTGCAAGACCACAGTTAAAATGCAAAATTATTTCAGTGTGTAAGCAAAAAAGGATATTTTAACAGTCTGCTTCAGATTTGGAAATATCTCTGTCAAGTTTTTGGACCTTTCTATTGGTTGGAAGGAAGCCTAGCTTAAACTAAACACTTATTTAGACCCTCCACATGGATGTTGATAGATTTTCAGGCACTTAAAGATTCAGGCAGTTCTCAGCAGAGGAGGAAAATAGAAATAGTTCCGTGAGGACCTATTTTAAGAAGGGAGGGGTCTTACCCAACTTCTAAGTAGCTAAAAAGTGAGAGAAATTTTGAAACCCCTTGAATGCTTCCAGCTTTGAGCCAAGATGTGGGCTCTTCTGCCTGTTGCATGGTCTTGTCACGCCCTGCAAAAGAGCTGTACACAATTAGACACCAGCCCTTTACTGATTTTCAGGGGAGTACACTCACTCAAATAAGCCCTGCTGAGCTCATCATCACTCGGCCAGGACCTAGCAGTTGTGGACCCAACTGTTTTGCAAAGCAAAGTATTTGCAGCGTGGCCAAGCTCCATGAACTGGCTTCTCCATTTGCCAGAAGTTGGGGACTGATTTAGTCTCTTTAACCATTCGCACAACAGTTCCTTTATCACTCCTCTGCTCCACTAAAGGAGAGGTGGTACATAACTGTTTCCCAGAAAAGCTGCCAAAAACATGAACTATTAGTTTCTAAGAAGAATAAACCCTCCCTGGACAGTTGTTAACAACCAAGTCTCAGAGGGTCTGATGCCTTTTTTGTCCTTTTTCTTTAAGCCCTTGGGTCTGACCAACCCTCCGGCTCAGTCCTGAAGCTGTCTCTGTTTCCCATAACTCTTAAACAATATCTTGGGTCAGATTCTCAAACTGAACTAAATCAGTTTACCTCCACCGGCCTCAAAAGGACAAAGCTGATAGATACCAGCTGAACACCTCTGCCTCATCCAAAAGATTCTGCTGATTTACACCCACAAATGTCTGGATCAATATCTCTCAAACGCCTGCCTTGTTTTTGTGATAGATCTTTGGCTGCTATTAAAGTTCAGCATCCTCTAGGAGCATCTCCTAGTAAGCCTGGCCAGCAGGACTGGGTGAGAGAGAAAATCAAGGCTAATCTTGAAAACAAGTACCTTTAATGGAATTAATTTGGGAGTGTTTTCTGTAAAGGAGTCCAAATTTCCTCCTCTCTCACAATTTTTTTTTTTTTTCCCTCTACAGATATTCTCAGGTACTACAAACAACACTCCTTAGAAAACCTGGGTGTGTACAAGCAATTAACACAGCTACCTCTTTGCACTCCCTTTCTTAACTGGGGTACAGGTACAAAGTTCATTCACTCTAGCAGAATTCTGTCTTGAAACCGTTGAAATATCAGCCTTTTGATGAATCCTGCCCAGCATCCATTTTCGCATATAGATAGGAATCTTGGAGGCAGAATCAAGCAAGGAATAGAGGGATGAAGGGAGGAAAGAAGGGCAAAACACCAACAGTTCTGCATCCTATCGATCTTTGGTTTTACTGCTGCTATATTTAAAGTGTGAAATTCTTTCTGAAGATAATAACATCTGTTTCTGTGGCATCTCTCTCTCATCTGGGGCTGTTCTTCATTTCCACTCCAGCTTCACAAGAATGCCCCCATGGAAATGCTTTTTTCTTTCTCCTGTTTACTAATGACAGTGCTAAATAAACAAAGGAATACATCAGTCCCTTCGATCAGCTACTTGGACCGGTTATTCCAGTATCCTGTTTCAGCAAGTGTCTTATCGAGCACCTCGTAACAAATATCCAGTTTGACTGAAAATCAGAATGTCTATCAGAAAAAAAAATAATAAATGAAGCTACATTATATTTCACCCCAAAAAGCTGTGGATGGCACACATAAGAGAAAAACATCCATGTTGATGTAAGATGTAGTTTGATAAATTTCTGGGGAAGTTTAAATTACAGGCAACACTATAATCTCTGAACTCAGTGAGCCAGGAGGCTCCTTCTAATCACGAGTCTGAAGCAGGTGAAAGTCTCCACAGATCTTGGTGGCAGTCAGTTTTATTCCACTGCAGGATGAACAATTTCTGGCCTTACGCCAGCCAAACTCCACAGCAGTACTCAAGTTCCTGAGGATTAAAATATTCCTTTATTTGCATCTGAAATCCTCTTAGGGAAGCAGAATGACAAGAATGAGAAAGTAAGAGTATCCTGCCCATTCCTCTGCAGGGCCATATCCTCATATCTTAGCCTTAGGATAAGAATTCAGGTGAGCAACGTTTAAGGCTTGATTCTGCCAAAGACAATGACCTGGGTCTGGAAACTAATGAGAGATAGTCCCAGGACAAACCTTTCAGGTCCCAAGATAGAAAGTTGGGATTGATAGGGATTGATCCCTATCAATAAATGATGTGTGGGAGACACGTCAGGACCAGGGGACTTTGAGGGGCAGCTTGGTTTCTCCTATGAAGTTTCCTTTTAGGACATCATTGCCCCAGCTAAGGTTATGCCTGGGTTTCCTCACACAGGTGATCATGCATCGCACTCTGCTGATATCTCAAGTACAGGGAGGGATCATAGGGCAGAAGAAAGGCTGTGGTGCAACCCTGTGAGACAGGAGTCAAATTGTATGAGTCCTGGCACTAGATTTCCTGAAGTCTAATACAGACCAGGCAAATTTCTTCTCACTTAACTTCAATCTTTGACACTGTAGATACCTACAGCTATCCTGGGCCAGAAATAGTCCCTGTAAGGAATGATTCATCCCATCAAGAAGTGTCCAGTGATATTTTCGGGCACTGAGGGGAGATTGCATGGCCTCAGTCTTCTGATTATGAGGAATGTCATCTCCTCCTGTCCTGTCTTCCACCTGCTAACCCGGTGTAGATGTCTTGGATCCCACAGTGATCCGAGACAGCACGAGGTTCCTAAATATCAATTCAGTCCCACTCTAGATGTCTGCATGGGACAAACTTCTCTCTATAAGGCTTCATTTTTCTCCATTGACAACAAAAGTAAGTCAAGTGCAACTTGTTCAAATGGAGACATCTACTTTATAGGCACCTGACATTACCTGTGAAGGATCTTAGCACTATGAGCATGTGACTTGAGCCAGGTTCATTCGGTTCCTGAAAAATAATGGATTTACTGTCCCCACAGAGACTTATTCCTAGCCATAGGGCCCAGCCCTGTATTGTTTTGCAGTGTTTCAGACGGAGAACTGATCTGATTGAAAGTGATTAGTGATCTGTGTGGTCTCATAAGGAATGATTTGGAAATGCGTGGCCGGGGGTAGAAAGTAGGGCATGACTGTTTTTTTTGCAGTAATTGCATGAGTAATTACTGCAATAAAAAAGGAAATTACAAATAAAAATTTGCTTCATAGCAAATATGAAAGCAGAGCCTGAGCCTGTACTGTTGGTTAATCTCAGTCTCTGAAGCCAATTCAATAGGATGGTTTTCTGAGTTTTTGCTTGAACAAGAAATCCCAGGATCTTCCCTTCCCTGTAGTTCACAGAGAGGCCTGTCTCCCATCAGGTGGTAAAATAACATTCCCCCTCTCCAAGCTGCAGATCAGAGCAGGCCCCTTGGCTGGTAATTCAACTCAGAGGGTTGCCAAGTAAGAGATAAGATGCAGGTGGGAGGGAAGGAAAGAGGGAGGAAGCTACGAGAGGAATAGTTTGAAGAGATAAGAAAAGAGTGTACAAAGGCACTTCCCAAACAGACCTTCTCTAACACATCTGTAGCACCTCAACTCCATGTCTTCGGGCAAGGGACATCTCCCAAGCAGAAGAACATGCATGGAGTCATGTGGTGGGGAGAAGAGAGGTGACACTACAGGTGTATCTGAGACCTAGGGCAGCGTTCATCATTCTTCAAGGCTCATATGCAAACTGCATGGACGTCCCTCTAACCACAACTATCTTTATGTCTTCAATTTACAAAGTACTTTCAGTTGGGGTAGGTTACAGACTACCCAGAGAGTTTAAAGTCAATAGAACCACTAGATCAACTTATCCGAACTTTCTTCATCGCAGGCCACAACACAGTTCATCACAACCCTAAGGAAGAGACCTCTTGAAACCCTTTAAACATTTAGCATCCACACTGTCTTCGACAGCCAGTTTCATAGCTATGCTTCATATGAAAAATTATCTCCTTTGGCTTCTTCTGTACCTGCTACCCAGCACTTTTCTTTGATTGCAGAAATGCTGGTAGTGCAAAATACAATGAGGAATAGTGCCCTAGTCACCTTCCTCATGCCATTCAGGATTTTATTAGCCTGCTGGAGCAGGTTCAAGCACAGTGCATTCCACACCTTGCCCAACTTTCCATCACCCAAGCTGGCCCACAGGCAGGTTTTAGGGGTATATTTCATGGTATCCTAATAAACCAGTCACACTCAGGTGCAAGGAATTCTCTAGTTCTCTGGAGGGTGTTTTCTAGCTGGGACTGAGACTACATTTGCAGAAAACCAATATGGAAAGGCAAGAGACAAGGTTTTTTGAGAACAGTTTTGGGTCTTGACTGTAGGAACAAAAATAGCCACAATTGGAAAAGGTAAGACAACTCATTCATGACTAGATCTTCCTCTCTTTGAGCTCACCATAAAACTCCCACTGACCTGAGTGCTGAACCAAAGTAGTCTGGAGTTCAAAAGTGTGCATGGATTTGATTTAGAGGAGGAATTCTGTCCTCAGAAAAAATGATGGCAATATCTCAAGTTCTTGCCTCCTTTTCCTTGTTATCCTCACCACATCAGTGGCTGGACTGCAGGGTCCCACTCCAGTGGGTGGAAGTTATTTTTCAGATGTCAGATACATGAAAACTTCTCATTTTGTGCTATGAAATCAATGATGCGATAAATTAATTTAGACTCTTTCTGTGGCTGGAGGGAAGGAAACTGGATGAAAGAAGAAAACGGGACTCTGTGGTGTTGTTTTGTTTTGTGGTCATTGAGGTTTTTGTGCTTGTTTTATACTACCCTTCAAGATTTTGATGCAAAAGGTTGAAATGTGTAGATAGTTCATACAAAACACATGTTTAGATAAAGAACATACTGAGTTTTTCTTTTTCTGTCATTAGTCTTCCCACTATGGAAAGACACAGTAAGAGCCTGAGGATATCAGTTAGTGGCAAACCAACACACACACATACAGAGGCATGATAAAATGCTCACCCCTTTTTAACACATCTTTCAATGCCTGAAGGCCAAATCCCAGATTTCCAAACATGCAGAAATCTCATGGAGGCCCCTTCTTGGAGGATCAAAGTTGGAGGAAGAACTTTGGCTTCAAACTCGTGTCCTGAAACAGGAGCTGCCATTGCTTTACTACTTTCTACATGTCATGCCTCCTAGGATAAGTTCTAGATATCACTTCTGGGATAGTATTCTCTGTTTTTCTGCCTTCTAAGTCCTATAGTTTCAAGATAAGTTCATCTTGAGATGTTTGGAACAAACTATGCTGGATCCAGAATAAGAGTGTCCCTGTGCAATGTTGCTGGGTTAGAAAATTTCTCTGCACTTTCTGTTCTCATTAGGACAACTTTCCTCTGCCAAGTAAATACTGTGCTTTGAAGGTTAGCTGCTCCCTTATGGATGCTCTAGAAACATTCCCTCTGTTGCTGTGGCAGTAAAAAATAAACTTATAGCAAATGGAAATTGCATAATAGCTCTAGGTCTATTGACCGGACAAGAAATGCAAAAGATATCCCTATCTAAAATCTTCAGAGTGCGACAGTTACCCACACTTGGCAGCCTCAGATGAGGGGATCATATTTCTTCCAGACCTCCCACTAAAATATGCAGCTACCCCACATGAGGCTGTGTTTTTTTATTGGGAACCCTTTGAAGCCATTCATCTTGCTACAAATGAACTTTGGCTTTATTATTCCTTGTAAAAAGACAGGGCAAGGAAGGCAAATTTTTTTCTGACAATGACAGTGCTTCTTTATATTTTGACCTTATAAACAACCCCAAGTCCCCCAAAATGCCAATTATGACAACAGTTCAGCTGTAATCACTGTGAAATGGCCCGTTTGGTCATCATGACCATTATGGCAAGGACATTGGGAAAGTCAAGCACTTCACGGTGCATAGAAACTTCCAGGAACAAACAAAAGATTCTCCACCCTGCTGTAGGCACAAAATCAGAGTTGGACACTTCTCACCTCTTGGACATCCTTTACGATTGAAAGAAAGATCATAGAATCATAGAATAGTTTGGGCTGGAAGGGACCTTAAAGATCGAGTTCTAATCCCCTGCCATAGGTAGGGACATCTCTCACTAAACCAAGTTTCTCAAAGCCCCATGCAACCTGGCCTTGAGCACCTCCAGGGATGGGGGAGCCACAGCTTCTCTAGGCAACCTGTTTCAGTGCCTCCCCACCATCACAGTGAAAATATTTTTCCTAATATCTAATCAAAGTCTCCCCTCTTTCAGTTTAAAACCATTTCTATTCATCCTATCACTACGCTCCCTGATAAAGAGTCCCTCTCCATGGGAGTGTGGGGAATATCAGCTGAATCTGCTTGCAAATTTATCAGCAACTTGCTACCATGACACCCTTAATGAAACTGCTGGAAAGCAAAAAGCTCAGAAATATGTAAATGTAGCACCTGTGTGCCATCAACAGTATGTCCAACCGTGTTGGAATGACTGGTTATTCGCTGCTGACTCCATGCTGCTTCCTTGTCCTAGGAGGGACTAGGAGATACTACCCAAAAAGTCCACAGCCTTTTTATACCCAAAAGTATCCAGAAAAGTCCACCTTGCCCTCAGTTGTGTCACCAAACTCCCAGAAATTCTGTTTGGCATAAAGAAAAGCCCAGATTGTTCCACTGACTGTTGTAATTATTTGGTTTCCTTAATTAACCTTGTTTGAAAGATTTAAGCCAGCATCCACTTGAAGAATATTGACTTAAGCCCTCTGCATTTCAAGTCCCCAGCTGGGGACTGAGGGTAATGCTGCACTCTCTCTTCGGGAATTCATCAGAGATTCAGAATTCATCAGAGACTGTGTTTCTGAGCCCATGCTTTTGCAGCACCTGACTCAGCAAAGCCACTGGGTGCTAACATCATGCAAACAGATACTTGCAATAAAGAATAATAAATAGTTTGTTGTCTTTCTTTCCCTTCCAAGAGCTGTTTATCCGTCTCTGAATAGTTAAATAAAAAGACTTAAAAGTAACAACCGACATACATTACAGCAAGAGTCAGGCAGGCATTTCAACCAAAAGGATTAATGCCAAAGCTGAATCTGTCAGTCTATCATTATTTCTCACTTGATTAATCCAAACCCCATCAAAGCCTGTTCAAAGACTCCTGCTGACTTTCATGGTGTTTGGATCAGCTGTTTTGCAGTTTTCCCAAAGAAAACAAAGCCAGCACGATGAAAGAAATGTGAAGAGACAGGAGAAATACAAAGACCAAAGCTAGACATTGAGCATCTCCTAATCAGGAGGCAACTTTATCCCATGGGATCGCTAAACAATAAATAAATAAATGTTTGGAGATATGAACAAATTCTGAAAGACAGAGTAGATCCTGCAACTTGTTGACTCATAAGCGAGGAGGGCTCTGTGCGGTTCTTTCCTCACATTAAGCACAGGGCCGATTTCCCTTAAATTAAAGACTATGTTTACAGGAAGCCACCAGGATAAATTGAGGAGCTTTTAGCTCTCAACTTCACTTGTTGTCTCATGAGTTTGGTACAGACCTTCTGCAGGACCCTGGTCACATCTGTCAACCTTCTGTAGGCTTCTCATATACCTTGAGTCTAAGAATATACCTTGGGCACAGGGACATGGGATGCTTATTTTTGGGCAACCAAATCCCATGCTGTATATGTCAGTGAGACCCGTGGCAACTTCTCTGCATGTTTAAGACAACTAGTTGGGCACGTGAGCCACCAGTTCGGGAACCACAGCCAGATGCCCACACAAGGAATTGATGGCCTTTCTTTATAACAGAATAGCACCTAAAGGGAGTAAATGTGTCAGCTGCTCCACACAAGCCTTAATGAACGATGGAAACCCAGCTAAAGCGTCATTAAACTTTCTTTCTGGTCAGTTTGTAGCATTGGAAGGTCACACATGTAACACAAGTTGGTTATTTTGGAACTCATTACCTAATAAAGATGAATTACTCACACAACTGGAATTTGGTGGTTTCTGAGGGATCGGTGATCATATCCTGATAACAGTCCTTGCAGGAAAATGGAAGTGTTTCAACCCATCATTTATAACCTTGGTACTTCTGAAAAGCCTCTTGTCTCTGGCATGGAAAGATTAATGAGTAAAATCGATTCAGAGGAGGAAAAGCAGATGAAAAATGTACATGAACTCTGGGAGTTTTTTATTAGATACCTAAAGAGGTGTGATTTCACAAGGACAGATGGCAAAGTAAAACCAGAAAGAGTCAGAAAATCAATATAAAATAAATGAAAAAAAGAAAAACAAAGACTGGAAGTGGGAGATTTTGAGGTGCACAGAGGTAAATAATGGCGTTTAAGAGCCTAGAAGGTTCCTGTCTGAGAGGGTCTATTTAAAAGAGCTTTTAAAGTATATCTGAAGCAAAAAGTTTGTGCGTAGAAGGAGTAAAACTGTGTCTAATAATAGAGAAAAGACAGAGTTGCTCAGTGACACTGTAGAAAAAATTAGAAGGTATTTTGCAGTGTGAGGGAGTGAAAAGGCTTAACCTTTTCCTTTCATCACAAAGAAGATTTGGTCTGTTGAGCTTTCAACTCAAAATGAGACACTGTTCTGCACGACATTCATGAGACTGTTACTGGACTCCGGGCAGGAGTCATCAAGAAGAACTCTGCCTCATGTTAAAGTAGAGTTCAGGGTGACTGATATAGTGGCTCCATCAGTTTTAAACCTTCTGGGCAGTTTACAGTCTGCAGTGATCCAAACCACTTTATAGACTGAGAACAAGGAGATAGTCACACCTCGAGGGCAGCCCATGAACTCTACAGATGGGAGTTGAAGGAAGATGAATGACCACCTGGAGAAGGAGTGAGAAAGCAATATAAGAGGGATTTAAAGTAACTACTTGCATTTCCAGTGACCAAACCAAGGGAGCACATGCAATCAGTTGTGCTGACAAAGCAGAGCAAAGGCAATATCTTAAAACACCTTTATTTAAATGAGTAATAATACCTTATACTAATAAATAATAATAATTAAATACCTTTATTTAAAGGAACCTGACAGTTTCCAAGGTCCCACCTCACCAACTGGACCGTCCTTCCCCTCTTCTTCCTTCCCTTAGCATCGACTAGTTTATCTATCTCTCTTTTTTCCTCCAGACCAGTTTCATCTGACTTAGTATTTACACTTCCATCACAAACATTCTTTTCTCTTGAAGAAATTGCTTGGGGTTTTTACCCAATATGCCCTTTTCTTTCTGCACAGCAAAGAGCAGGAATGGAGCACAAATCATATTTCACTTTAGTGGATGCACTCTTTGAAAACGAAAACCATCTCACAAATAATGGCACTTTTCAACCGCAATGTATTTGCACATTGGATAAGGAAGAGTGCAGAAGTAAGCATAGAGGTTGCTTTCTGAGACCAAAACATCACAAAGTGCACTTGAAAAAGAATCTAGGACTCTAGATCTAGAATCTAGGAATAAAAAAACAGAATGTGTTTCTGAAAGGGGCAAGCCTCGATGGAAAAAGCGTACTTGTAGTTAAAGGGGCTGGATCCATACAAGCTTTAAATTAACAGGTGCAGATAAATCACTGCCAACAGACATGATTCTGGATTAGTAAATTCTAGAAGGCTAATGTGCATAGGCACATGCAAAAACCCCATGGGAGGCTGATATTCCAGTAGGTACTCAGTGTACCATCTCCATTCTGCAATTGCCATCAGTACTAAGAGGCAGAATGGAGTAAAACAAGCCCCATGGCCATGATACACTGGTTGAGTGAATGTATCTCCTTCCTTGGCCAGCTCTTCAGGTAGAGCCTGGCAATCCTGGAAGAATATAGAGAAGAAGGAGTCACTAAATACGTTCTGGTGTTGTGGAATGAGTCTCTAGAAGATAATTTGGCCATACACTGGGAAAAAGATACTCGATAATGCTCTAACATTTCTTAGTGAGGCAAAGCTTTCTTTAATTTGTTTCCTTCTATTTCCTTCAGCCACAGACCGTAGCTTCTTTCTGAATTATGTTTTATAGAATCATAGAATAGATTGGGTTGAAGGGACCTCACCAAACACTCACTATTCATATGTCATTCATGTATTAAAACAAAATATTTTTTATTTCCTACCTTTGAATAAATCACATCTCCAAAGAGAGTTCACCGTGGGAAATATGAGTCCAACGTGGTCAGAGATTTCCAGAGCTACAACACTCCTACAAACATCTGTCATGGGTTAAAAAAGAGGTTTATAACACTGCTGTCAAAACATGAAAAATGAAAGTTGTTGCAAATCACCTTGAAATCACATGATTTCTCCCAAGGAGAGTGGAGGCTGGAGCTAAGAAAACATGACTTTATTTGTCCTGCCAGTGGGGGAGTCCGTGGTGTGGGTAGGAGCCACATGCAAGGCAGCTAGAGGAGATGGAGGAGTGTTTTCCTTCCTGAGCTCCTGGAACTATTCTTTGGAGGCCTTAGATGACTGGGACAAAGTGAATGCTCTGGTCAGTGGGACTGCTGAGCTGTTTGGGTGTATTTATCCCACAGCCTGACCTTCTGCCAAGCTTTACGCTTTATCATGGCTAAGGCATAGCTGTGTCGTGAACCATGACCACATCCATATAACCACAACTACCATCCAGGACTGAACTTAAGGTCTTTGAAACTGCAAACAAGCCCTCCTACCACTTGAGCTATGGAGCAACTGAACGCAAATATATGTAGAGAAGAAAGACTTAAGCACTTACACTGTAAGTGTTTTCTGTTCCAGAGCCTGTAAATTCATAGGAGGTGTTGCACTCATGCTTATTGCAATCCAGAATGGCCTGAAATTGTGCCAGTTTAGAGCATTTGGAGAATACTTCATATCTGTTTTCACTCTTTTGGGAAAACACAACCTAAGGAGAAATGATTCTATAAACAGACACGTGCAGAGGTCCAGCAGTAGCTGCTGATGTTTAACCACAGATGTGGAATCAAGCAAATATTTTGTTGAAGTGGAGTTTTTCTTCTGACGAAGGTGGCCATACAAATCTTAACAAAGTTAGGTGAGGTAAACTCTTTGGATCACGGCTGAAGGTGCAAAGCTGCAGGGACTTTTTCTACCAGACCTGTTGAGGATTAATAAGCTTGACTGAGTCAGTAAACCAACAGGATCAACCTATCTTTCTGGTTTTGACACCGTTATGAGCACAAACAAGAACTAATTTACGCTGACTTTTTAAACAGCTTCCCTTACTCTCATAATCTCTGTTCCTTTTATCCACAGGAAGCAAGAACAAACCTAACAGTGTTTCTTGGTTTTAAGCTAAGCATGTTTACTTCAGCTGCAGCAAGATAGAGCTTGACCTCAGGTTAACTTTAAATGAGTCTCCCATCATAGTAACATCATTTTTTAAAGTGCCCAAAAAGGAAGTAAACTCAATGAACTTCTAATATTTTGTCTTTTCCTGATGATACTCAGTGCAAAGACAAATCAATGCAATGCTTATCATATAAGCCTATTATATGACCTGCAGGTAGAAAATACAGGTTGAGGATACTGAGTACTGCAGGAAAGAACATCTCTCCCACAGTACTCATTTCTTTTCCATTCCCTGGAGATTTTTTTGCAAATGGAAAAAGCTCAGAAGTCTTCATATTCAAGAAGGCACTCACTGATAACTTCTATACAGCCTAAATGTCTGCATGCACATTGTACTGCTCATCACATCAAGTGCGTTAAACATGACCTGCTTGAAAACGGACTGGTTTTTCTTTTGGTGGGAGAATATGTTGTTTAGTATTCATTCTTAAGGGAGATGGGGCAGAGGGGGAAGGTGTGTGCAAGCAGGCTGTGATTTCAAACAGCCTCACTATGTCTGCAAAATGATCCCATTGACGCAAATCCTGGGTTTTGAAGTGCAGCTTCCAAACCTTGTGTCTGTCAGAGTGCACCAGGAAAAACATGTTTGTGCCTCTACTCAACTGTTTGTTACAGAGCTGTAAACTGAAATGAGGAATCACGGAATTGTCAGAGTTGGAAGGGACCTCTAGAGATCACCTAGTCCAAAATCAAGGAAAATCCAGTCAAGACAAGAGATTGAGTTCAGTATCCTTTCTCTGTCAGTGGGTGGTGAGGAAAGCATAGAAGAAATAAAACGAGGCAAGAGATGCATTTCCCATGGCTGTATCCTACCAGTTTTAAGAGGTCAGGAATTAGGGCTGTCTAAGCCACTGGATTTATGTTCCAGGACTTTCTCTAATCCCTTTTTATCCCATTTATGAAGTCACTTTCCATAACATTCTGCCATTCAGTCACACATCTGAAATACTGCAGACTTTTTCCTGTCTTTTCTAGGGAGGTCTCTCCACTCTAAGCTGCATTTTGCCTTCAGTCTTTAGAGCAGTCATGCAGAGATCTTACCCTTTGCCCCTGGCTCTTGCTCTCCATCTATTATTGTAAACATAAAGCCATTTATTTCCATTATTCTACGATCATAATCTGACAAAAAATTTGAAGTCCACACTGCTGCCAAAAGGAGTGGTCCCCTCTCTCATCACTATGGCAATACAGTGAGCCAGATGGGGAAATCGCTCTGGCCAAAAAATGACCAACTAACTCAGTCCATCTCACTGCACACCGTTGCATGGACTGGGGACAGTACAAGACAGAAGAGTGAGAGCACTTTGTTAAGAAGAGGAGAGCGAGTGGAAGTATTTTTATTTCAGCAAGAAGCACATCCTTGCACCATGAGACCACGTGCTGAAACCTTCTCCCTGCCTCCAATACCTCTTTTCCGTCATGTCTTTTTTAGTAAATCCAAAAGGATGTGGACTCCCAAGCTTTTTCCTCCTGGAAGCCACGAAACCACCAGCTGTTTGCAGCCTGAAGGTCAGTGTTCTCTAAACAAGATAGTTTTAGTTCATAACCGGAAAACAGCCTCGTATCAAAAATTAACTGTGGGAAGCTATCGCTGCATGTGCAGCCCTGACTTGCTGCTCTATCCCCCAGTGACATCACATCATTCGTTTTCCTTTCGGTGCTAAGGAATGTGGTTGGTCCCTGCCTTTACAGCTCTGATAACCTTTTTCAGTTGCAACCCGTGCCCACCTCAGCTGTCAGTCACTGCTGAAATCAGGGTGGTATTCACTGCTAAGCCAAAGTTGTGCTTTCTTTCCTTTGTATGGAAGGGCACCTTGCCACCATTTTTATTTTTATTTTAGACAATGCCTTCTTTCTGAGCACCTCAGCAGGAATCATCAGAAGGCACTGCTTTGCACAAAAGAAGAACGTGGCCAGTCATTTTTTCCAGGAACCACAGAAGCCCAGATACCACCACTGAAGAGCCTCTGGCTGGAGAAGTGGCTTTCATCTCCTGCAGAGCTCTGTGCTCTCTGGCTGTGTCTATGTTAGCAAGTTAAATATTCATAGACCATGCTCAGAGGCCAACTGGCAGTAAGTGCTCTGTATGAATATTCTTAAGCTCTGTTACTCCCCCAAAAAGGGATCTCTGCTTCCAAATTGCATTTTGGAACCAGTTGTTGGCCCATGCACATTTAGAAGAATAGCAAAGATTATACATGTCTGTATGTATACATGCAAGTCACCCCAACTGGAGTAGACCCTAGTTGTAGGACTTGTGTCATGATGTTGCACTTGCCCTCAGGGCCCTTCATGCACCATTCAGAGACAGATAGTATGAAATTCTAGTCAGTGACCACAGACAAGATGGGAAACTATCCTTTCATCTAGTCTCAGCTATATAAAAGTTCAATATCTACCCTGCCTTATTGAATGGTCACTTCCTAAACCAGTGGAAAAAGAAACAATTAGTTTCATGTGTTTTAACCAACCTGTCTTAACTCTTGCCCTGAAAATAGCATGAACTTCCTTCCTGAGGTTCGTGCTATGCTCCCTGTTCTTGCAGGAGAGCCTGGATTTTTCATTTAGATTAAATGATTAAGGGAGGATTAATCTCTCGTAAGGGCAAAAGTCTAAAACACAATTTGTCCTATCTTCAGAGAACCATATAAGACAGGTCAAGTTACTTGTCTTCTGAAGATGCCTCTTTCCCTTTTTTTATCATGAAGGAAGCCAAAATGATGAACTTATAATTAAACATCTAATACCTGGGTAAATAGATCTCTCCATGTGTATGCACAGGAGCTTGCATGATAATTCACAGTAGAGTCCTAATTTTTCCCCAGAACTCCTACAAATTACTGAAATATTTACAAACACCAGGAACTGTGCACTTTGTAGCCCTTGGCTTGGGAGATCTGGCTGCCTTTGAGCCAAGTTTTCCCAGTTTTGGTGCAGCAGGACTGTGTAATCTCAACATAGTTCTGCTGGACAATTAACGTCAAGGTGTGAGACAGTGCTTGAGAAATGATCATGTGTGATGAGAAAAGTCAAAACACAGACAACAATGTAATTCAAACCATAAACAGCTTACAATGAGATAAAATAAGGCAAGACAACTCTCATTTGATACACCCTACAAAAAAAAAAAAAAAAAAAGCAATCCAGTTCAGCAATTTCATATCTTCTGTAGCTTTTGCAGGTTGGGTGGGTGATAGAGTCTGCCACCAAGAGATGGGACAAATCAACCTTGCAGAATATATTTTGTCCTAGGATGTAAGACCTTCACTTTGGAAGGTGACTTCCAAAGTGCCAGGAATTTTTGCTGGGTGAATGAAGACGCCTGTGTTCATGCAGTAAGAAATGGCTTTTAGCTCTGAGCAGCTATGGGAGCGGGAATTATCTTGTCATGGGATCCTTTTCAACGTGCATTTCTACTGCAGGAAACTCTCATTTCTTTTCTCCCTCTGACATGGTATTGCCTCTCAAGCTCTGCAATGCTGTGGGCCAGTCAGGCTTGGCTGGTGGAGCACAGCCCAAGGAAAACAGCAGGAGGTGTTCTGCAGAGTTGCTCCAAGAACAAAGGCAAAAGGAATCACCTTGTTGTTGCAGGAGACTTGGTAGCTGTGATAAAGCAGAGAAACATGCTCTGTCCCTCACCTGTTACTATTTTACTTTCTCTGGGTGAGATTTCAGAAATTATTTTTTTGAACATAGGTATGTCATTTATACTAATAGTTGTACTTGAGCTGTTCGCTTTTCCTATACCTTTCATAGTCCAAGACAGAAATAGGCTTTTCAAAAACACAGAATAAATAAGGAAAATGGATCAGATTCCTACACAACCTACAAATTCCTGTTCCTAAACCTGCAAAATCTTATTTCTAAAAAAGTATTAGTCATTGGCTCAGAGGAAGTGGCACTGTAGATGCCTGAAGTTGGATTAAATTAATCCCACCTGTAATCTCAACTGTGTAGCTGTACCTTATCTCCAGTGAAGAAAGAAAAGTCTCTACCAAGCAATTCACCTGAGCTGTCTCGAATTCCTGTCTTAGGACAGGGTGAATACCCTTGAGAAGCACCTTCTCCCTGCACTGACTTTTAAGAAAGCTCCTGCAGGTTGATCTGGATAAACAACTGCTTGGACAGCCCTGGTTATGAACCTCCTGCCCTGTGTACTTTCCCAGTCCTACCAATGCCATGGTCAAGAGACATGAAAAGATATAAAAATAGCTACACAAAAAAAGCTCCTGGGATGACCGTGGGCAGGGATGGCCTGTTTTGTCAGGGGTGATTAACGCTATGAATATATTATCTTTGTGCACATACTAATGAATGCCCAGTTCTTTCCACACCAAGGGGCATGGTTTGAATCTCAGGATATAGTGTCCCAGCCAAAAAAACTTGGTTAGTCACCCCAGAGCAAAACAGCACGCAAACTGCGTGCACAACCAGGAGACAAGGACACGCAAGCAAAACAAAGGGTGTGCCAACATATCATGCTTAGTCCAGCAAAATGAAGGTTGAGTGGGAATATAAATACATGAGAGAACTCCCACCAGGAAAGGAGTTATTCATTTATGCTGAAAGTCATTACGGGCAGAGGAAGGGAGGTTAAAGATTGACCCAGCATAAACTCAAGCTGGAAATCAGCAGGCAATTTTGAGGGACTCGAGCAGTTTGGTTCCAGTCTAGGTGATACTGAGTCACAATGTGACCAATGAATAACTTCCTACATCTTAAACAGACTCTTCAGAGCATTTGGCTGACATATGGGAGAGAGACAGATGTTATTTTATTTGGATAAGACTTCTGGAGATCTATAAATCAAAAATAACATCCATGTTATTTGAATTTGATTAAACAAACCTTGTGTTTAGTCATCAGGCAAACTAGATTTTGGGCAATCTCTGCCAGCTGCTTCACATCTTATTTTACCAACAGGACTGAAGAACAGCATATATTTATGTCTCTCTAAGTACATTCTTGCTCCCTGCAGAGGAAGATACAGAAGAGTTGGGCCTCCAACTCAGCAGACCCAGATGTAAATCCCCATCATGTCTGTGGATCCCTTCGTGTCCTTGACCAAGTCCCTTTTGCCTTTGATCAACCTTATCCACCTGCACAGATACAGCCAGAAGAAAGGCACAGGTCAAAATTTTCTGAAGTGTTTGAAGCTTTCAAACGGTCTTTGAAAAAACAAGGCTGTCTCCTCAGTTCTAGGGGACCTTGACATGTAACTGGCTTTGAGGATCTCTCTTTTCTCTTTCCACTCTGCCACGGCTTTGCTGATAGAATTTAAAGTGGGAGCACACAACTTCACACTTACCAGCCTACAACAGAGAACTCTTGTGAAAACCAGTTTGTAATATTAGTGCAGTCTCAGCTCCATCCTATTCCTACCTCGTTTGTAATGAATTTCAAATTTTCCCAGGCATGCAAAAACCTAGATAGCAGCCTGCTTACAGCTCCCTGTGGATTCTGCCCCTCCTTCTCTACTTTGCTCTTTGTCTGTATTATCCAGGACCAGAAATATGCTCAAAAGAGAAGACAAGCCTGATGCTTTTAAGGACATCATTGTGTCTCCCTGAAAAAGAACCTGGGATGCATCTAAATGGTGAGCTCGAGGAACAAGAAGATCTGATGTTGCTTATGCTACAGAGAGCAAAGAACTGCTTATATGGCTCATGGTATAGCAGAGCACGCACAAGTCAAAGACTAAATAAGGGTGTTGACATCCATTTTGTCCAAATTAACAGCTGAGATTCACCACAACTCTCTGCAGACAGTGATGCTGGGATTTAGCTCCAGATTCATGCAAAACATTCAAGGCTCATTGTTACAGCTTTATATTGTCAGTGGTGGGAAACCAGCACTTCTTGGTGTGATTTAGCTGACCTATGTTAGCTCTCTACTTTATGAAAATGTAAGAAAAGAAAAAAAGAAACAACAAACAAACAAAAACCAATACAACTTCAAATCCCCATGGAGTCACGCTCAAATAACTGAGCCAAGAGAAGGGGCAAATATTACTGGGAATGTTCTGCTTGAAAGAGTCTCTTCTCATTGTTACATTTTAAAATTATTACACTTTAAAATGTAATAGTAAGGAATAAGAAATTGGAAGAAGGACCAAACTGTTGGTAGCTTTATGCATTACGAAACCACCACCCACAGGAAATATCAGTTATATTTCATACTTATTCTGGGAGTGGGTCTTTTTGTGGTCCTGTGGCTGGTGCTCAGTCTTCTAGATGAATTCCTGACTAGGTATTCTCTTTACTGCCTACCCGTTAAAATAGCATTTATAGTTCAATTAAGGAAAAAAAACCTCCATTAATTTTTAAACTACTTTCTATCATCTCCAATCCCTTTCAACAAGATTAAAAAAAAAAAAAAAAAAAAAAAAAGATGCTTTACTGCAAAGATAGCTAAACTTTAGCTGTGAAAGAGAATTGAACCACAGTTCTTCTGTGAAAAGCCTAACATAAAACAAAACACTGTAGCAATTAGTATGTCAGGTTCTTTATTAAGGTGTGTGGAGCTGGCAGTGCTTCTCTAGGTCAGGTTATGCCGCAAGAGGATCTCCAGAAGAACTGGTCTTGCTTTCAGATGTGAGTTAATGGGGGTTGTTTAGAGCAATTTGATCCACTTTCATTCTACTTCTCTCTGTCCAGTGCAGGTAAATGTGGGATTCATTGTACCTTCCCGTGAGCAAGCTGAATGTCAAGCATCTAATCTAACCATGGCAAGTCCTGAAGTGAGCTTTGTGTTCCTTTCAGTCTCACTAAATGTTTCTAAGAACTGCGAAACATTATTTTCAGTATCTTCATTTACTAAAAAAAAAAAATAATAAAATTGTATCTTTGTTTCAACTGAACCAGAGATGTGGTTGTTTCAGAGTTTCTTATTTTGCCTTGAAAAGGAAACATCGAGTTTTGACCTGCTCTAGTTACAGTACTTCCTACTTCTGTATGTAACCATTGCTTCCCAGTCATTTTCAAATGTAACCACTTCAACTACCATGATTTGTAACTCCTGCTGTGGGATCATCTTTTCCCTTTTTGAAATACCTTGTGTTTCCATCTCTCTACTCCAGAATCATTTGAAGTGATGTTACATCATTTCAGCTCCCTTCCATTCACCCTCCTTGTTCCTGTAACAGCTTGAATGCTTCCAAATGTCGAAAATACTTCCGTACTCCCATTTTTCTGCAAGCTATATAAGGCAAAACCATTGTTGTATGATGTATATAAGCCCCGCTATTGCAGCAGATGGGTATTTAAGATGTTTTAAGTATTCAGTGACTTTGGTTAGAGCACAAGTTCCTTGTGTTTCTTCCAAGAGACACCAGGAACTGTGAAGGATAATGAATTCAGTGCTGATTTGACCATCTCAGAAAGAAAACTTGTACATCACTAGACAGCTGCAGCTCCAGCTTCAGCCTGCACAGACTTTGTGGCATTTTTACTTCTGGCCCTGAGATCTGCCTCAGTTGGAGGAACCAGCTCACACCTCAGCTGAATTGCCACATCGAGTTTCAGGTGATGCAGTCGAAGGAACACGTAAACAAATAGGTGAAGGAAGATAATCGTAATGATCAGGCGGTCAAGCTGCCAGAACAGTCTGGGTTTGCTCAACATTCAGAAGAGAAAACTGAAATGAGATATGTGAAGATGTTCTTTGCACCTGCCTTTGAACATTAACTTCTAAACTTCAGTCTTATCACTCAATTTCTGAGCAGTTCACAGTAAAGCTCATGGAATACGAGCACTGAGGAATACACCCTATCTTTGACTTCCTGGTTTTATTGCCTCCAGGGTGTTGGCATACAATTTAGAATAAATTTCCAAAAGCAGGGTTATATTACAGCAATTCCAATGGTTTGGGGTTTGTGTGATGTCTGTGAATGGCAAAGCACTTGCCACCCTGACACACCTTTGAGAAAGAGGTTTGAAGCAAGTGTAGATCTTGTGGAGACTTAAAGCAGGGAGGACCACATTCTTAAGGAAGACAGAAAGCAGCTGGTGGGAAACATGGAGCAAGTAGCGGAGAGCAGAGTTCAAGGCCAGGTTGAACAGGGCTTTGAGCAACCTGGTCTGGTGGGAGGTGTCCCTGCCCAGGGCAGAGGGTTGGAACCAGGGGATCTTTAAGGTCCCTTCCAACCCAAACCACTCTATGATTCTATTGCATTCACTCATAGATTAGCTCCCACACATCCCCATATCAAAGCTCAAGGAAGAAGGAGGCAATTGTCCTTCCCAGCTTCTTCCTGGGTAAGTCTGCATATTTTGAGACCCTCCAGGCCCTTGCAATGGTCACTGCCCTCCTTCAAAGAGCACTGGGAGCTGAGCAAGTCCTCATCCCTCCCACGGGCTGTTGAGATGCTACAGCCATCACTAACCTTCCTGCCTCAGATGGCCCAGACAGGGCTTTTTGCAAATGACAGGAAAATAGAAAAGCACTCTATTTTTAAAAGCTTTTAAAGAGAGATTTCCTCCACTCCCCTTCAATGAAATTCCACTAAACCTTTGGCTTTTTCTCCCTTGTCTGTGCAATAGGAGTAGGAGCACGAAGGAAAGTATTTCAGTTCTGCATGATTAATTTCTGTTTCAAGAGAAAAAAAATATCCCTGGGGCACTGGCCTGTACCGTACTGATGGTAGGAGTTTGCTGACTGTTAACTGCTTCTTGCCTTTGGGACCGTTAGGTAATAACAGACCATCCATTCATTCCTGTCTGATAAGGCAACTGCGCTTTTCTTTTTTATCCTCCTCAGCAGGGAAAGGGATGCTGTGGGCCATAAACTTCCTTGCATTTCATAAGTGCCCTGGGATTTGAAAACTGCTTGTCATAATATTGTAACAGCTTTGCAGCTACGGCAGGCTTGGCAGTAGTCACACCACTTCAAATGCTGGCCAGAGAGAAACACATGCTTCAAGGTCAAACAACTTGTTGGTGTGTCACCTGAAATTGCAACCTGCAGGTCTGGCTTTTTGTCTTAGGGCTAAGACATGTTATGACATGACAGCAAGGAGGGCAGTTTGTGGCAGGAGCTGAAAAAAGCCTTGCCCGTGTTGGAGGAAAGAGCAAACTCAAGGAAATCTTGCAGGTTGCATCCTGGGTGGCATTAAAAGAAGTGTGGCCAGCAGGCCCAGGGAGGTGATTCTGCCCCTCTACTCTGCTCTGCTGAGACCCCATCTGGAGTACTTTAGCCAATCCTGGAGTCCTCAGCACAGGAAGGACGTGGACCTGTTGGAACAGGTCCAGCAGAGGGCCACAAAGATGATCAGAGGACTGGAGCCCCTCTGCTGTGAGGACAGGCTGAGAGAGCTGGGGGTGTTCAGCCTGGAGAAGAAAAGGCTTCAGGGAGACCTTATAGCAGCCTTACAGTACCTGAAGGGAGCCCACAGAAAGATGTGGCTTGATCACTGAGTGGAGCAACAGGATGAGGGGGAACAGTTTTAAACGGAAAGAGGGGAGATTTAGATTAGATATTAGGAAGAAATTCTTTCCCGTGAGGGTGGTGAGACACTGGAACAGGTTGCCCAGGGAAGTTGTGGATACCCCATCCCTGGAGAGGTTCAAGGCCAGACTGGATGGGGCCTTAAGCAGCTCTGACATGATATGTCTCAGCAAATCCAACCCTTAATTGCCTAGGAAGGTGGCTTAAGTACAGATGTGGGAAGAATGATGTCGTTTCCTAAAACATGGGTCGTTTCACTCCAGATTACATTCTGAGTAAAAGCTCATGTATTTTCAAATTGCCTCACCAGCAAAGGTTCTTTGTAACCCAGACCAAGACATGCCTATCTGTGAACTCTCCTGCCTTTGAACTCAATGAACCAAGGTGGATGGAAAAGCAATTTCTCTTTATCAGCTTTCAGTGTTTGGCTTCCACAGCGTTATCCTTAACCCTTGTCATTACACAGGAATTGCAGGCGATATAGGAG